>CM067312.1:43087547-43157547 GCA_034231615.1 Meghimatium bilineatum
AAAAGAAATGAATCCAAATATAATGAATGGGAGCGAAAGAAAGGAAAACAAAGACAGGCAAATATTCCCTCTTCAGAATGAAGTCGTTCTACTCGATCTTGAGACAGTTATATGTACCCACCTCCACCGTCTCCTGTCAGACCGACTCTGTCATTAAAACAATAACTGAAATCCGTAATGCTCCTGCTACCATCAGTACCTCCCAGTGGAACATTAGCTGTTAATGTGATTTTGTCTGTTTCTGTAGAAGGGTATTATCTGTTCTTCATGTCTGTAAACCGCTTCTAGGGGGAAGAATCGGCAAATTAGGCACTTCCTGTTACCAAGAGCTCGGCTATCCGAGTCCAAATATGGTATGTTCAGAAGAATTGGATGAGTTGTGTTGCTAAAGAACAAGGTGTTTATAACATTCGATAACTAAATACAATTCTTCTTGTTCTGAGTTCGCTCTCAAACTCCTGCAGATTAGCAGGATGTAGTCCGGAGGACGGAAAATAAATAAAATAATACATGCTAAATGATATTGATAATGCTACCAGTTTTTGTCATTTCTTTCGTTCTTTATGTCGGGATTGTAGTCAAGCTTAGGGATTTTCTTCAAATATATTATCATATTTTCAGAGTCATGATGACAGGTTTACATGAACAATGATTTTTTTAACATTTTAATGGTCAAATAGCTGTGATATAACCAAACTGGATTCACGCCCGCGGTTGAAATTAGCGTGCTTAACCACACAGGGTATACATTAAATGATCAATAGCTAGCTTGAAATATATTTTTAAATTTTGTATAGGGTACAAACCTCTTCCTTTCCGATAGGAAGTAAGTAAAATATAGACTATCTATGTTACGTGTCATATTAAGGAACGCTGTACTCACTGCCAGTCTGTAAGTCATTCGGTTATGTGCAAGCTGTTCAGTCTCTTCCAGTGTCATATTTAGAAGATCTTCGATATTATGTGTCCATCGTAATCTTGTTGAATTTCCAGAAATGTATTCCTCCATGATTTATCTAGACAAAGTTAAAATCTAAACTAATTTTTAAAAATTCTTTCAGGACGCCTTTTTTCGCACCCCCCCCCCCCCCCCCCCCCCCCCCCCCCCCCCCTCTGTGTTTATCCGTTTTCCTTTTCTGACGAATGTACCACTAGGAATCGCCCTTTTGGTAATACGAGACTGGATGAAAAGAATAAAGTCTTCTTTCCAACTATCTCGCATTAAACTAATAAGGTAGGGGATATGCTGGCAACTTGTCATCTGCGACTTTGTCAACACACGTCTTGTCTCGCTTTCTTACAGTTTTCTTCTGTTGAATGGTTCCCATGGATGACATAGTGATGAAGATAAAAGGGAATTGCACATTTGTCCTTTCATTCCTAGGAGACGGGAAATGTTAGGTGTACCATCATCGAATCGATCATACTATGTGAAGGAAGAATAATGAAGTAGTTGGATCATGGCAGCGATTACTGCACCTTTCGTACTGACATCCGACTTCAAACCAATTTTAGGTGTCTTTGAAAAATGGGATAGAACCATCAGCCTCACTAACAAATCTCTTTAGTCACCCCTAGCTACATGCGTGGTCAATGACAATTGTCTTATTATTTGTTCCCCTCTTGGGTACGGGCCAAAACAATCGGGAGATATTATAACTGATTTCAAGCAAAAACGTCTTCTTCCAACCTGATAACATTATTAACTCCTGGCAACTTGTAGATAATGCACTTGCAACTAACCACCTGTAGACACTGTTCTCATCCCAATGAAAAAGTGGAATACCTCCTTATTGACTGCCCTTACATTTCAACTGCCAGGAAAAAACTTCTACAGACATCCTTAACAGTCACTAATTTACAGTATAGATCACATAGTAAACTTCAGAATACCTGGCCTTTTTTAAGAATGGAATTGTGCTGGCAAGAGTAGCATTTGAATATAGACAGCAGCAACAACTCCTTGCCAAAGTACAACTCACTCTTTCTTCCTCTGACAGAAACATATCTTTGTTCCTCTTATGTTCGTTCTCAAACTCATGCAGACGAACAGAATTTTGTACACAAAACGGAATGCGTATTCCCATGGTTTACAACTTAGCTGCAATAATCCCCTTTCGATCTAAGACATCCGACTTCAGAATGGTTTGAATTCATTCTGGCCTTCTATTTAATGCGGCAGTCAATCCTTAAACCTACGTTGTCGTCTTTTACGACATGTATGGTAGCTCACGTGTCAGTGTTGCTATTCTTTACCCTCATTCCAGGGTGCCAAAACAACGCTGGCTAAATACATACACCATGTATTACAAATATAATTTTACTATTAACATAGAAAAAATACAATCGTAAAAATTCTCTACAGATGAAATGTAAAACGTGGTTAAAAAATGGAAGAAATCATTGCATTTATCTAAGTACAAATAATTCATTTACGAAAACTGGGTACATTTTGCTCAGACAGCAGAATTTTGATAATAACGTTTAAGAAACTCGTCGAAATTGGTTCCATACGCTAAAAAGGTTCCAAAGACGAGGGCATCTTAGAGAGAGACATAAACCCTAAACAGAAGAGGGAAAGCTAATAGAAGAAATCTCTTGATTCCAACAGTATTTCCTGGGCTGCTCGGCAGACGGCTGTCTGGTGTGACAGAAAAATGGATGTTTAATGAATTGAATTTCAGATTCCGCTGCTTTCAGAGTTTTGTCAGAAGAATCATCGGAAAGAAAAGCATCGCGCAAATGGAGGACACGGCGATGTGGAATGATGTCGTACTTTGTAATTGATTTGTGTTTGAATTATTTTTCTCATCCTATAATACGGTTTTTTTCTCTCTAATACACTGTGTCAGGAACAATAAAAATACAGTTGTTATGGATACAGGCACACATGCGCAGATTCACTCTGAGGCTGAAGTTATTTTAGTTTTAGAGACAGTACTGGGAAGCAAACCTTTGCCAATAAAGTTCAAAAACATAAAATAGCAAAACATGGTATTAGGTTTCAGTGTGATAACATTTTTTTCGAAACTCGAAAGCATAAGACAAAAACACAAAGACCTCACCAGAGCTAACCAGTATCTTAATCATAACTCATAATACCCTACTCAGTGCATACCAAAAGCTACTCGGAGATCACCAGTACCTTCTTAGAGATCACAGTACCTTCTCAGAGATCACCAATTCTCTAATCAGAGGTTACAATACCAACAAGGAGCTCATCAATACACTACTAAGTTCTCACTAATACAATACTCAAATCTCATCAATACATATTGATAGCTCAACAATACCTACTAAAAACTCACCATTTCTATAAAGAGAGCTCACTAATACTTACTCAGAGCTCAACAATGCCCCTGTGAGCTCACCAATACCTACTAGAAGCTTATCAATACTCTACTAAGATCTCACTAATACAATAGTCAGAGCTTACCAATACCTACTCAGAGCTTACCAATACCTACTCAGAGCTTACCAATACCTACTCAAGAGCTTACCAATACCTACTCAGAGCTTACCAATACCTACTCAGAGCTTACCAATACCTACTCAAGAGCTTACCAATACCTACTCAAGAGCTTACCAATACCTACTCAGAGCTTACCAATACCTTCTCGCAGATCACCAATACCTACTCCTCAGATCACCAATACCTACTCTCAGATCACCAATACCTACTCTCAGATCACCAATACCTACTCTCAGATCACCAATACCTACTCTCAGATCACCAATACCTACTCTCAGATCACCAATACCTACTCTCAGATCACCAATACCTACTCTCAGATCACCAATACCTACTCTCAGATCACCAATACCTACTCTCAGATCACCAATACCTACTCTCAGATCACCAATACCTACTCTCAGATCACCAATACCTACTCTCAGATCACCAATACCTACTCAGAGCTTACCAATACCTACTCTCAGATCACCAATGCCTACTCAGAGCTTACCAATACCTACTCTCAGATCACCAATACCTACTCTCAGATCACCAATACCTACTCTCAGATCACCAATGCCTACTCAGAGCTTACCAATACCTACTCTCAGATCACCAATACCTACTCTCAGATCACCAATACCTACTCTCAGATCACCAATACCTACTCTCAGATCACCAATACCTACTCAGAGCTTACCAATACCTACTCTCAGATCACCAATACCTACTCAGAGCTTACCAATACCTACTCTCAGATCACCAATACCTACTCTCAGATCACCAATACCTACTCTCAGATCACCAATACCTACTCTCAGATCACCAATACCTACTCTCAGATCACCAATACCTACTCAGAGCTTACCAATACCTACTCTCAGATCACCAATGCCTACTCTCAGATCACCAATACCTACTCGGAACTCATCAATACTCTACAAAGATATCACTAATACCCTACACATTGCTCACCAATACTCAACTGAGATCTTATCAATACTATATTCAAAGCGTGTATTCAGTTGGATCCCACTACACAGAGTTATCTTCTTCTCACCTGCATCCCACGACACACATTTAACTAATCGGAACTCACCTTGATTTTACTAGACACTGTTTCAATGTTACAATGTTACTAGACACTTTTTCAATGTTACAATGTTACTAGACACTGTTACAATGTTACTAGACACTATTTCAATATTACTAGACACTGTTTCAATGTTACAAGACACTGTTTCAATGTTACAATGTTACTAGACACTGTTTCAATATTACTAGACACTGTTTCAATGTTACTAGACACTGTTTCAATGTTACAATGCATAGTTTACAATGAGATTACTATTAACAAGTTATATAACTAATAAATACTAAACAAATTCCTTCAAGTACTGAACTTAGTGATTATCGATAATAGTATGCACAGGTCAAAAATATACATTAAACAAACTTGTGGAGCGCGTGGCCGTATGGCTAGAACGCGGTTTCAGAAGTCTGAAGTCCTGGATTCAATCCAAGCTTGGAATATATATATATATATATATATATATATATATATATATATATATATATATATATATATATATATATATATATATATATATATATATATATATATAAATCATTATAAATAGATGTGTGTATGGATGATTATTTAGATTGAGGTAGGTATGCTGGTAGGAAGATAGACAAAGAGATAGTTAGACAAAGGTAGATGGTCATATATAAATAGTAAGATAGAAAGATATATATAGAAAGTCTTACATAGATAGGCATTGGTAGAAAGGTATTAATGGAGAGAGATAGACTGAGTGAATGAGAGGTATACATTGATAGAAAGATAGTCATAGAGGATTGAAAAATAGGCATATATTGATAGAAAGATAGGCATATATTGATTGACAAAGTGCATGATTGGCAGTTTTTAAGCTCAGGTAAGTGTTTTGAATGATATAGTAAATAACATACATAGTAATTGTCCGATAGAATGTGAATTAATTAACACAGAACGGTGAATTAATTAACACATGACGAGGTTGGTTAATTGATTAAGGAAGAACGAGATTGGTGAATTGATTAGCACAGAAAGAGATCAATCAATTGATTAAGAAAGAACGAGATCAGTGAATTGATTAAGAAAGACGAGATTGGTGAATTAATTAAGAAAGAACGAGATTGGTGAATTGATTAAGAAAGAAACGAGATTAACATTAAATACAACAAATTGTAGGAGTGCACCATGTCTTGTCAGGACCAGACTATAAACAGAAGCTCTTCTGGTCTACAGCAGGACACATACTGATGAAAACTAAACATAATAAGATAAAAAAAAACAAATCACACGCCAGAAGATGAAACATACCGAGTACGCCGAACACAACCAAAACAAATGGAGATTAGCTTCCATCACCAGAGATCTCGTCATATGTCTTGACATATTCCACTGCGGCCTGCATAGAAGATCTGCGAAATTTCAAGAGTTTGCGGACTTCCGGTTCCGCTGTAGCAACCGACGGCGTTACGGAAAGAAGTCCTGAAATTGTCTGTTGTTAGCTAGAGATATTGAAAATAAAACCGTTTTCTGTAAGGTGAATAACAGGTCAGGAGTTCAACTGTGTGTCACAGGTCCAATATTCCACGTAATGTTCAGTGAAATACCCTTTTTTCCTGTGAAATGTTCTTGGTAGTACTATTTTCCCAGTGAAATGTTCTTTGTAGTACCTTTTTCCCCGTGAAATGTTCTTTGTAGTACTTTTCCCCCGTGAAATGTTCTTTGTAGTACCTTTTTTCTCGTGAAATGTTCTTTGTAGTACCTTTTCCCCGGGAAATATAAGTAACCAAATGGTCAGAGGGTATCAGACAAAGTGGATGGTGCCGCAGTAACCTAATGAACAAATAGTCAAGCAAAATGAATTAAACAGGTTACTAAAACACTTACCTTGCCTATTAATAAAAAATATATAAAAAAGTATATATATAAAAAAAACATACAATAAAACTAAACAGGACAAATCTAAAGTCATCTATTTTGCTTTTTATTGTGTTGTTTTCTGTTGTTTGTCTCTTGAAAAAGGTTCAATTTGAGCCGATACGTGGAGAATTGTCCTGTTTAGTTTTATTGTATGTTTTTTATATATACTTTCTTATATATTTTTATTAATAGGCACGGTAAGTGTTTTGGTAACCTGTTTAATTCATTTTCCCCGGGAAATGTTCTTTGTAGTGCCTTTTTCCTCGTGAAATGTTCTTTGTAGTGCCTTTTTCCTCGTGAAATGTTCTTTGTAGTACATTTCCCATGTGAAATGTTCTTTGTAGTACCTTTTCCCTGTGAAATGTTCTTTGTAGTAACTTTTTCCCTGCGAAATGTTCTTTGTTGTACCTTCTTCCCCGTGAAATGTTCTTTGCAGTACCGGTGTCCTCGTGAAATGTTCTTTCCAGTACCGGTTTTCCCTTGAAATGTTCTTTGTAGTATCATTTTCCCTCTGAAACTTTCTCTATAAAAGATTGCGACGCCTGTGTATTTGTATGTTTATGCAGCAATTTCTATATAAAAGAAAATTCTATGAGAGTTATGACTGCAGGTTATCAACAGAGCATTCCTGGTATGTCCATATGAACTCCGATTGCTGTCTCAATAAATCCATCATAGCGTAGCGTCGAACAGTGCTTTGTCGATGATGATTGATCAGTCTCTCGTGTATCTATTATGTTTCTCTTTACGTGATGTTATGATCTCTGCACCAATCAGGCGCAGTTTTGCGAGCGACCATGATTCAGACTTGAAAAATCTTCATAGCTGACAAGGTCAGATTGAAGCATGGTCAATTGTCTATTTTCTATCCTCGGGTGCTGTTGTAGCTTTTACACTTGCCGTTTTTGTAGCGGTTTGTGAAGGAGATGTCGTCTACCTTCCAGAGCCAAAAATGTTGCTCTACTTGAGGTGTCGTCATGGAGATCGATACATTGATGTACCTATTGACAGTGTGTCCATACTCGCCATTACTTTGATTCGTTAAGTTCCTTCAACAACGTAAGCTCTATGCAGTTATGTTTAGTGACTGGTGACATCGGTGCGCGCCTGGACGTACCAATACCCAGTTATGTTTAGTGACTGGTGACATCGGTGCGCGCCAGGACGTACCAATACCCAGTTATGTTTAGTGACTGGTGACATCGGTGCGCGCCAGGACGTACCAATACCCAGTTATGTTTAGTGACTGGTGACATCGGTGCGCGCCAGGACGTACCAATGCCCAGTTATGTTTAGTGACTGGTGATATCGGTGTGCGCCAGGACGTACCAATACCCAGTTATGTTTAGTGACTGGTGATATCGGTGCGCGCCAGGACGACGTACCAATGCCCAGTTATGTTTAGTGACTGGTGATATCGGTGCGCGCCAGGACGTACCAATACCCAGTTATGTTTAGTGACTGGTGATATCGGTGTGCGCCAGGACGTACCAATACCCAGTTATGTTTAGTGACTGGTGATATCGGTGCGCGCCAGGACGACGTACCAATGCCCAGTTATGTTTAGTGACTGGTGATATCGGTGCGCGCCAGGACGTACCAATACCCAGTTATGTTTAGTGACTGGTGATATCGGTGTGCGCCAGGACGTACCAATACCCAGTTATGTTTAGTGACTGGTGATATCGGTGCGCGCCAGGACGACGTACCAATGCCCAGTTATGTTTAGTGATTGGTGACATCGGTGCGCGCCAGGACGTACCAATACCCAGTTATGTTTAGTGACTGGTGACATCGGTGCGCGCCAGGACGTACCAATGCCCAGTTATGTTTAGTGACTGGTGACATCGGTGCGCGCAATGACGTACCAATACCCAGTTATGTTTAGTGACTGGTAATATCGGTGCTTAACAGAACATACACACACTTTATGGCCAAATGTATGTGTTTCGAATATATGTCTATATATCATCATCATTACGTGCCGTCTCTGCAATAAAGGTTGGCTGCAATAGACCTCCAACATTCCCTGTCCGTTGTTTTGTTGGTGAACTCTGCTAGACTGTAACATGATAATACGTATAGCATGTCTATATAGACAAATGAATAGGTAGATAACCATGTTGTTTCCTGCTTCCTAGCTTCCTAATTGGTTCCCGTTCCTCTGTCTAAGTTCCTCAAGAAAAATATGTACTAGAGACCTTTTACCCAAGGTTCTGCCGTCTCATAGTGCGTATAGGGTACCAAGGAATGTTTATCAATTCACGTATTATATTATATATTATATTATATTCTGTCAAGTGTAACCGCAGCACTTCGGTCCCTTGTCGATTCGATCTTCCCTGTCTCCGGGGAGTTTGATTATCGTCTTATCCAGTTGTACTAACGATTAAAATATATTCAGTTTTTGCATCAGTGAACACTTAGTCTGGCGTAGCCGCTCTTACTAGCGATTCTCAACTGGGCGTCACCGTACATTGACAACCTGCTGTGATTCATACTATTCGCCAAGGAATTAAATTAGGCTTCGCACTAAACTTAATTCGATATATTTCAACCTCAATACACTAAGTATTACATCATACTGTTCAGCGTATCGGCAATAGCAATATATATATATATATAACGTGAAATGTGAAGAGACCATATATTACGTGAAATATGAAGATAATATATATAAAGTGAAATGTGAAGAGAACATATATTATGAGAACAATATATATGTATATATATATACATACATATTTAAAAGTTAATTCACTTTATTAAAAGCAAATAATCAATAGGTAGAAAAAAAAAACAGGTGCAATGAACAGGGTTGCCAGAATTTATCAAAATTCAGATCAAAATTTTTCTAAATTTTGAAATTATTAAGTGTCACTGGCAATGAACTTCATGCTTAATCAAATTGACAATGTGTATAAAAGTTAGGAGTTTAGTAATTCTGAGACATTCTTTATCTGAAATTTTACTAGCAAAAAAAATAATTATATCTATAATCTTGCAACCGCGGCAGTAAATATATTTTTTAATAAACAACAATTACTATGTAAAGTGTTACATTTTTTTCCCAATCGATAATATAACCAATAATTTGTTGATTCTTGATCAGGAACCAGCATCACCGAACAAAGCGGTTTTCCAATAAGTTTTCTGTTTGCGTTTCTCATAGTCCGAGTCAGTTGTTGATTGTGGGTTCTTCTAGTCTTTCCAATGAGGGCGTACTTCATTCCCTCTCTCCTGGACGTTCACATTTCTATAATTCTCTGCAGAGCCCAGGCTTAGAAATGGGGGGAGGGGGTGTTGGCGTGTTCTCCAATTAGCAAATCTGAAAATGACTTATAATACTAGAAACTTAGCCCAAAATGTAAATGTAACCCCATCCCTTAGCGATTTGTCCAAAAAAGTTTTTTAATGCAACAATTATAACTAAATTATAAAAATTATAACAAAAAAGTTTTTTATAAGTACAAACTCATTCCTTAATGTAGTCATATCTACTGCCCTGAGGTGTCAAAGATACGTTTTGCTTTACTAGTAAAGGGGGGGGGATTTATCCAAAAAAGGACATTCGGTAGTTTTTGTTTATAGTTCCTTCTTTTTGGTAAGAGATGTGATGACCTATTTGCGGAAACAAAAAGCCCTAACGGCTAAATTTTACCTACCTGTTGGCTAGCTAACTTCCTAGCACTGAAAATCATGTTCAGATTTCATAGGGATTGGGAATTTGAACTCGTGAACAACACTCCCTCCATTTAATGTGGAGATTATCTGAACATGTACATTGCCTCTTTCAGTATCCACTTGCCAGGTCGGTAGAGTGTCACGTGACGTATTCTCCCAAGAACATTGTCATCCCAATGAACTCTTTGAAACTTTCTCTGTCTTGGGCATTGCGGCTTGCATTTTCCAACGACGTGTTCATGTTATCTTAAATGTATCATACAGAAAGATTAGATTAATCCACTTGAAATTCTTAGGCACAATATTGTCGTAGGTTGCCATTACTTTCGGGAAGGAACAGCCGCTAATCAGACACCGTAAAGAGAACACGTCTATTCTCGTCGGCCATTTTGGCTGAAGACCATTAATGATTCAATGTATCCGTAACTCAAATCGTTTTCTTTTTAGCACTGTGCCATCCACTATATCATTAGAAGTTAGTGCTTTATATATATTATCTTCATATTTCACGTAATATATGTTCTCTTCACATTTCACGTTATATATGTTCTCTTCACATTTCACTTTATATATATTATCTTCATATTTCACATAATATATGTTCTCTTCACATTTCACTTTATATATATTATCTTCATATTTCACGCTATATATGTTCTCTTCACATTTCACTTTATATATATATTATCTTCATATTTCACGTTATATATGTTCTCTTCACATTTCACGTTATATATGTTCTCTTCACATTTCACGCTATATATATTATCTTCATATTTCACGCTATATATGTTCTCTTCACATTTCACTTTATATATATATTATCTTCACATTTCACGTTATATATGTTCTCTTCACATTTCACGCTATATATGTTCTCTTCACATGTCACGTAATATATTCACCTAATTTTCATTCAATACAACAGGGCAATAAATACGTCTTCAATGCATTACCTTAAAGAAGAATCATTTTCAGATTTCCTAGAGGGTTGGACGTTAAAAAACTCGACTCCCTCCCCGTTCCCCTTACTACGGGCCTGCATCACATCATCAATTTACCACTCCTAAATCACTTCAACACTCTTCATCTTTTACTTCAACTATTTACTCTATTTACATACCTAATAGTGTGTCTTAACTTCTACTCTTGCGCTTCAATTCACATCTTAAACAGACTCCCTCATAAAATACCACTCACGATGCCTTAAAGTAAAACCCATAAGATTTGCAACGATACTAACCAAACGCATTCATCCATCTTAAATATGCTTCCATAATTCTCCACAATTCTCTTATCCAGCAACAGATTTACGAAAACTCATTACTAGTGTTTGAATATTATCCACAAAACAGAACCATATAGCCTTCAAACACAGTCGTAAATCACATATTGAATCACACAGAAACTATGGCAGTCAAAGATGGAGTGCTTATATTTCTACTAACTCTAGAAATAATTTACATAATATACGGATTATAACTAAGAGAATCACAGGTCAAGCGTCAAATTGATGTTTTTTTTGTTCTATAGATGAAATACGATTGAAAGGTTTTCTATCGATTTTAATGTCAATTTTCAATATGAGATACGGAAGCGGCCCAGGTTCATACGAAGATTGAAAGCTCCTTCAATAAGACGAAATATTTGCAAACTGTTGATTCGAATTTTATTATCCGTAACAGTCGCGTACGAAAATTAGGTGCCATTGCTAAGAAATGACTAGTTTTGTCCCAAATCAGTAGTCTTTCTCATTTCCTGTTCACTTCTTTGGAGATGGAACTTATCGCGTGCTCTTGCGCATTGGTGGAGCTAAGCCGGAGTGGATATCATTTCCGGTTGCGTATTGTTTACCTTGGAAACAACAACTCCATTAAGGCCATTTTGAGAAATGAGCCATTCAAAATGTTAATTCGGCGCATATAGTCGGGAAGGCTGACTGTTCTCGATAGAAATACTGCATCATTGTTTTAAGACATTAATAATATCGTGTTTTATGCTATTATGGCGCCTTTTTGTGCTTTTATAGGGATGAAAAGATCGACTTTCACTTTTTTTAAAGTAATAAATGTATACAAAATGTAAGGCGACGGAAAAGAAAAGTAATATTTGTCCTGTTTGTAGATTTGAGCTATAATGCGTCAGGAAGGAGAATTATTATTTAAATCTGAATAAAATTATTGCATAAGTCTGAATAGAATTGTTGTATAAATTTGAATAGAATTATTGCATAAGTTTGAATAGAATTATTGCGTAAATTTGAATAGAATTATTGCATAACCTAAAATAGAATTGTTGCATAACTCAGAATAAAATTGTTGTATAAGTTTGAATATAATTGTTGTATAAGTTTGAATAGAATTGTTGTATTATAAGTTTGAATAGAATTGTTGCATAACTCAGAATAGAATTGTTGCTTAACTCAGAATATAATTATTGCATAAGTTTGAAAAGAATTATTGCATGAGTTTGAATATAATTCTTACATAACTCAGAATATAATTATTGCATAAGTTTGAATAGAATTATTGCATAACTCAGAATAGAATTCTTGCATAATTCAGAATAGAAGTGTTGCATAACTCAGAATAGAATTTTTGCATAAGTCAGATTAGAATTTTTACTTAAGTCTGTATGAAATTGTTGCATAAGTCTGACAAGATTGTTTGTTTGTTGTTGGATTTGTTTTTCTGTAGAAAGGCACGCACTTTTCAACCGTGAAATGATTTTCTGTGGCTATATCGGGGTGTATCTGGTAGCCTAATAACCTGGGTGTTGTCCTGTTTGGGAGAATGACCTGGGGTCCGGTCTGTCCTGAATAGGATATTAAATAGTAGGGGGGGGGGGGGAGAGTAATCTGAATAGAACTGTTGCATAAGTTGGAATAGAATTGTTGCATAAGGCATAGTGACATATCCTAGGGTCTTCTTTACCTCTAATATTTTATGGTAGTGTGTCCTGATATAACCTCTATAAGCTCATTCTTGCACGCTGAAGCTCAATCTTGCACGCCGACGCTCAATCTTGCACGCCGAAGCTTAATCTTGCACCCCGAAGCTCAATCTTGCACGCCGAAGCTCAATCTTGCACGCCGAAGCTCAATCTTGCACGCCGAAGCTCAATCTTGCACGCTGATTCTGTTCCTGTATTGCCAGAGCCTGAAAGGGGAGTAAAGAATAGCAATAACTGATTACCTCCCCTTCATGTCGTAAGATGTTACTCACGAAATTATGAGATGCCCTTTCCCAATCCCATTGAGGGTCAAAGTGACCCAGAATAATGCCGAAATCGAATGTGCCAGGCAGAATTGGCACAGGTATCAACGCACAGCTGTAAAATATGAAACAGCGCAATTATGGATAATAACATTCTATTAATCTGCAGGAGTTTGAAAACGGATATGTGCTGCTCTATTGAAGAAGTACCTACGGGTAAACATGAGTACTGTAAAGTCAATTCTCCTCCCCTTTTGAAGTAAATTTTTTCATCTTGTTACATACGCCTATTTTAAACTCATCATTGTTTACGGTATAATCTACTTCTTTATTACAAGCTAATCTTTTTTGTTTAAGAAACCTCACTTCTTTGTCACAAATGAAGCTTTCTGTATACGAAGCCTCTCTTCTTTGTCACAAACCAATCTTTGTTTACTATACAACCTCTCTTTGTGTCACAAACCAATCTTTATTTACTATAAAACCTCTCTCTCTGTCACAAACCAATCTTTGTTTACTATTTAACCTCTCTGTGTCACAAACCAATCTTTGTTTACTATATAACCTCTCTCTGTGTCACAAACCAATCTTTGTTTACTATATAACCTCTCTCTCTCTCTCTGTCACAAACCAATCTTTTTTTTTACTATCTACCCTCTCTCTCTGTCACAAACCAATCTTTGTGTATAAGAAACCCCCCTATTATTCAAGTCTCCTTATATTGAACACAGTGTAGAAAAACATGCTCTTGACAATCCGCTAACGTTTGCCCATTCTCAGACACTTATGGAAGATCATGTTCACACTTAAATCTTTTCTTTTGCTTGCCAAATATCGGCAAAACTGTCAAAAACCCTTCATCCTACGTCCATTTGCTTGCATTTCAACCGTCATGTTTTTGTCCGGTCAGGCGCAAGACATTTCCACGGGTCTCAGGGACATCCAAATGGGAGAAATTGCTCATTACCATATGAGAACATTACACATAATAGCCCTATGGTGGTAATGGTTTCCAGAATTTTCGATCCTTTCTGCAGATCAAGATCTATGAAAAACATCTCTAATAACAGCAAAAGAAATTTATGGGAGAGTTTAGGGATATGGAACCTAACACGTGACATTTATCTGAAAGCGTCAATACTGTTGTTAATATTATTGTTGTTATTTAATTTCTAATTGTGTTAGTTTTGTCTGTGCCGGCATGAGATGTATTTAGCGACATTTTTTTCATAGAATAATTTCTTTTTTTCACAGTAAGAGGGGAACATATTGTTTGTGTGGAAGATGCCACTGTAAATTGTCCTTCTTTCTCTTTTTTTTCACATAATACATACACACACACATAATATATATATATCGTATATTATATTATTATATTATATTATATTAGTGCATTAGTGCTATATAACCCCTATACTAACATATGGGTGCGAGTTTTGGACAATAAAACAACTGGAAAGTGGGAGATTGGAGGCAACAGAGATGTGGTTCTACAGAAGAATGCTGAGAATACCAAGGAGGGCCAGAAAAACTAATGTAGAGGTGTTGAAAGAGTTAAATGCGAAACGGACCGTAATCAACAATATAAGAAAAAGGCAATTTTCTTTTTTTTGGCCACTTCATGAGACAGGCAGGTTTAGAGAACATAATCACAACAGACAAGATTGAAGGCACCAGAGACAGAGAGCGACAACGTGAGAAAATATTAAACAGTTTGACAACCTGGCACGGCAAGGAAACAACAACGACTTTGATACATAATACTTTAGACAGAGAGCTGTGGAGAGTAATGACCGCCTACGCCACCCGGCATTGCACCTGATGATGATGATATTATAGTATATACTTTATCTATAGATCAATATATAAAGTCTTGCTCTTGTACATTGATTATCAAGCTTCTACAGATGCAGATTACTAGGATGTAGTGTATACAACTGAATGCCATTGGTCCTGGTTAACAGCGTAGATGCGATGTTCGCGCATTTCAGCGTGACATATCCCATCTCTTTCGGCTCCGCCCATAGATTACTTTGACCATATATACGACAGGGTAACAAAATCTAGTGATCTCCACAAGCCGAGCATGAATGTGCAATAAGCGATGTGATGCAATCTGTAACGACCCGAGATAGAAGTCACATTCGATACAGAAGTTACATAGAATACAGAAGTTACATAGAATACAGAAGTTACATTGAATACAGAAGTTACATTGAATACAGAAGTTACATAGAATACAGAAGTTACATTGAATACAGAAGTTACATAGAATACAGAAGTTACATTGAATACAGTAGTTACACATTGAATACAGTAGTTACACATTGAATACAGAAGTTACATATTGAATACAGAAGTTACATATTGAGTACAGAAGTTACATATTGAGTACAGAAGTTACATATTGAATACAGAAGTTATACTGAATACAGAAGTTACATTGAATACAGAAGTTACATTGAATACAAACGTTACGTTGAATACAGAAATTACATTGAATACAGAACTTACATTGAATACATAACCGTTGGACTTTAGAGTAATGACAATTATGTAAATAGTCGTAGATCAAAGAGGAAAGGTGAACTCGATCCCAAAAATAAAGCACAGATTTAAAATAAGTAATTCTGAAGCACGCAAATATCATTGTTTTACTGGGAATTGTCTGGGAATTGTCACACTGTAATCAATACTGGTGTTTATTTTCATAGCGAAAGAAAATAAAATAAAAATATAAAAACAAAAATATAACGAATTAAAAATATATTAATGTAAATTTATATCTCACTACTCAAGTTATGCGACAAAATAAAAGAGAACTGTAAACTAAAGGAAAAAGAAGCAATCATGTTTTCTATAATTCAACGGAAACCTCTGGAAGTAAAGCGAGATAACCGATGATCTTCTAGAAGTCAGAAAAGTGCAAAGGCTAAAATATGGGAGATAAAATAAATCTGATCCAACTACGACCCAATGAACAGGGCGATTGGAGAAACATATTTCATCCCCAGAACTAGACACAAGTGTAATATTATTATTAAAAGCTGGCAATATTCCCCTTCACAATCGAAAAGTGTTACTGAAGGCATTTCCCGGATCGCAGAGCCCCTGCTTCAAACACTGCTCATCTCACACGTCAGAGGAGGAGCAATAAACCAGTCTGGGAATGGGCGAGTAATTCAGTGTTCTGCTGGCCAAGATATGGACCGGGGACAGTCATAAATCGAGAGCCTTGCGAGGGCGCTCAGACTTTGAGGGAGACAATAATATTTCAGAATTTGTCAAATGATTCATTACTGGGTAGGCAGATGGAAGCCACCGGTTCATCAAAACTGAGAAACCCAGCACGAATTTGGCTTGAAGAGTAGCAGCAGATGTGGACGTACTGGTTACCAGGAATCGATACTACAGTGGACGTACTGGTTACCAGGAATCGATACTACAACTGCTGATTTTCGAAAAATAATTTCAGATTTGTATAAAAAAAGGAAACATCTTGCTAACAAATGTAACTGAGCGAATCAAATTTGACGCTCACTAACTTGTTACATTTCTAAGAGTAACGAAAACCCGTTAGAAAGACAATATAAATACGTTGAGTAGTTTGAAATTTCTTTCTCAACCACAAGATTGTACCTTACAATTGCCTTCTCAACCACAAGATTGTACCTTACGATTTCTTTCTCAACCACGAGATTGTACCTAACGATTTCTTTCTCAACCACGAGATTGTACCTTATAATTGCCTTCTCAACCACAAGATTGTATCTTAGAATTTCTTTCTCAACCACGAGATTGCACGTTACAATTGCCTTCTCAACCACAAGATTGTACCTTACGATTTCTTTCTCAACCACAAGATTGTACCTTACAATTGCCTTCTCAGCCACAAGATTGTACCTTACAATTTCTTTCTCAACCACAAGATTGTACCTTACAATTGCCTTCTCAACCACAAGATTGCACCTTACAATTTCTTTCTCAACCACAAGATTGTACCTTACAATTGCCTTCTCAACCACAAGATTGTACCTTACGATTTCTTTCTCAACCACACGATTGTACCTTACAATTTCTTTCTCAACCACAAGATTGTACCTTACAATTGCCTTCTCAACCACAAGATTGTACCTTACAATTTCTTTCTCAACCACAAGATTGTACCTTACAATTGCCTTCTCAACCACAAGATTGCACCTTACAATTTCTTTCTCAACCACGAGATTGTACCTTACAATTGCCTTCTCAACCACGAGATTGTACCTTACAATTTCTTTCTCAGCCGCAAGATTGCACCTTACAATTACTAGCAAGCAGCTGCAAATTGTCATCGGTTGTGATGAGCTAGATATAGTTGACAACTGTACATATTTAGAATCCTAAGTAAACAACAAAGTATTCTGGATCACGAAATAAGAATCAGGATGGGAAAAGCTTCTATAGCAATAAATAGAAAAACAACAAGGATATGGAAAAACATAAAATATAAAAACTAAGCTTTTGGTTTAACAAACTTGCGTCATTAGCACCCTCTTTTAAGGCAGTGAAACATTGTCATCAGCACCCTCCTCTAAGACAGTGACACATTGGCAACCTCTATGCATCAGTAGAGACGACTAAACAGTTTCCAAATGCGGTGCCTACGTAGAGTTCTTAGAGTTAAATGGCAGGACAAAGTCACTAGCATTGATGTATTGCACAGAAGAGGTAATACTCCATTCTTCATATGCACAGTCTGCGTAGACATATGTCTCAGGCACACCAGGTGGAATCTAATATGCCAGAATACCGAATGATCGATTTATGAGAATGACACATAGATCTCTGGGCCACCTTATTCTTCAGTAAAAACACGTTTGCACACGCAATATGCATGATACGGGCAATGTTTCGAAATCATGGAAACAGGGTGCTATTGGTCGAGTTGCGGAGAAATATCAGGAGTGACATAAACAGAAAGGAGAAAATGCTACCAATTCAGGATCTGCACATCTAAGAAGACATACACCATCACAGGTATCACAGGTGCACCTGTGATTTCTTGTACATACTGTCCAAGAAGACGATGGACTGACGACATTAAAGATAATATGAATACATTGTTAGAAAATGCAAGCCGCATCGCCCAAGACACAGAGAGGTTCAGAGAGTTCATTGGGAAGACAACGTTCTGGAAGGAATACGTCACATGACCATGACTGTGAAAGAGTTAGCTTGAGAGACTAAATCAGGAATGAAGCACTATGGAAACAATTAGGGATCCAGTCAACAATAGAATACATCCAGAAACAACAAGTTAAATGTTTCGGCCACATAATCAGACATAAAGTGCACAGTATTATCCAAAAAATCCTTAACAGATGCGAAAACAGTCGACCTATTGGACATCCTCCTAAAAGGTGGATAGATAGTGTATCAGAGACACTCGGAAATATAACAGCGGAAGAAGCAAATAGAAGGACAAAAAATCGTACACTCACTATCCCCTCAGCACCGGAAGGTACATGAGGACAGAAAGAAGAAGAAGACTGTGAAAGACAAACAGCAACGTACAAATGGCACACAAGAAGGCTCACACAAAAAGGCTATCTCCAGAGAACTCTTCACCCCTGACGCCGCAAGACAAACAAGGATCACAGCTTATAGATAGATAGATAAACTGTGAAAGACACTTTGTGTCTTAGCTTGCTCTATTGAGTCACGAATTGTAGATTATAGTTCCTATAGCACAATAATAATACAATCATCTGGAACGACGGAAAAGTGAGTACTACAATACGAATATTATCAATTCAATCATAAGTTTGAATGAAATAAAGAATGACGATAGAGCTACTTTTCAAATTACTCTCAGTTTTTGATTTAGTTCAGGAGTCTAAAAATAAATGTCACTTTGCACCTAGAATTATCAGCAAAAAGAAATATAATCTAACACAGTCCACGCCTATAATTCTCAGTACCATAACGTAGAATATAGTACATTTCACGTCTATAATTCTCAGTACCATGACGAAGAATCTAATACAGTTCTCGCATATAATTCTCAGTACTATATAGAAGAAGTTATTGTAGTTCACGCGAAGATTTCTTAGTTTTTATACCTTGTTTTGGACCAAGTATTGTACTTGGTATCGTCCATCCAGAAAATGGAACCCATAAAGCATTTGCATCACAGCGAGGTTTTTGTAATGTAATTTGACCGTAATACACTTCCCTGCGGCTCTGCGGAAATCTGTCGCGGGATTAACGAGCTATCCGAGGTTTGGCTGTGTGGACAGTTTACAAAGGGAAAATGGGGGTGTTTCCATCTCAATGAGGTTGAGAAGGTCATTGAGTGTCAGTGGTGCTATATCATGGTCCTATTCGTTATGTGGTTTTTTTCTTTGAGAGATTGATTTTTGTCCTTTCTGAAACGTGTATAAGAATGGCGACGTCTTTGTGGTAGTGGAAACAGACCAAACGCACTATTTATGCATCTTTGTTTTAGCTATTTGCTAAATTATATTTTCATTACCGAATTTGTATTGATGGCACAACACTATATCAATGCGTATCATCTCCGTGTTGCCAGTACCGGAAAGGATATCTATGAATGGCGCACTGTTAGCTGTCAGGTTTGTCCACTAAGAATGTCTTTGATTAGAAGTTGGATGTCGCATCATTTAGATGGCCGAGGTGATACAAAAGCTATGCTGAAGTCGAATGTCTCAGATTGACACTCGCAGGTATCGCTGCCACGCTGTAAACCACTACACAACGTAATTCGGTCTCTGGACTGCATCCTGCTAAGATGTAACATTTGTGTAGATTTGAGTTATCACTTAATTTTTGCGGTCGTTCTCAAACTTCCTCATGGTCTAGCTCGCAGCAGGACACTGGTACTAATAGATTTCCAGCTGGTTTTAATAAAGAGAACGGAACGTCATTGTACCACGGTTTTATTTGAACCAATGGCGTGACAAATTTGACTTCGACTCTGGTAACTAATGCGTTCAGTGTTTTTACCATTTCAGGTGAACGGCTAACGAATATATCTCTAGTAGGTTTTCTGTACAACTGAACTGATTCCCTGACGTAAACATTGGTCACAAATTTAACGGCAAACCACGGTGAAAATCGCTTGACAGTTTTGCCGTTTGTTTGTTCTGCTAGACATAGTCACAGGCGCCCCATCTAGTGCTGTTGGTCTCTCACGGCAGCTACTGACAATGAGTGCCACCATTAGTACTGTTAATTCTCTACTGTCAGCTGCCGACATTGCGTGCCACCATTAGTTAGTAAGTTTGTTCCTTTCGTGCCGCAAGCGACACATAGGGCATGGGTTTTGGGTTCTCCATATGATGCGGTCCGCTGCCTGCAGCTTTAGTTCCTGGATGGTCTTGCAGCCTAGTAATTCCCCTTCTTTGAGAATGGTGTTTTTAAGGGTTGTTTTAGGGCTTCCTCTTTTTCTTTTACCCTCAGGTGACCACATAAGGGCTTGTTGGTTTATTCTGTTTAAATCTAGAATTAGTGCCACCATTAGTACTGTTAATTCTCCCGTGTCAGCTGCTGACAATGAGTGCCCCAATTGGTACTGTTAATTCTCCCGTGTCAGCTGCTGACAATGAGTGCCCCAATTGGTACTGTTAATTCTCCCGTGTCAGCTGCTAACAATGAGTGCCCCAATTGGAACTGTTAATTCTCCCGTGTCAGCTGCTGACAATGAGTGCCCCAATTGGTACTGTTAATTCTCCCGTGTCAGCTGCTGACAATGAGTGCCCAATTGGTACTGTTAATTCTCCCGTGTCAGCTGCTGACAAAGAGTGCCCCAATTAGTACTGTTAATTCTCCCGTGGCAGCTGCTGGAAATGAGAACACTTTATTTTATTTTAAAATTGTGTCAGAAAAATCGGAACTAAGGATAAGTGTTATTGTATATTTATTCTGCTTTTGTGAGAAAAGTGACAGAAACTGAACATTTATAGGCTGTCTTTAGCATGAAGTAGTTTGTTCACACAACTATTTGCTTCTCTTTCCCCTGTTCTTGATTTCCCCATCTGAATAGAAAGGAACATTATATTAAAATAAATATAATACCAATACCACAAACAGAAATATCACTGATTATGTCATTAATATAGAGAACTACTACCACAAACAGAAATATCACTGATTATGTCATTAATATAGAGAACTACTACCACAAACAGAAATATCACTGATTATGTCATTAATTTAGAGAACTACTACCGCAAACAGAAATATCACTGATTATGTCATTAATTTAGAGAACTACTACCACAATCAGGACGAAAATTGAACATCTCACCAGCAAGGGAAATTCAGTTGACCATCTCACAAATATGGAGAGAAATGCTTTCTCCAATTAATTTTGTTTTAATGGTCATCTCACAAATATCGGGGCATTAGCTATTCATATTGTTAAAACATTATTTCTTTTTCTTTCAGACCAGATCAGCGTAGAATTGGTTAAAGAAAAGGAGAGACGACTGGAGTTGGAGAAAGCGATGCAGGAGGAACGAAAGAGACGAGGTTAGTAATTGAATTTGTTGTCGATTGATTCTCAAACTACCTCTAGATCTCTCTTGTTGCTGGACAACGGTTCTACGCAGGGTCGTGGACATGATTACCTTAAGGAGGGGTACTACCTTAAAAAGAATGCGTCCGTTTTCGTTTGTAACATTCACTGACAGGAGATTTGAAGACTTTTTTCTGAAAAAAATGATCGCTAAGTGTGGGTTTTTTACGAATCTTTTGGTTAATTTCCTACTGCTAAAAGTCATGTTACATTTGCTGAAGGGGGGGGGGGGTTGTACACCCCAACCTACCAACTCCTATCTACAGGCCTGATTTCACTAGATTACAATGTCATACAGTTCAGAGACGGGTTTTTTTTTTTTTTGGTCGATTTATTTACGCCAACATTTCGAAATATCCGACGTCGGCGGTATATTTGAAATTAGTCGTTTAATGTGTTCATAGTACCTGTAATGTAATATTGTAAAATATTGCTGTTTGTTTTTTATTGTAAGTATCAGCGGAATAGGTAAAGTGGTATCAATAGGAAACAAAGGCACACACTAAAAAACATCAACACAGAAAACGTTTTGACTAACAGTCTTTATCAGGACGAAGAATAATATAATAAATAAGAATAAGGTAATGAATAATGTATATGTCAGATATAACTTTATACGTTATTATTTATTAAACATACAATCTCATCTGCCAGATAAGATGGCATTTCGAGTGAAAAATGCGTGATCTGGGTTAATTACAGATGTGGAAGTTACACAGTGTTATTACACCGTTTGTTTCCGGAGTGTTAACGGTGAATTAAGGAAACAGTAAAACGTAATTTGTCATACGTGTCGCAAGAGAAGAATAAATATAATTATTTGTGTTGTTGGCTACTCCATCGTGCAGAATGTCAACAGTATCCTATATGATATGATTAATTCGGCTCGACACATCCGACATTAGTATGTCTTCTGGGTCACTTTGACCCTATACAGAATAGGGCAGCCAGATACACATCATAGCCACCTTTGTCCTTTGGAGAAAATATGGCCTACTGAGACGGCAACTCTTCCAGACTTGACGGGTTCCATGGATGACCTGAAGCGAATCACACAATTCATTGAAGCTATTGGTGCTGTAACCTGATATCTGACTGAAGCTATTGGTATTGTAACCTGATATCTGACTGAAGCTATTGGTACTGTAACCTGATATCTGACTGAAGCTATTGGGACTGTAACCTGATATCTGACTGAAGCTATTGGTACTGTAACCTGATATCTGACTGAAGCTAATGGTACTGTAACCTGATATCTGACTGAAGCTATTGGTACTGTAACCTGATATCTGACTGAAGCTATTGGTACTGTAACCTGATATCTGACTGAAGAACGATGAGAAAGAAGAAATCTACTACTTGTAAACACTAATAATGCAATAACTTCTGAAAAACCAAAAAATTGGCAAAAATCATCAAATACTAAGCGAGATACATACACATTATATCTACTAAATGGTTTCAATGATTCTTAACCATTTCGGTATTTTGGTCTCCCTTATGAATTATCATTCTTCTTATAAAAATGTATCTTTCCTGAATCTTTTACACAAATAATATAAATAGATTATAATAATTAATTATATAATTAGATACGTATCTGTTTAGTTATCTTTTCCATATCACATTGATCAATATGTGCAAATGTTATACTTTGAGCGTTTGTTTGACAATGTAACAAATGTTTGTGTTATACTTTGAGCGTTTGTTTGACAATGTAACAAATGTTTGTGTTATATTTTTAGCGTTTGTTTGACAATGTAACAAATGTTTGTGTTATATTTTTAGCGTTTGTTTGACAATGCTCCAACTAATCCCAGCAGGTTATATTTTATGATGTATGCGGTGTGTCGCTGTTTTATTTGCGCAAATTGCTAAATTGCTCGACACATCTGATTTCGGATGTAAACGTTGCTTAAATAACTTGTACCTGGGTCCAAAAATAGTAAGGAATAACAATACTGTTACCTTCCATATATGTGATAATAGGTGATTAAGGAGGTTGTGGGGTAGAGTGGCTGCACCATACCATATAGTTTTAAGTTATCAAAACAGCGATACTGAAGTCGGATATGACAGGTAGAAATGAGCAGGAATCGTAGCAAAGCTGTAAACCATGACACAACACATTCCGTTCTCCGGACTACATCCTCCCAATCTGAGGAGTTTGTGAACGAACGCAGAAGAAGACTTCGCGAACTATGAGATAGCACTATGAACGTCAACTTAAGAACCCCTGAGGTATGTTACACATCTGAATAACTCAGCCTGGCTCGCTTTATTCGACTGTGTTTCTTTACTGTTAAGCTTCTTGTAAGATTATTCCCCATGCACTAAGTCGCACTTGGCATCAATTAAGTGCACCACAGCATGCGGCTTCTGTACACGACTTTGACAAAGATAAAACATGTATGCGCAATGCCTTATGTTTTTCAACATCAAAACGAAACCGTGTCTGGAAAAGAGTGTTCATTAGCGCAGGGCAATGAAATAACAAGGAGTTTCTTGTTTAATTTAGCAATAAGTTACAGGAAGTAGATCTGGGTTTTTTTTTTAAATTGCTAACTTTGCTTCGTGCGTAGTGTCAAATCACAGGTAGAGTGGGGAGATATGATAGGTTGAATGTAGAACCAACTTTATATACTGTCTCAGTGGAGAAACGTGACAATATGACTTTATGAATAGTGTCAATGGAGAGTCGTGACAAGGTGACTTCACGAACTGTCTCAGTGGAGAGACGTGGCACGGTGACATTATGAATGAAGTGTCTTTGCGGAGAGACATGGGACGGTGACTTTGTGAACTATCTCTATGGAGAGTGTCTTCATGAACTGTCTTCATACCAAAGTGTCTTCATGAACTGTCTCAGTGGAGAGACGTTACAAGATGACTTCATGAATTGTCCAAGCGAAGAGATGTGATGTAATATGTTCTCTCAGTGGAGAGACGTGAGGATGTGATTTTATGCAATTTCTCAATGGAGAAACATGACTTTATGAACTGTCACAGTTGAGAGTCGTGGCAAGTTAACTATATGATCTGTCTCAGTGGAGAGACGTGACAAGATTACTTTATGAACTGTTGTATTTTTTTCCAGAAGACATAATAAATACAAACAAAATACTGCCACATAGTACCTTGTATACGCCGATTTTATGTACAAGCCGAGTATGTTACTTTACTATAGCTGCAGACAAAATACGGCCTCTGTACCAAATGCAGCCTGCTAAACTTTTTTCTAGCCCGCCAGTCTGATCTAAAAGTACTATATGCACTTGTTCCTCTAGCTAGATAAAAAACTATATATATATATATATATATATATATATATATATATCGTCAGGATTAGGAGAAGGTGAAAGAAGTTGCGGCTGGAACATTACATATAATCGTCACATCTTTCAAAAAGTGCTTGATCAGTAATCACTAGAAGTAAAGACTATGTAATCTTAAAGAAGTGATGCGACTTCGATGATAGCACTGAAGAAGAGGATGACAAATATATGCATCCTAATAATATTCGTGGACTTGTTGGTAATTAAAACACTAATTCTAGTTTTGAAGAATTTCTGTGATTTTTGTGTTTTACAACAGGAGCTACCGAAATGTGCTGATCAATATATTTCTGTGATGCTTGCATATGTCTCATATTTCTCGATGGATAATTCTAAATAGAATCTGACAGAAATTATGTTTATACGGCCGTATTAAAAATAATTTTTGCTAAAGTGCAGATGACATATTTTTAAGCATTTTTGTTAGTATTGTGCAGAATTTTTTTTTTATAAATTGTACAATACAAATCATTTAAAAAACGACGGTTATTTTTCTTCAAATATACAACACTGCATTTAATAAATTTAGGCACTAAACAAAAAAAACGATTCATTATAACACTAGAAATTTAAAGCGACAAGCGATTAAATTGTTTGCAACAAGTAGTATAAAAGACTCAGTAATCACTGGCGTGTATGCATTAAGAGTATCCACGCCTTTTTATCTGTATTCACGTCATTAAAGACGACGCAATATTTTACACTACGGAAACCCATGTCCACACATTTCGAAATTCGTGCGTTATTTTATGATCACAAACCGTTTTTTTAAATTTATAAGATTTATATAAACCGACCCCCATACTTCATCATTAAAAAGTTCCCAAAATTATAGGCTTATACACAGTAATATTCAGTAATGCTGTCTTCTGTGAACACCCACCTTCATGACTTCCTTGATGTAAAAAAAGATTACTGATCGGCTTGTTCTGTTTCTTAGCCACTTGGAATCACATGTCATCAAGCTGTATGCTGTTATTATATCATGCATGCCAACTTCACAACTCATCTTCTCGTTCCCGGTGTCATAACAATTCTGGTCTCGTATCAATCTGGAAAGAAAATAGAACAGGGATCAGATCAGACCAGATTTGTTATGAAACAACAAGTATCGCGGCCAAATCAGATTTTGATATACTTTGTTCTTCGCAAATTGTGAACAACTGTGGCATAGAAAAGTTGAATTGTTCGGAATGTCATATAAATTCTATTGTTTTGATATCTGTCAGAAATTCATTATTTCATTGTTCCTTCCAAATTATTTTATTCGTGCCAGCCAACGTGGCAAATTAGACTCCAATGATATATGTTGCGTCAGGTTTTTCCATCATTGGTGTATTGCATAATAAATTGGTAGTGTATTCTATTGAGGATGTAGCAATAAACCCAGTAGTTTTTGACTGTAGTGAGTTTCTAGGCGATATAAATACGTTCAATATAAAAACGACCCGGTAGCACAATTGCCTGTGGTGGGGATTGAACTCGGCGCCTTTGCTGTAACATACGCGGTCTGTACCACTCCATCACAGATCAGGACTTGTATAATTATAGGAGCAGTTAATAATGACACGAAAGTTAGGGAGTTAATTCCTTAGTTATACAGTGTATCCTCTCATCTATTTTTAAGTGACAACTAAAAAAAAATGTTTTCGATATTTTTCCTCTACATTCTGCATTTTAATTATTTTGTTGTCTGTCTTTTTCTTCCTGTGGGGCATCCAGAAGTTAAGTAGTTATCAAAGCAGTGCATTTGTTGGTTTTGGGTTATAAACCGATATCAATGTACTCTAACCAAACCTATTGGTGCTGTTTCCTGTAGCATATGATAATGGCTATGTTTGTTGGTGATTTATGCTGCTCTTTAGTAGAATATTCTCTTCACTTTACAAGTCAGAAGTTCATTACTACTACTATCACATGTACTGCTACATTCACACATACTTACCACTACTAATTTCACATTTACTTATCAACGTTATTTTCACACCTACTTATCACTACTACTTTCACATCTACCTATCACTACTATTTTCACATCTACCTATCACTACTACTTTCACATCTACCTATCACTACTACTTTCACATCTACCTATCATTACTACTTTCACATCTACTTATCACTACTACTTTCACATCTACTACTATATTCACATCTACTTACCTGTACTACTTTAACACCTATTTAATCACTACTACTTTCAAATATACTTACTACTACTACTTTCAAATATACTTATTACTACTACTTTCACACCTACATGTCACTATTACTTTTACACCTACTTATCACTACTACATTCACAGTTATATATCAGTGCTACATTCATACCTATTTATTTCTACTACTTTCACATTACTACTACTTTCACAGCTACTACTACTTTCACACCTACATGTCACTATTACTTTCACACCTACATGTCACTACTACTTTTACACCTACTTATCACTACTACTTTCACAGTTATATATCAGTGCTACATTCATACCTATTTATTTCTACTACTTTCACATTACTACTACTTTCACATTACTACTACTTTCACATTATTACTACTTTCACACCTATTTATCTCTACTACTTTCACACCTACATTTCACTATTATTTTCATATTTATTTGTCATTTAACTCAAGTATTTGATGCACATCAAGAATGGGAATATTACAATGCCATTCACAATGAAAAAAATAGCACTTAAAATGAATAACTTTAGAAATGTCCAAAGAATATCTGGGACCGATTGACGATCCAACACAGACGTCCGTAAAGATTTGATCAGAGTAGAAAACTCGCTCCTCAAAATTGTCAAAGAACTAACATATTTTTGACAGAAATAGTAACGATAGATTGGAAAGATTAATCATTGAGGAAAATGTTCAATGGATAGACTAAGAGGCAGACCAAGACTATGAGGGAGATATGGTATCAAAGACCTTTTGAATATGACACTGTATTAAACTGTACAGCTTGGACAGAACCAGAATGCTTAGAGAGTGACAGTGAAGAAAACTTTCTGCAAAGAACTTGCCACACAGAAGAAGGACAAAATAAAGCGGCCCCAGGGAACCTCCGACCCTTAACACCATATAGTGTGTGGCCCCCAAGGATAGTCTAAAAGTATTCTGTGGAAACACTACTTGGAGCACCATTGAACTAAAGAAACATATTTTTGTCATTGGCTGTCAAGATCTACCTGCCACAGCTAAAGGGATTATTTCATCATCATCAGTTAGATCTCCGTCATTTAATCCATTAAATGAAAAGAAACAAATTTTACAGTTAAATATTTTTTTTTCAAACGCGTCTAGTCTCAATATATTCCTGCACGTGTTCATTCCTTTTTTGGTGTCTTCCCATTTTATTCCTTAAAATTCATGTTAACATGTATATTGTATTTTCCCCCCTAGCTTTTTTTTCTCGTTATACAATTTGCTCACACACCGGAGAGCATTACATTGTTACGAGACAGAAAATGGACATGGTATCTGTCAGCGCTAATTCGTTTTTGTGTTTGTCGCGCGCGCTTAATCCTTCTTCTTCCAGAAGAAAGCTAAACTTCTCACGTCAGCCTCAAGGAAAGTAATCTGCAAACTCACTTAAAGGAGTCCCTAATCGGAGATGTTAGACAAAACGTGTCTAAGATATGTCTGGGTATTTTTCTTCGGAGCTAAGCAGGAAATAGCACAATCTCTTGTTTTTCTTAGTTTTAATCAGATATGTCTTTATGCATTGGCTAAATAAGGCTATTTCTAAGATGGAAGAAGCATGAATTAGCAGAATCTGTGTTTTTCTTCCTTTTAATCAGAACTGTTCTTATCTATTGTATTGTCTGTGTTTTTGCTGTTATGTATCGCAGGTTTGGATGCAGATCAGGTTTTTGGCTGTTTGCCCGTTTGTTGGTATGATATTCAGTAACATTGTGACATCTCAGAATATTGGTAACTTTCTTAAATTGACCTTCTTCACTTCCTCTTGTCGTTTCCTTTTTCATATTGTATGATCTTGCTGCTAACCAATATTGATTCATTCTCGTTTATTAGTTACTAAATCAGTCTCTCTTTTCCAATATATTTGAAGCATATATGTTGTTGGAGGAAACGTCGGTTTCATGTATTTGTGTTAACGTAAAACTACAATTAACTTGCTATTTTCCTTATTCATTTACCATATTGTACACAATCTCACTGCGGCCTCCTGTTAATTCAATTATAGAATTTTTTCAACGAAGAGTTCGGCGCTTGAAGAAAGCACTCAGATCCGAATCAATACAGGAAACGGGCAAATCCTCAGACAAAATGGAAAGACCTCAACCAGAGTCCAGCCCTGAACCACATATTCGGAACATACAAGGTAAGATGTCCACTTTGAGACTTCCTGTTTCTTGTTCCTCTATAAATGTTTCCTTCTGGGTTTTATCTCCCAGTGACATCATACTTGATTCTTGATTAGAAAACTGGCCTCACAGCACGTGGGGCATTCCCATAAGTGCTCCGCTCTCTGTTCCAGCAGCCATTCGACTCGATGGTGTTTCGAGTCCAATGCCGCCGAAACAGACGTCAACATTAGGGCACAACTCTGGCTCCTGCGACAGGTTTCTTTGTTGTTCCACCCACCCACGCCATGCCCGCAACTAGTTCAAGCACAATGTCGGCTTGTCGGAACAATATGGTAACTGTTATCGAAGGTTACGACTACGGGATTGTATAGATGACGTGCCATGAAGCTTCTATAAGAAGATAAACTTAATATAAAGGCATGTCATCTACTAAAGTTTTCTGTTGCATAGTTGGTTTGTCTAGTGAGCCATTGGTGAGACCCACAGACACAACCGCATGCGCAAAGTGACATTGTCACTTCTGCTTTCTTCTTCTTCTTCTTCTGCGTTCGTTCTCAAATTCCTAGAAATTAGCATGATGTAGTCCAGAGAACGGAATGCGTTGTGTCATCGTTTACATCATTGCTGCGATATCTACGCCTTTCGGCCTGACACATCCGACTTCAGCATGGCTTTGGGTCTCTGGCCCTATATGGGATGGGACAGCCAACTCCATCCCATAACCTCCGTTGTCGCCTTTTACGACTTGCGTGGAAGGTAAATAGTATTGCTATTCTTTGCTCCCCTTTCGGGCCCCGTCAATACACGGGCGACTTTTCCTTTAAAAGGCAGATGATACAATCAGCTGTTGCACCTGTGGAACATATGTATACATGCATTCAGAAAGTCGTTATTGTGATGTATTAATGCATTCAGAAAGTCGTTATTGTGGTGTATTAATGCATTCAGAAAATCGTTATTGTGATGAATTAATGCGTTCAGAAAGTCGTTATTGTGATGTATTAATGCATTCAGAAAATCGTTATTGTGATGTATTAATGCGTTCAGAAAGTCGTTATTGTGATGTAAAGATGTCTAGATGAAAGTCTTCTGGAACGAATATTTCATCATCATCATTAAGTGCCGTCTCCGTAACGAAGGTTGGCTGCAACGGATCTCCAACATCCCCTGTCTCTTGTCTTGGTGGTGCATTTTGCTAGACTGTAACCTGTCCATCGTGTGATGTTACTCTCCCACTTGTATATCTGCCTACCTCTTGCTCGCCTCCCTTTGACTTTACCCTCAAGTGAAGTCTTCAATAAGATGTCATGTCTTTTAATGTGTCCAAAGTATTGTATTTGCCTGATCTTTATTTCTCTTAGTAGTTCTTTCTTCATATTAAGTGTTTTTAGCACCTCTTTATTTGTTTTCTTCTCTTTCCATGATGTTTTCCCTATTCTTCTACATACACACATATCAAAGGCACCAATTCTGTCTTCTAATTGTTTATTTAGTATCAATGTTTCCGAGCCATTCATTAATATGGAATAGATGTAACATTTTATAATTCTCATTTTTAACTTGTTCGTAATTTGTTTAGATATTAATATTTTCCTCCTGTCATTGAAGGTACTTTTAGCCATTCCTATTCTCCTTTTAACTTCTGTTTCTTATCTGCCATCATTTGTGACTATGTGTCCAAGTATTGATAATGTTTTACTTGTTGTAGTTTCTCTCCCTGTATGTTTATGTTTAGCTCTTGTTCTTCTGTGTCTTTGCTGATTATCATGGTTTTTTGTTTTTTGGATATTTATATCCAGCCCATATTCATTACTTGATTTATTGACTTGATCTATTAGTCTTTGTAGTTCATGTTCACTTTCTGCTAAAAGAACAGAAAGAACTTTCTCCTGGAACGAACATTTGCCATGATTCTAATAAACCTCAAAGCAGGGCCGTAGACATAATTACCTTCAGGTGTGGGTTTTATGTACTAAAAAATGTCATACGTCCGTTTTCTAAAGGGAGGGGAATTTCAACACCCCGCCCTCCCCTATCTACGGGCTTCCTCCAAAACTGTTATCATGAAGTGATATTTCCTTGTTAGTACACGAGAATGTTTCTTCCTATACCTATTTTGATACGTGTGCCTGGAGCACAATGATGCCAGCCCATAATGATACATATCTGATTTATAATTATGTAGTAATCATCTTTATAATTATTAATCTACTTTATTGCTTACTTATCTACATCATTAACTTTTTATCTACTTCGGCAACTACTCATCTTATTGGATAATTGTTCATCTAATTTGATAAGTACTCATCTGTTTTAATAATTACTCATCTAATTTGACAATTACTCATCTTCTTTGATAATTTCTTATTTGTTCTAATAATTACTCCTCTGTTTTGATAGTTACACGTCGGTTTTGATAATTACTTAACCGCTTCCACAATTTACTCATATACTGTGCTAATTACTCATCTATATTCATAACTGCTCATCATTTTTCATAATTCCTTATCTGTTTGATAAGATATACTTGTTTAGCTTATTACTCCCTGTTATTAGCAACTTATTAACTGCTCGCCTTTTTTATGAATTGCTCTTTAATTTTATTAACTCATCAATAACTAATATTAACATAACAGACCTACAATATGTACGAGTATATTGTCATGCAAATGTTTACTTTCTCCTTGAAGCAGTCCAACACGACATGGAAACAGATAAAATAATGAACACTTCTCACTCGGAGACAGATAGAAAGTCTGGTATGTACTTCATATTGGTTTTTTTTAACCCTTTTGTTACAAGAACATTGTTGTTTTTTTAAACCCTTTTGTTACCGTGAACTCACTATAAACGTATTTTTCTTCCTTGGACTACCAACATATTATATAAATGAAGATTTTTAGAAATTAATTATCTATGTAACTGATATTTATCTAATTGTGTGAATGTTGTCAAAATCAATGCTTCACAGCATAGGCTGAGCATTAGTGTCATAGCACGACACTAACCTGGGGACATAGATTTGACGTGACTGAGGATTGAAACTAGGCCAGGAGTGAAACTATCATCATCAATTGACATATTATTTCCAGAACGTAGTCTTTCCTATGGATCTCTTGAATGCTCCGCGGTCTTGAGCAAGTTGTCCTGCATCTTCAGTGTCATGCGCAGGAATTCTTGAATGTCTTTTGTCCAACGGCGTCTTGGTCGGCCTTTGTCCCTGTTGCCTTCTATCATCCCCTCCATTAACACTTTCCATGCCGTCGTGTCTCTTAATACGACCGAAATACAAACAGGAAATATGCAAAATTCACCCAAATATTTATTAATATCTTTAAGGTAAAAAATGTCAACATAGACACACGTTGCATTATACGTGACATATTAGTACCCCGTCACTGTGCTAGAAGAGCCAAACATGAACACTGACAACACAAGATAAAAGAGAACTAGCTATAGCAGAAATGGCGTGTCTACGAACAATAGTTGCAGCGAAATTAAGACATAGACTTGATGATGATTCAATCCCTTTCGCTGTGAGCAGGAAGCTCTTGACAGCCCATAACCCTTCTGGCGAATGCACAGGTTCTCCTCAGTTGTTGTGAGTTGTGTAGAGTGTGTTGTGTATAGCTGGAAGTGGTGGTAATAGTTCTTGTCGGATGTCTGTTAGTTTTGGACACTGCAGTAGTAGGTGTTCAACAGTCTCTTCTTGTGCGTTACAGTGTCTGAAATTTGGTTCGTGTAATGGGTTTATTCTGTTCAGGTGTTTATTAACGGAGACGTGGCCTGTTCTTAGTTGGAATGTGAGACTCTGGTTTGCTCGCTCGAGTTCTTTCAGAGGATCCATTGTGTTGGGTTTCTGTTGGTGTTCATATAGTGAGCGTCCGGTCTTTGAGCTGGACCACTGTTGTAACCAAGACATAGACTTAGAAATGATAACATCAGACATATAACCAAAACAGTACCAGTATTAGAATACAACAAGATACAACAGATCAAGTGGTTTTCAAACATCTCCAATTTGCCATCACATAGTATAGCACAAATAGCCATAACACGTAGTCACGCGGCTATAAAGCCAGAGGAAGACCATGTCAGAGATTGACCACAGAAATCAAAGAGGCTTCGGGAACAAGCCTGTAAAAAGCACACATGGAAGCCATCTCCAGAGAACTCTTTTACCCCTTACGCCGTGAGGCACAAAAGGATTACAACGTATAGATAGATAGATAGCCCCCAAATACATGTGATAATGAGACAAACAGAGAAATTACGAAACAACATGATATTCATACGACTAGAGCGCATTGATCCCGATTGGTTTAAGAGTGCCTAAGTCATATATATAGCGGTTCTCAAGCGCGTGACGGATCGCTGTCATTTGAAGTGGATACCAACAGAATAACCCGAATAATAACCCGAATAAATCTCACATGAGAGGTAGAGATCTCGGATGTGAACTTGATGGCCGGGTGAAAGTTATCAATGAAGTGTATGAAGCGTGGCAGATCAGCCTCAGCAACATCAATAACACGGATCCCATCTTCGATATACATATGGAACATCAACGGGAAGAGCCCACCATAGGACTCCCATACTTGGTACTCAAGGCGGCCCATAAGCAAGCAGACAAAACTGGGTCCCATTTTGGTGACCATAGCTACCTACTCCACTGTTTTGGTCGAAGAAGTGCTATCTAACTCAAGGAATTTGGACAGCACAAGATCAGCAGGACGGATGAGAATAGAGGGATGACTCTGAATCTGGTAGCAGTCCTCGAACACATGGAACACGCAATCTTCATTTGTCGGTCGCAACTAGTCTTAAGAAACAATCATATATAGAAATAGACAACTGATATATTGTATGCAATGAAGACCCCATTGCATATGAACATTTAAAAAACTTGTATCTCCTGATTCTTGGGAATCTTGTCAAACAAATTAATCTTATTACTAGTAACTCACTGCTTCAACCACCCTGCAACAGCGATAGAAGGTGACATACCCATATAGTTACGGTTTTTCTTTAATGGGAAACCAACATCAGATATATACAATTACGTTTTTGCCTCCTCTATGTAAGAGGTATTCTTTGCGTGAAAATATTGCCGAATGATGTCAGTGAATCTGATATAAAACCGTGGAGACATAGACTGGTGTGAGTTGGGGGTCATTTGAGTACTATGTGCTTTTATTACCGCAGCCTAGAATGTAGTTTATATAATTTAAACAAACAGGGTTTCCTAAGGGTTATGGTTAGAAATAGCGACATTAAATGTCCATGTGAACATATCCGTGCCGCTTCGACTCCATATTTAGAATTTGTACGCTCGCAAATAAAATATAAAGGAGATCTGCGGTAATCAGAGCACATAGCAGCGGTTTATCCTATCCCACTTGCCAAGACAATCTTGAAGTTCAATAAGAGTAGAAATAAGTGTTCCTATCCTGTTAAATTTATTTGGAGCCTAAAAAATTAACAAGAGTTTTAACTTAATGTACTCTAATATGCAGGATTTTCTTTTAAAAAGATGAATTATATTTTTCAATGCTCTCTTATTTGCAGACTCGTCATCAGTCGAGAGGTCAATATCCAGAAGAGAGATGTTCGATTCCTTTGTCAGTCCTCATCTTACCCCTTCCACTACCAGCCCTATTAAGTTCTCCTACCACTCGATCTTACCTCCAACTGATGTTTAGGTGCTTCAAGAGTGTTGCCCATTTTACAGATATAATAAATAGTAATGTTTGTATACAGATTTCATAATCATTACTGATGATAAATCGTGAATTGTGTGAGACATTCATAGTGACTAAATGATTGCCATTTTGTGAATGAATATTTAACAATTTTGATCTGAATGATTGAGACATTTTTGGTAATAAATAGTTTATTATTGAGAACTGTCAAATTTGAGTATTTGTGAAACAGCTTCAGAGATCTTGATGCTTAATTGTACACGTTTTAGAGCTCTTGATGCTTGATTGTACAAGTATCTATAGAGATCTTGATGCTTGATTGTACAAGTATCTATAGAGATCTTGATGCTTGATTGTGCAAGTATCTTTACAGTCGTGATGCCAGAATGAGAAGCTATATTTAGAGATAGTACTGATGACTGTTTTCATAATCTGTGTAAGGGATTCATACTGACGGATTCTACAACGATATTATGGGTATATTGTTAACCTTTTGTGCATACACATGTTATTTGGTTCTTCAATAAATGTCTATATTCTTGTGTTTTATTCTGTTCAAACGAAAGAGTAATAATGCTTTGATTGTAGGCATGTGTACTTTAGTTAAACGTTATAATGCTGAAAGTGTGTTGTGAGTTGTCGTTATGTGTACATGAGTTATACTTTATAATGCTGGAAGTGTGCTGTGTGTTGTTGATATGTGTACATGTGTTATACTTTTTAATATTGGAAGTTACACATCTGATGTATATATGTGTATGCGAGTTATATTTGATATTACTGCAATTGACGCAAAGGTTTAATGCAGTGGCGTAGCGTGGGTCAATGGCGTCCGGGGCAGAATCATAAATTTCCGCCCTTGTGACATTAAAAATATATATGTATGTGATTGTGAAAGACTGGACGAAAACAATTTGCCGCCCTCCCGATGATGCCGCCCGGGGAAGCCGCACCTCCGTCCCCCCAATCGCTACGTCACTGGTTTTATGTTATATTGTAGCTATGTGTACATGAGTTATATTTTACAAGCTGGAATTTACACAGGTGGTGTAGCTTTATGTACATAGATCATATAAGGTGTCTATAAAATCGAAGTGCACTGAATTTGAAATGATATATATGTACTCAATATGACGAGTGCATATATAGGGCTAATGACACCAATCTTCAGAAACAAAAATGTATATTTTAACATCAAAATAACACAAATCACAACGATTATTATGCCAACACTGTGCTACCAAGCCAATCATGGACAACAACAGCACAAGAGAAACGTAAATCTGTGACAGCTGAAATGGCATGTACACGCAGAATCCTAGGAATATCGCTAAGAGACAGAGTGAGGAATGAAGACATTAGACAAAGAACCGGCACTACCCAATCTTGAAATATATTAAGAGATATCAAATTAAATGGTTTGCAAACATCAGCAGACTACCACCAGACAGCATACCACAGCAAGCTATACTACAGATACAGTGAAGGCAGACCTAGAGGCCGACAACGAAAACGATAGTTGACCAAAATAAAAGAGGCAACAAATTCCAATATATACTCAGTACCACGAAGGCCATCTCCGGGAAACTCTTCTACACATGACGCTGAAATTCAACAAAGGGTTTAGCGAATAGTTAGATAGAATATGACGAGATTGAAAGTATTTGTGTGTATTTCCATTGTCCAGTGTACTGCACGCTTCAGCAGATTGCTGTTACCTGTAGTGTTAACATTTATTCGCTTATCAAGAAATACATTTGTTGATCTCCAAGATAATGTACCCACTATTTGATTGACATGCGCAGTAATGTTTTCATAAATATTGATGCATCAATGACATATACATCGACACTACACGCCCACAATTCATGTGATATAGTATCCTGATAACGATACTAGACTGTGAAGTCTTTACAATGGTCGGGAAGCGACCAATGCATCATATCAATGAAGTTTGTGAAGACCACATATTGCAACTTCTCTTGTGGCTGTTTTACGATCTGCAGGAATGTGTGCACAATATACATGACAGATCTGAGTTTACGGATGCATGTGCTTTTTATATCCATCCCCGGTTTTCTAATTGTTCCCTCTGGGACTCTTGAGCTTTGGATGCCTCAGCCCAATTCAGCAACGATTCTGTACGATAATTGGCCAATTCTTTCCACTAATTTGGACTGATCGTGGTATCGTTAGGCTGTTTCACAGATATCCTTGCATATATCTCAGCTTTGTTTTGTGTCTTTGCCATTCACTAGATGAGAACTCTCCAAAGAGAATTCCTTTAGAATGCGATCAATTGACATTATTTATATATATATATATATATATATATATATATAAGCCATCTCAAATGTCCATGTCTGAAAATCATGAAGAAGAATGGTGTCCTATCTCGCTGCAAGACCTCCGTGTAGCCTGGTTCTGCCATCTTATGTTCAATATTTTAGCATCACCAGCAATGCAAATGAGTGCGCATTGACTTTATAGACACCATGTAGTTTACAATGCCAGGAGTGACACTTGTGCTGTAGTTATATGTATGTGAGCTATACTTGACAATATTGCAAGTGATAATATAATAGAATTGTAGCAAAACTGTAATCCCACATGCAAGAATTGGAAACGCAGTGTAATAACGTTTTTTTAATCACTGAAACGTAGAAAAAAAAATCTACGATTCAACATATATTTCTATCTTTAGTCATTTCAATTTGTGCCGTTAAGCGTTTTGGGGGAAATTCGGAGTTTTTTGTCTTTGGCCATTTGAGTTGCATTGACTATGGTAAACCCTTGTCGATTTAATTTTTCTTTGTCTGCCCATCCAGATCTTGATCTTCCTCATGCCTTGTAGCCCTGTCTTCTGCTGATTTATGCACGAAGGGCTGGTTGTGCAGGTTTCATTCTCATGAGTCGATGTATATATAATTTTGGCTAGTATTCTACTTATTCTCTTGCGTTCATTCTCATATTCCTACAGATTAGCAGGATGCAGTCCAGAAATATATTTTTATTTTAGTTTTCCACACCACTTGTCCACACAAAAATCTGGTCAAGTATACTTAGAAACAGATCTGGCATTTGTAGCACCTAAAAGTGTATTCACTAATGTTATCTACAGAACTAGGTGTCCTACTCACATCTAACTTGATGTCCTACTCACATCTAACTTGATGTCCTACTCACATCTAACTTGGTGTCCTGCTTACACACTAACTTTCTGTAGTCTACTCTTGCGACATGCATGGCCAGTACCAGAGTTATTAATCTTTTCTACCTCTTTATGTCCTGAAGCAGATACAGAAATATACATCTAAAATCTGCTGTTGATCCCCTTCTATATTGTTACTCTTTTATTTGCTTGCCCTATCTTGATAAAGCCTTTTTGATCGAAACGCCGATTTTTTTTTTCAATTGTATGCCTTCTGTAAAACGTATTTAATCAATTTTATAAATATTTCTATATTTATCTACCTATTTCTCTCCAAGTAACCAAAGAGCACGACCACCCTGTATCTGTGAAAGGGTTACATATAATGTATTTAACACATGTTCCCATGTAAGACATATCATGCTGGGATGTAATTGCTTTTTAAACAATACATAAAACACTGAAGAGTTAAAAGATAGTTATTCTTAAGGAAAATCAAAGACAAGTAATAAAAGTCACCAGAGAATGACAACTTTAATGACAAGCAGACATATATTTATGCATTAAGATAAGGAATAAGGGACGAATGTGTGGGTTTCTGTTTTTAAATTTCGTGAGTTGTGTAACTATAGTGTGTGTGAAAGTGAATTGATTGTGAGTGAACTAAACTATATGTGAGATTATATTATTTGCATGAATTAATGAGTGTGTAAGTTAATTGCATGTGAATTTAATTGTATGTGAGGGAATAACATCATTTGTGAGTGAATAACATTGTTTGTCTGTGAACTTAACTTTTTTGTGAATTACATAGTTTATTTGTGGGCTAAACTACTTTGAGTGAATTATATTGTTTGTCTGTGGGCTAATTTACTTTGAGTGAATTACATTGTTTGTCTGTGAACTAAATTTTTTTTTGTGAATTACATTGTTTGTTTGTGAACTAATTTACTTTGAGTGAATTACATTTTGTTTGTCTGTGAGCTAATTTACTTTGAATGAATTGCATTGTTTATCTGTGAGCTAAATTACTTTGAGTGAATTACATTGTTTATCTGTGAGCTAAATTACTTTGAGTGGATTCTATTGTTTGTGAGAGAATTCAATTAATTCTGTGTGAAATAAATTGTTTCTGACTTGCATATTTAAACATTATTTCACGTGAGTGTTAGTTAAATTAATTGCGTGTGTTTGTGAAAAATCATTTTAAATGTCAAAATGATCCAAAAGTTACGGTGAACACGTATTTGTTGAGCCGGAAAGATATTGCAGTCAAGCTGTAAACCATCATAGAACAAATACATATTTTTACTTTGTATCCTGGCGCCATTCAGCAGAAGTTTCAGAACGAACACTGAATAAGAAGTCCACTATGGGACAGGCGTCCCACTTTGGGACACATGAAGGCTCAAATATTAATTATATTACCTAATAGTTATTTTAAAATTAGAGAACAGGATGAAGTCAGAGAAAATATTTTTAATTTGTTTAGTTTTCAACCCTACGTGTCCACACAAAAATCATCATCAGTTGAAGTAGGAGTTGTTTGTCTTGATCTTTGCTGAAACTGCGTTTGCATTCATTTTATTTATCCTGTGTGCTGTGTGTGAATGAACCCGAAAGGGAGTGGGCAACGAATAGCAGCACTGAAACCTTCCACAAATGTCGCAGAAGGCTACTAAGGAGGTTGGAAGGTTTTGGGGACGGGTTTTAAGGGCCTATCCCAAAGAGGTCACAGTGACACAGATAGATGTATACGGATAAAAAGCATAGATATTTCAGTAAAACTCCTGATTACATCTTGCTAACCTGTAGAAGTTTGAGATCTATCACGGCTGAAGACTTGCACTTGATTGTAGAGATTGGCATCTCTATTTCAGGCTGAGGAAGAGCTATGGCATCTGTTTCTGGCTGAGTATGAGGTATAAAAAAAATTAAAAAAATTGGTAGCATATCCTATCCAGGACGTAGCTATCAACCCAGCATTTGTTGGCTGTGGTGATTTTCTAGGCAATATAAATACGTTCAGTAGGTTGCCATTGCTTTCTGAACGGTCCGGATGCACAATTGCCTGTGGTGAGGATTGAACTCGGTACCTTTGCCGTCACAGACGCGCTCTGTACCACTTCACCACAGAGCCGGACAACTTTTTCTTGCAGTGGAGGAAGTATTTTACTTGCCTGAGTGGTATTTAAAGTTCACGATGGATGTTTTACTGAACAATCATTGGGTGATCAGCAAGCTTCATCCACGTAGAGATCATATTATTACCACTTGCTAGAGGTTGTCCTTAAATTACGTCACCAATTTTGGGTGGGAGGGGAGAGGGGGATCTGAAAACGTTTCACAATTCTGGATAGGGGTGAGGGTTGTCAGATGTTAATATTTTTTTTATAAACTGGTTAAATTAAATTAGAAACATTGTTTTGTGAAAGATACGTTGTTTTATTTGGTCCTACTTTTTTTTGTTGCACAAAACTTTTTCAGAGGATGTGCAATAATAATGTTTTTGATACAAGTAAACAGAAAAGCGAGTTTGGGGGGGGGGGCTGAATTCTTAACAGTTGTTGACAATCAGAGGAAGAATATGAATGTCTTCTTCTTCAGCGTTCATTCTCAAACTCCTGATGGATATCTCTTGTAGTAGGACAATTGTCCTACTAGATTTCCAGCAGGGTGTAGTCCAGAGAATAGAAATGCTTTGTGTCGTCGTTTTCCTTGCGCCAATGGCCCGACACATCCGTCTTCGACGGGGGATAGGAACAAAGAGAGGGAGGATAGGTTGAAAAGTGACACAATGCTGTTGAGGTAATTTTATGGACGACCCTAGAAAAGTGTATTCTGGTGTATTCTAACCAACCTCTCAGCAACAGGTGCCGGATATGATGTTGACTACACCACATTTGTCTGCCATTAAAATTGTATTTGCTAGTAATCGGGAGATGCTGCATGAAATAGAGCTACTCAGAAATAGAGCTACATGGTGCTATGCACTCAGAAATAGAGCTACATCGTGATATGCACTCAGAAATAGAGCCACATGGTGCTGTGTACTCAGAAAATAGAGTTACATGGTGTTGAGTACTCAGAAAATAGAGTTTCATGGTGTTGAGTACTCAGAAAATAGAGTTACATGGTGTTGAGTACTCAGAAAATAGAGTTACATGGTGTTGAGTACTCAGAAAATAGAGTTACATGGTGTTGAGTACTCATAAAATAGAGCTTCATGGTGTTGAGTACTCATAAAATAGAGCTTCATGGTGTTATGTACTCAGAAAAGATGCAGCATCTTCGAATAATAATTAAAAAAAGGAAAGAATGAAGCGGTTTGATAAAGACTGACAAGAAACGCAAGGACAGGTCGAACACCTTCTAAAGTCTTCTTGTGTGTTTATTCTAAAACTCCCGCAGTTTAGCAGGATGTTGTCCGAAATACAGACTGCGCCATGTCATAGTTTACAGCTTGCTTGCAATATCAGCGCCTTTCCGCATAACACTTCTAACCTGTTCATGGCTTCTGAGATACCATGACCTTCTATAGGATGACAACCAATAAAACCGCATTAGTCCCTTCTTACGACGTGCATAGCACGTAACAGTGGCACTATTCTTTGTTTCCCTTTCGGGGCCATGGTGATACACAGGGGGCATCTAATGTGATTTTCACTTGCACAAATTGTATAAGGAACTTATACAATTTGTACGGGGGACACAATCTGCCTTATCAGCCATATACGAGCACTCAGACAAGGAGATACTTCTAACACAGTGGTTCTCAACCTTCCTAATGCCGCAACCCTTTAATACAGTTCCAGGTGTTGTGATGAACCTCCCAAACCATAACGTTATTTTCCTTGTTACTTTATAATATGTGTTTTACGATGGTCTTAGGCGATCCGTTGCAAAGGGATCCACAGTTTGAGAACCGCTGTAATCTAACTAAATTTTATAAAGGGAATGTAACTACTGGTCATCATCACTTGTGATGTACGAACAACATTAGCCTTGACAATATCAAGAGGTAATTGCTTGCTTCACAACCGCCCGTGCGTTACCGAAGATCGAAATGAGAGCACATGTGAAACTGTTATCTTCCACAAATGTCGTAAAAGAAGACTCAGGAGATTTTTTTGGTGGGAGAGGGGGGTGGCTAGGTAGTCCCATAGATTTTGAAAGTGTACCAGAATCTGCGTGGATCTATCTTTCCTAAAGGCGCATATACAGCAGCTAAGATATATGCTATGACATTACGCATTTCGTTCTCTGGACTATATCCTGCTAATCTGCGGAACTTGAGAAGACAATCAGTACAAGGTAACTGCGTGAATTGTAACAATAATCGTACTTACGTAAAACACAGGTTTATATAATCGCTTCAATCAGACACGACAGACTATAACTAAAACTAGTGGAAAATGATGTACACACAAGAAAACATACAAATTACAATACACAAATCATATTCAACGTTTCAACCAAAAGGTCTTTATCAAGATACGCACAAAACATCAAAAGACGACGAATGGAAAAATTATCACAACAAACAAACGTATCCAACGGAAATATGGAAATGAGATGCCGGAAGGTCAGGAAGTACATAAAAACGTAAATATATGTGGAAACGAAACGAACAAAAAGATGAGTAAATGAAGGCACAAAAAGACTAAAGACAAAGAACACACCAACCCAGTACTAGACATAAGAGTGGTCGGAATTGAGTCCAGAAGGCTTGAGTGTACCCAATTCAAAAATTAGACGATTTTCTAGAGCATACCTAGATCTATCATCGGTAGTGCAGGATCTGATGGCTGTGACCTGAACATCACAAGCACCATGATGAGAAGGAAGGAACTTGAGAAGGAAGACAGCACAAGTAAAAACTTGACAATGTTTCAAACAGAGAATGACAGCGAATAACAATCTTCTATTTCAACACTAGTCTTCCTGACTCACCACGAGAACACGTTATTTATTTGACTACATTTTTTTGTTGTCGTAGTAAATGAATGTTTAATTTACGTGATTAAATACTTTACATTTGTTGTATGTATGTATTACTGGCTAAAGCTTTACTGTAATTAATATGTGTCATTCCAACGAAGGAGGAGTTTGCATTTTTTGGTTCATTATAACATTTTATTCTCTCTTTAGGTTAAGACAAGTTCATTAAAATTCTTCATTTTATTTGTTTTGTTATGTTTGCTAAGAATGTTAGTTATGTATTATAAAGTTTTTTTCATTAGAATTCTCCATTTCTAGGTAGTATGCCGCTGAAAGCTTTGAGAATGGTGACTATCCTGCGAGTACAAGAACCAGTGCACTCGTACGGCTGGCTGGCATAATTCTAGTAATATAACTGCATGTGTCCACCGTTCTGTAGAAGTAGTATAAATATTGAATGTATTATTTACTAATTTCGAAATCAGACACGTTGTGGTGAGACCCCCAACCATAAAATTATTTTCCTTGTTACTTCATAATATGTGTTTTCCGATTGTCTTATGCGATCCCTGTGAAAGGGTCGATCGACCCCCCCCCCTCCCCAAAGGTTGAGAACATTGAGGCAAATAAAACGACAACATCCCCCCCATCCCCCCAACTTTCCTTAGTCGATTACTACGACATTCCACGACAGTTCCACGACAAAAGACGACAGTTGTCCTATTCTCTGCACCCTGAACTAGAGGTCCAGACCCCACCCCCCACACCCTTTGCCACACGCGAGAACTCACCTTTTAAATAAAAATTGGTATTCATTCTGTTGAACTTTTTCATACCATGTAAAACGTGAATTACGTTTTTTCAACAGATTACCTTGGATAAAGTTCAAATTCACATAGGAATGGATAAGATTACTTTCAATGATAAAACAATTAACATCCAAATAAATCACAAACTAAACCCAAGATTTATTCAAATCTACAAGTACTACTTTTAAAAGATTTGACAGCAATTACTGTTAGGAGGCTGGTAGTGACAGTTTTCTTAGTCATCCATGTGAAACTCTTAAATCAAAAGAAGAAGCAGTGGAAGATATATTGATATCAGTTTAGTAGTTATGTTGCTAAATTAGTTATGTTGCTATATTTATATCAGTTGAATAGTTATGTTGCTATATTGATATCAATGTAATAGTTATGTTGCTATATTGATATCAATGTAATAGTTATGTTGCTATATTGATATCAATTTAATAGTTATGTTGCTATATTGATATACGTTTAATAGCTATGTTTCTATATTGATTTAACATATCCCATTATGTTCATATATGAATTGAACATGCATTATTTTGACCATATTTAATGTTCTGAATTTATTGAGTATTCTTTTCATCCCACATTATTCTCCCCACACATAAATTTCATTATTAATTGCTTTGTTCATGTGTGAACCTCACAGTTCACATGTTGTGAACCTCACAGTTCACATGTTATGTTGTCCACTTAGGAATTTTATTTTCATTATGATGTAAGTATTACATGTGCATAATGAGGTGGAAGTGAATGGATATAATAATTTGTATGTTTTTGGTGTATATGTTTGAATCTACATTCATTTTTTTGAATATATATGTAAAGAAGTAAATATGTGAATTGAATATATACATTTCTTTGTTTGTGTAACTGATAACTGTTGTTCTTGATGTTCTTTGAGAAGGGTAAAAGTAAAGCGTCACAGTATGTCAGAACTATGTACATCCGTAGAGGAAAATGCAGGTGGATCGACAACATCAAAGATATTTTAAAGAGATACAATATAAATTCCACTGAAGTCTCCCAGGTGGCCAAGAACAGAAATCTTCCACTTCACATAAAGCCTCATGGCACGATGGTTAGAAGATAAATAGAGAAAGTTATAATATACGGTGTCCCATAAGGGCTCAGCTGGCTAGTCAGTTAGTGACCAGAAAACATCTGACTAATGTCGGCTATCACAGTTATCCGGTAGCGATTGTGCCATCCCATTCACAGAGCGTGAGCTCAGCTCCCCTGGTGACTGAGTAAACAATGGCATTAATATTTATTTGAAATCATGAATAACAAGTGGATTCGAAAACAGTATGCTGGTCAGCGGTCTAATGACTTAACTTTACACTACAGAAGAAGAGAAGAAGCTCTATCTGCTGAGAACAAAGTGAATGTGGCGGGGCTGGAACATGTAATTGTAGAGATGGAGCGATGTGAGGCTTCTCACAAGAGAACAGATTAACTATATAAACATACAATTTTTGTGAGAAATATCTGAAATTTTAATGCAGATGTTTTATCGGTCTTTTGCTATCTCTGTTGGGTTTGTCATGTTTAGGCCGTGTTTTTAACAATCTCTGTTTTTAACAATCAAATCTTCAGTTGTTTTCGCAACAATCTTATATTATGTCCCTGTGTCAGTCAGTCAGTTCTTCTTTTGCCAAGTTTGGCACATAGGACGGATGTCATAGTTCTCCATGCATGTCGGTCAGTTGACAAGTATTGCAGGTCTTTGCCTGTTGATTTTTAATTCATTGATAAATGTTCTTCTGAACGTTGTTTTTGATCTTCCTGTGGATGATGACACGAAGACTTGTCATGGAATTATGTCTTCCTTCATTCTAAGTACGTGGCCGATGTATGTCCAGCGCCGTTTTCTGATGATGTTCGTCTCATATTCTCGTTTTGTCTCCTCTCTCCTCCCTGTGTATATAATGTTATAAATTCAATAAAGTATTTTGGACATATCAAAAGACATGACCCATTAATTGAGGGATTAAGTCGGGGGAGAAGAGAAGACGAGCAACGGGTAAGAAATGATACAAATGGGGGAGTAACGTCAGAGACGGACAGGTTACAGTCTAGCAGACTGCACTACCACGGCAATTGACAGGGGATATTGGAGATCCGTTGCAACCATCCTTCGTGTCGAAGACGGCACTTAATGATGTTTCAACAATTGGCTGTATGGAAGCCACGTTTTCCTATGGATTGTGTGGTCAAAACTGGCATACACTGATACCAGCCAAAAGTACTTTCGAATGAGTAAATGTCTCAAAAATAGTTGGTGGACCATGCCTTATCCACACACTCGCACGCAAACACGCGTACAGGCACGCACACACATGAGTAGAAGGTTTCATCTTAAGGCATTGAATATCACTGAAAGACGGGATCTTCTATGTATGAAAAGAGGGATTCCCCCAGATGTAGTAGTTATGCCGTTCGTTTTGTGAAGTCGTGGGTTCGAATCCCGCTCATACCGTCTTGTTTACCGAAATCCCTAGAGGGTTATCGCTTCAAGTTGTGGAAGTACGTGTTATATGTGGTACACTCGGCATGCCGCTTCGGTAAGAGGTATGGCGTAACCCCAGTAATATGAAATCAATACTCTACACCTTTGAAATTTTTCACTCTTTCTTGAGTATGAAAGAACGTTCTGGAAGAAATCACCCATTGCACATTGGAAAACAAGAGCAAGTTTCACAGCTAGTAATATATGTGATTCAAACAAATGCAAAATTGACTGCGATTTTCACAGACAAGAAAAAACATGCAGAAAAGATAGATGGGAAGAAAAAAAGCAAGACAGCAAAAAAAAATGGAACAACCACAGTTATAGAAGACAAGGCCATTAGCAACTGAAAGTTAACGACACTGAAAAGAGAAAGTGACGAGAAAATTTCACCTGCTCCACAAATCACTACAATTTGGAAACAAGTATTCTCCTTTTACACATCATCAAATTCCATCCTGTCAAAAATGTATACGCCCCTGGTCGAATCTACGCTCGTGCAGAATACGACATCATCATTACCTCCGACAGAACGAGATAGGAAGAGATAGGGCTGGACAAGTTTCACTTATTATGTCGGAATGTGCCATGATTGAAGACCACAAACGCGAGGACGCCTTTAACGAGCTGCAATCAGATGAGGAATAGTATATTTAATATACGCCCAACGTGTGGAACATGTGCACTTGTTGTTTTGTTTTATTTCGCACTTTTGTCCACGAGTATATCTCGTTTTATATCCAAGGTTTCGTTTCCCTTCTCGTAATTTTCCATACGAGTAAAGTAAAGTAACCCATAGCATTGATTCATGCCGTAGGGGTGTGAAATGTTAGCGATCTCACATTTCAGAGGTTCTGCAAATGAGGGCGGTAGCCATCTCCTCTCCCTCGCAGTCTTTACTTCCCGGATTAAAGGCTGGGTCGACCTGGGAGCCGTTGCGATCTAAAGAACATTTGCGCCTCAACTGGGGAATGAACCCAGGACCACTCATATGCGAAGCCAGTGCGCTAACCACTGCGCAACGCGGCTCCCTTCCGTTACAGGTACGTATTACCTTGTTAACTATTACTAATGTATTCATTCGTCAACTTCTTGTACATGTATAGTACATTAGTGACTATATCAACCGTCAGATCTCAGAAAGGATGCGGGGACAAGAACAGAACATACATGACAGATCTGAGTTAAGGATGCGGGGACAAGAACAGAACATACATGACAGATCTGAGTTCATACTTGTAGATACAGTACAATCTATAAATCTACGATAATATACGTGAAGATACAGAACAGTCTATAAATCTACAATAACATACATGAAGATACAGTACAGTCTATAAATCTACAATAACATACATGAAGATACAGTACAATCTATAAATCTACGATAACATACGTGAAGATACAGAACAGTCTATAAATCTACAATAACATACATGAAGATACAGTACAGTCTATAAATCTACAATAACATACATGAAGATACAGTACATTCTTTATATATCAACCTAAATCTACACAAAGAACATAACATGAATTGGGTGGAAAACGATTCGTTTTGTACAAACTTTCCTAGTCGATTCTAACTCTTACTATAGACATGACCGTTTACAATATACGATCTACTGGCTAATTGGATTTCAGCCTTCTTAATAACTCATTTGATTATTCCAGTCATTTTTATTGGTTACTATGAGTATAATTTATATGACAGCTAATGAAAATCAAGGGAATATTCAAAGAGTCATTTTACAGGGCGTGATTTCCCATTAGCAAATATGACTTACTATGTCGAAGGTTACGATGTAGACGACTATGCTTTGGGGCAATAGTACAAACATGTGAACCATAGTTTCACTCATTGGGGACAAAGTGATTGTGGAGGGCATGGAGAAGAAATGTATAATTGGAGGACCACAAGACCGTCTATGAAAGCACAGGAAGGTAACGATGTGAATAATGTTTTATGCTAAAGTCGGATGAGTCATGCCAGAAGGCGCAGATATCATAGCTAAGTTGTCAACCATGACATAATGCATTTCGTTCTCGGAACTTTATCCTGTTATTCTGCTAACTTTATCCTGTTATTCTGCAAACTTTATTCTGCATACTGTATCCTGCTATTCTGCAAACTTTATCCTGCTATTCTGCATACTGTATCCTGCTATTCTGCAAACTTTATCCTGCTATTCTGCATACTTTATCCTGCTATTCTGAAACTTTATCCTGTTATTCTGCAAACTTTATCCTGCTATTCTGAAACTTTATCCTGCTATTCTGCAAACTTTATCCTGTTATTCTGCAAACTTTATCCTGTTATTATGCATACTTTATCCTGTTATTCTGCAAACTTTATCCTGCTATTCTGCAAACTTTATCCTGCTATTCTGCACAAGTTTGAGACGGAAATGAGAAGGAGAGAAAATATGGAGAATAAGGCGAACACGATTAATATTTATAAACTGTAAAGATAGCCTAACAAAGATATTATAGCAACATTTAAGGTGAGGAAAGAATTATTAAAAGAAATAAATATCAAGCAAATAAAATGTTTTGAACACAATAAAAGACATGGCACCTTGTTGAAGACCTTACTTGAGAGTAAAGCCGAAGGGAGGCGAGCAAGAGGTAGGCAATGATGCAAGTGGGATAGTAACATCACAAGATGGACAGCTTTAAGTCTGGAATAGTGCACCACCAAAACAAGAGACAGGCTATGTTGGAGGTCTGTTGCAGCCAACCTTCGTTGCGGAGACGGCATTTGATCACGATGAAAGAAAGCCTAGTTTTTAGTTATTAGAAAGTTTTTAGGCTCCAGAATAGAAGAAGAAGAGACGGACACCGAAGAAAAAAAATTATTCCAAAAGAAAGTCAGGACCTAAAATAGAAACAAATTGAGAACCACTGCCTTGTCGGATCGTCTTTGGAAAATGTCAGTTATTGGTAATCAAGCAGAATATAACACAAAGTATGCAATGAACCTGAAATTTAAAGCAAGCCACTTAACAGGAAGAAATATTGTTCAGTGGTATTGCGCTAGTTCATATCTTCTTTTACTATCGATTCTTCGATACACTGGCAGGTCTTTGTGATATGCTAACATGAACTTCGACCTATTATGTATTTTATTGAAAATAATACTCACGTGTAAGACAGGTAATGAAGTCCTACTGAATGACGACTAAAACACTACACACTATCAATAACGGATGTAAATATGGTACATATAACACAACAAAACACAGAAAATAATCTACAAATGACAATACACAGGACAAAATCGACGTTTCGGAACAATAGGCCTTTTTCAAGATACGGACAGGAAGTACACAAAGACGATAATACAGGTGGAACGAGAGGAACAAAACGCACCTTCTATTGATATGTATTTTATGGTATCTTTCGCAATTATAACTCAACGCAGATGGAAGCTGATCGAATGTAAAAAAAAACCACAAGGATATCTAACATAGATGCAACATAGCATGCGAGTTCTTAGGGCAGATGCCTCTTATTGCCAAAAACAAATATGTGAAATATTGTCAGTTATTTATCCCAAGAATAATGATGGTTCATCGTATTCACACTTGCCGTTAAGCGTAGGGGTGGGAGCTCAAGTTGTCATCCCAAGGCCGGATGTGTCGTTTTGGTTGCCTTAAGTCCATGTTTGTTCAAGGCTATCTTGATATTTTGTACCCGCCGTTTTTTTTGACCACCTTTATCCTTATCGCCGGATATTCTTTTATTATATGCTCTTATTGATATTTGGTATGAGTTCATTCTCAAAGGGTGTCCGAACTATTTTACTTGTCGTCTTTCAAAATGTTTGTTGTAAAAGACATTTACTTCGAATATTATCTATGGGATCTTGGTTACTAGATACTTCAATTTGTTTGGTTGTTTGTTTTGCGTTCGCTCCATTGTAACCATCACGGATATCCGTGCGATTTCTGCCGGGAGCGTGATTACGTTGTGCCACCGTTATGCGCTTTGTATTCCTAGCACATCCGATTTCGGCATGATACTTCAATTTGATCTATATCCGGCATAAAATATGGTCAAGATCTATTCAAGTCATACTTTGATATCCATAGTACGTTTCATGTCGGTTTACAGTCTATCATCTTCTTCATTTTCAGCGTTCGTTCTTAAACTCCTGCTGCATCTCTTTTGTAATGCATGTGGTTGCGTCTGTGGGTCTCACCAATGGCCCACTTGACATACCACCCATGCAGCAGAAATCCTTAGCGGATGACATGCCGTTATATTGAGGTTATTTTCTTAGAGAAGCTTCATGGCACGTCATCTATACAATTATGCTTTTATTTTGTTGTTGAAATGTGTTTCATGTTTACCTGAATATATATGTATGGTGTATCTCTGTGGTTGGGAAGGAGCCAGAGATGTACTGTGCAGGAGGAAACTGACAGCACTGTTTTTTTCCTGTGTCTTAAACCCATCATAGAGGCACAGTGACTCAAGGACGTGACAATTCTTTTGACTTGAACATTTGGTTGTATGCCTGGAGCAATAGAGAAGTTCGGCATAACCAGTAGTCAATTGGTGGCGGGGAGTGAGCACAGCGGACTCTATCTTGGCTGCAGTGGCTCAGAGTAGTGAATAGGTTGAAACCTACCTTCCTGGAGGTGTGATAGTTATTCTCTGGCTCTGTTTCGGGGTGGGCCGAAAATCCACAGACTTCCCAGCATTATAATGCAATTTAATGGCATTGGGTCAAAGGGCATGAGCCCATGGATCGCTGGGTCAGCAACCAACTAACCAACCAACTAACCATCTCTTTTGTAGCAGGATAACTATCCAACAAGAATTTCAGAAGGATGTAATTCATAGAATGGAAATGCATTGAGTCGCCGTTCTATTTACGCCATTGATCAGATACATCTATCTTCGGCGATTTACAATGTTTCAAAAATGTGAATATATCTTAGCTTCTGATTTTGTCTTCATAATTCATTGAACATTGCATTACAGTGTGCCTATTAGAATAAGTTATAAAGACGCCACCACAATGCACATAGAAAGGAAAAAGTAAATCAGTGGCATTTCTTAGGGAACTAAACAAACACATAACTCCATATGAGTTCTTCCTGAAAAGAATTGTAGAGGACCATGCCGCGACTGTTATATGAATCCACCGCTCACCTGCAACTCTTATTTGTGTTTATTTCTTTGTTTTGTTTTTGACTATACCCTAGGAATTGTGAGCAACTTGTTCTTACTTCCTAAGTGCAGTGATATGGTTTCTCTAAGCTTTCTTTCATACATAGGAGACTTCCGTTTTCGGTTTAATGCAATGCCTAATGGAGAAGCCTTCTACTAATCATCATCATCAGGTGTTGGGTGCAAAAGGTTCCTTATTGCTCTCAGCGGATACAGGGTTAGCAGATAACTAAGGTCCTAAAAGTACCTCCCGCGGTGCACACTGGAAGCAGGAAGACATCCGCTCTTGCTGTCGTTCTGGCCAACACTTTTAGGCTCGTTTCCATGGATGTGGAGGCTGTAGATGGAATGAGAATTGCCTGCAAAGAGACTAGCAATATCTCCGCGACAACTACGCCAACACACCCAGCAGCACTCTTGATATACAATTGCGAAAGACATCTGTGAATTACGCCTCGTAAAGCAGAACATTCAGAAACATTGGAGGGGCGGCCAATGTAAATGTCCGATACGGCTAGATCCCACTAAGACTTGGCAATCCTACGAGAACACATTGAATACGGAAAAGGCAACACCATCCAGACGGTGGGGTAGTCTTTGTGAATCGATATAGAGGCAACGAAGCTACAATTGTCCAGCACGGGACTGAGACCAGGTGGACAGTCAGGTATAATGATATCCAATCAGTGAATGCCTTTTATGAAAGTAATTCCAAAACAGGTGCGATTTATTTTCTTTTTTTAAAGTATAGTATTTACCCGAAAGTCCTTGCATGGTCGCTTTGCAGGTTTCATAACATGGGAGATCATGGGAGATCATGGGAGATCATGTGGTGTTGTAGCCCATCACTCGCTCAACACCTTTATCCGCCTCATGGCAGATGAGTACTGATATTCCTTGATCCTCTTTAGACCCCCAGGACCGTAGAAGAAATATCGAAAGGAGGAGCGGCATTAGAACTCGATGCGATGATTACTATATAAACAGTTTGTCGCTGAAAGATTGATTTTCTGCAGTAACCAAGCATCAAAACAAGGCGGAAGGGGTCCATGAAGACTGGATGTTTATAGTATATCTACGCTAATTGAAGAAATACAAATACAAAATTTGTCAGATTTTTTTCTTTGCGTACCTGGCCAACATTTCTTACACACAGACATCCATCCTTCTGTTAAGATAATGTCGAAATGAGTATTCGGCGTCATTAGCACACTTTTCCTATTAGCCCGGAAACTGGCAAAGACTACTACAACCGGAAACGGAAATGAAGCAGCAAAAACAAACGTGACGATGGATAGGGCAGACTCTTAATGCATGCAGATCTTCCAAACTATACTCTGCATCTTTTCTCGCCTCGCCTAATTGGACTGCGTGGAATTATGATTTTATTTGGCTGTGATTTTAATTGTAGAAATTTATTTCTATGTTGAGAAACAATTTAAGTGCTTTCAAATAATCAGACACTGAAATATGTTATATTCAGCCCCCCACTTAATTTCAGATGATATCTGGGTAACTTACACTTTCCCATGCTTGTTTAAAGTGGAGAGATCTTCACTAAATACGATTTGAGAGGCTTGAACTGGAAAAATATGCAGCTAATGCATCTTGATACTAGCGGCACAGAGATGGTGCCGTTCTAATAACGACAGTCGCTGGCTTAATACATGATCTAATAACGACAGTCGCTGGCTTAATACATGATCTAATAACGACAGTCGCTGGTTTAGTACATGATCTAATAACGACAGTCGCTGGTTTAGTACATGACATAATAACGATAGTCGCTGGTTTAGTACATGATCTAATAACGACAGTCGCTGGTTTATTACATGACATAATAACGATAGTCGCTGGTTTAGTACATGATCTAATAACGACAGTCGCTGGTTTAGTACATGACATAATAACGATAGTCGCTGGTTTAGTACATGATCTAATAACGACAGTCGCTGGCTTACTGCATGACCTAATAACGATAGTCGCTGGTTTATTATATGACATAATAACGACAGTCGCTGGTTTAGTACATGATCTAATAACGATAGTCGCTGGTTTAGTACATGATCTAATAACGACAGTCGCTGGTTTAGTACATGACATAATAACGATAGTCGCTGGCTTACTACATGATCTAATAACGACAGTCGGTGGTTTATTACATGATCTAATAACGACAGTCGCTGGTTTACTACATGATCTAATAACGATAGTCGCTGGTTTACTACATGATCTAATAACGACAGTCGGTGGTTTATTACATGACATAATAACGATAGTCGCTGGTTTAGTACATGATCTAATAACGACAGTCGGTGGTTTAGTACATGATCTAATAACGACAGTCGCTGGTTTATTACATGACATAATAACGATAGTCGCTGGTTTAGTACATGATCTAATAACGACAGTCGCTGGCTTACTGCATGACCTAATAACGATAGTCGCTGGTTTATTACATGACATAATAACGACAGTCGCTGGTTTACTGCATGATCTAATAACGATAGTCGCTGGTTTAGTACATGATCTAATAACGACAGTCGCTGGCTTACTACATGATCTAATAACGACAGTGAATGGATTACTACATTGTGAAGGCGATGAAAACGTGCCCATGGAAAGAAAAAGGGACAGTAGTTTAAAAAAATATTGAGAAGTTATATTGCAGAAATTCCGGCTCTGTGCCGCAGATGTACAGAATGAGCTTCGGACAAGCAAAGTAGCATGTTCAAACTCCGCCGCATGCAACTGGGCAGAAAGCGACAACAGCCTACTGAACTTATTTATTTTACCTAAGAAAATAACTAAACATAGATTCATAAGAGAAATACGGCACAATTCATGATCCACGTTTCTTATATAAAAAACATATAATCTTATAGCAGCCCATATATATTAACTATAATCTATTTGAGCCCATACACATTAGATATAATCTGTATCAGCTTACACACATTTACTATAATCTTATGTCAGCCATAATCTTACACAATAACTCTAATCTATTCCAGCCATGCTCATTAGTTTGTACTCTTATGTCAGCCTATACACATTAACTGTACGCTATTTCAACAATACACATTAGTTCTACTTTATGTCAGCCTATACACATTAACTGTACGCTATTTCAACAATACACATTAGTTCTACTTTATGTCAGCCTATACACATTAACATATAATCTATATCAGCCCATTTACATTAACATATAATTTTATGTCAGCCCACATATATTAATCATATTTCATCCCATACATACTAACTTTGGGAGCCGCTTAGTGCAGTGGTTAGAGCACTGACTTCGCATATAAGTGGTCGTTGTTTCATTCCCCAGTTGAGGCGGAAATGTTTTTCAGATCGCAAAGGCTCCCAGGTCGACCCAGCCTTAAATGGATACCGGATTAATCCGGGAAGTAAAGACTGCGAGGGAGAGGAGATGGCTACCGCCCTCATTTGCAGAGCCACTGAAATGTGAGAACGCTAACATCTCACACCCCTACTGCATTAATAAATGCTACGGGTTACTTTACTTTTTTTATATTAACTTTGAAACTTTCGATATTCCTTCTTCCGATTGTCTGTATTGATCTCTCTTGTGATTTGTTTGCTAGAGAATGTTCCATATTATATTGGAACCATGAACCATGAATCCATGCAGTTTTTATCAACATTTCTTGTATACTGATGAAGCTGCAAACTACAACCTACACTTAGACATGTGTGCCCGACCCAGTGATCCACTCATCTTAATTTTCTAATTTGTGATCATCAGAATTCTATGCCACAAAATCCGTGAATCCAAGCCAGAACGAGACGAAATTTAATGAGGCATCTATCCATTCTTCATTGTTGGAGGTTGAGCTAATATACAACTGTTTTCTTTACAAGCTCGACATAAAGGCGTTCCAGCCGATGCCGCATGGTAAATACAAAATCATGACTGGCAAAACACAGAGACAAAGTTTCCAACTATGATACCTAAGCCCACCGTGTCGTGATGACGGATGATAAAGAAGCCAAAGTTGTTTATAAGACCAATGTTTATATCCAAACTGGCAATTAGAGAGAATCCGAGATCCTATATAGCTTCAGTACATCTATGTTTATAATAGGCTTCGTAAATGCTTTATTACTGGCCAGGTGGAAATTGCCTACTTGATCCAAACATGGAACGAAAGAGAAGTTGAGTGGTAAAATATTAGAAAAATGAAGAATAACTGATTTCTGACCCTTCTCACAATGGGATCATGCATTGTGACCCGATGACATTATGTGATATATGAATGTGTTTGTGGGCTGTTGTTTTGTTGCCTCTATTGTCTATAGAAACAATACAGTAAAAAAATACTGGGTAGATGTCTTCGTGCAGAATGTGATATGCTACCAATTTTTTAAGGGCGGTTCATCTATCTAGCCCTGTGGGGTAAGAATGAATTAGGTAACTTAAGTAGTATTGGGAAGCGCAAAAAGTAATACATCTCCCAAAAGACCATTATTGTGCAAAACATAAAGATGGCCTTACATTACAAAATGTCTATCTTTCGTCCTGTTTATGACGTATGCAGAGCAAGGTTGCCAGTTAGTTTACAATTATTATAAACACATTTCAGGTAAAAAAAAAATGAACAAACTTCTTCTTCTTCTTCTTCTTCTTCTTTCGTTCACTTGAAACATGTCTATATCTGTAATTCTGTCTCCTTAATAAAACTTACTGTCTTTTGTAGTTCATACAGTGTCCCATAGAGTTTTGATTCCAGTGTTGTTTCCTCTGGCCAATATGTCTGCCTCAGCGTTTCATGCTCAGAACACTCTTGAAGTATATGTTTGGCACTCTGTGCTGCCTGTCCACATGTACACATGGCCGTGTTGCCAATCTTGAACTTTGTATACATGTGACTGCGGAGTCGGTTGTGTCCTGTTCTGAGACGTAGAATTATAACTTGTTCTGATCTGTTCATATTGTGATAGTCATCTTGTGTTGGTGTTTGTGGCTTTCTTATTGACTTGATCATCTTTTTTTCTGATGGTAGGTGATTGGTATATCTGGTTGGTCTTCGGCAGCACCTTCCTTAGCCAGTTGGTCTGCTTTTTCATTTCCTGGTATTCCACAGTGAGAGGGTATCCACTGCATGGTTACCCTATACTGGTAAGACAATTCGCTAAGTAGTTTTTTTAAGTCTGTTAGTTTTCCAGACTGGAGAGCTTGAAGCACTGACCTTGCATCTGTCAGGAATACCACAGGCTGTAGGTCAGAGTTGGAGTTCAGCAGTTTTTTAGCTGCCACACTAATTGCCTGGATTTCTGCATCATAATTATTGCAGAATTTTCCTGTCGGTGTTCTGATTGTATCTCTAGGCTTGTGTGGATATTCTATATATACACCTGCACCTCCATTCCTCACAGCATTCTGTGCTGACCCATCTGTGTACACTCTGACCCATATATCTTGTGGATATTCCTCATCCAGGAAACTGAGGGTGATTGTCATTCGCTGCACACTGTTCTGTTCGTCCTCGCTTAGTATTCCTTTCACATGGGTCTGAATGTATATTGGCATTCCATGGCTTTCACTCCACGGGGTTTGCTCTGGTACAGACCTTAAGGGGCTGCCAACTTCAGGTAGGTCTGTAAGTTGTCTACGGAGTCGTTTAGCTTGATGGATAAAGCTGCTCCTTTTCAGTCGTCCCATTGCTAGATTTTAGAATCTTTCCTTCATTGGATGACTTGGCATACACTGAAACTTTTCTGCTTGAATTAGTACTTTTGTGTCTCTGCGTTCGCCAAGTGTTTGCATTCTTCCCATTTTCTGCATCTCTGCTATGGGTGTTGATTTCATTGCTCCCAACATTATTCTAAGTGCCTGGTTTTGCACTTTATCTAGATCTTGTAATGTGGTGTTTGATGCAGGACACCACGCAGCTGAACCATATTCCAGGTGTGGTCTTATGCCTTGCTGGTAACCTTTACTGAGTATATTTCCACTGGCTCCCCATGTGGTTCCACTTAGTTTTCTCAGGATAGCTAGCTTCCTCCTGGCTTTTGTTGTTGCTTTGTTTATGTGCTGCTTCCATGTCAGCTTATCATCAAAAGTAACTCCGAGGTATGTGGGTTGTTTGTCTTCTTTCAAGAGCTCTCCATCTATCTTGATATGACCAGCTTTTTGTTTTGGTGAGAGGGTAAAGAGTGTAGTGCTGCACTTATCTGTGTTAATGCTGACGCACCATCTATTAGCCCATAAGGTTAGGGCATCGATAGCTCTTTGTATTTGTTTAGTGGCCACTGTTGCATGTTCTTCCGTGCACCAGATTACCAGGTCGTCAGCATACATTGCCACTTTGATCCCGTGTGGTAGTTCAGCAACTAGGTCATTGATGTAAACCAAGAAAAGTGTGGGTGACAGGACTCCTCCCTGGGGGACTCCATGACGCAGTAGAACTTTCTTGCTCTTGCGACCATCTAATTGTACCCTGGCTCTTCTATTATGCAGGTATGCTTTTACCCATTTGTACATTCTTGAGCTAACCCTGCAATTTCGCAATTTCTTTAGGAGCCCTTCTTTCCAGACCTTATCAAATGCTTTCCTGAGGTCTATCCATGCTGCTAGTACCAGTTTCTTTTCTTGGAAGGCATCCTCAATCTCTTGGGAGAGGTAGGTTGCCTGATCTTCAGTAGAGTAGCACTGTCTGAAACCTGCTTGCTGTGATACCAGAAGGTTTTCACTTTCAAGGTACCACTGCATCCTAAGATTGATAATGCGTTCCATTGTTTTACATAGACAGCTTGTGAGGCTGATGGGCCTGTAGTTGGAGACTGTGTTGCCATCTTTTCCTGATTTGAGGAGTGGTATCATTATTGCTTCTCTCCACGCCTGTGGTACATTACCTGTGGACCAGCTTGTGTTAAAGATCTGCAGTAGCTTTGCTCTTGCTGCACTTCCCAGGTTTCTAATCATTTCATTGGACACTCCATCAGCTCCAGTGGACTTTTTCATTTTCAATTTGGATATTGCATGCTCCAGTTCTCTCATTGAACAAACTTCTAATTTTTAATATAAATTATAGTTCGTCAAAAAATGACAAATAAACCTACGTAAATTTCATGACCAGTTACAGCCATATTCCAGCAAACTTAATGCAGTTAGATGCTAGGAAGTCTGTCTTAAAAATAAATCAACTAGGACGACAGTTTTAATTATTGCAAATATAGAACGGCATTGGCCACAACAGACTGAGAAGTCACATGTTCCGAAAGCTTAAGATTGGTGAGACAGACTTGTGCAACTGTGGAGTGAGCCCAGATACTGCAGAACATATTCTTCATACCTATCAACTCTACCAAGAAGAGAGGGAGAAAATATGGCCTACTGAGACGGCACTGCTTCCAGACTTAAGGGGTTCCATGGATGACCTGAAGCGAATCACACAATTCATTGAAGCTATTGGTGCTGTAACCTGATATCTGACTGAAGCTATTGGTGCTGTAACCTGATATCTGACTGAAGCTATTGGTACTGTAACCTGATATCTGACTGAAGCTATTGGTACTGTAACCTGATATCTGACTGAAGCTATTGGTGCTGTAACCTGATATCTGACTGAAGAACGATGAAGAAGAAGAAGAACGGCATAAAATTACGTGTCAATGAGAATACAGTTGAGATATAACAAACATCAACAATAAGAAATGAACGTCTTCAGAAGACCTCAAGGATCCATACATAGTAATGCAACGCTTCATCATCATCATCATCAGGTGCCATGCCGGGTGACGTAGGCGGTCATGGCTCTCCACAGCTCTCTGTCCACAGTATTATGTATCAAAGTCGTTGTTATTTCTTTGCCGTGCCAGGTTGTAAAACTGTCTAATATTTTCTCACGTTGTCGCCCTCTGTCTCTGGTGCCTTCAATCTTTCCTGTTGTGATTATGTTCTCTAAACCTGCCTGTCTCATGAAGTGGCCAAAAAAAGAAGATTGCCTTTTTCTTATATTGTTGATTAAGGTCCGTTTCGCATTTAACTCTTTTAACACCTCTACATTAGTTTTTTCTGGCAGTCCATGGTATTCTCAGCATTCTTCTGTAGAACCACATCTCTGTTGCCTCCAATCTCCCACTTTCCAGTTTGTTTATTGTCCAAGATTCGCACCCATATGTTAGTATAGGGGTTATATAGCACTGCAGAACTCTCTTTCTCACCTCTAATGACAAGGTCATATTACACAGTATATTTTTCTATTTTCTGAATGTTGTTTTTGCCTGTCCTATTCTGCATCTTATTTCTGTTGAACTTCTTCCATCTGCTGTAATAATTGTACCTAGATATTTGAATTGATGGACCTGTTTTAATACTATATCATTCACTATGATCTTGCAAGGTGTGTTATTTTCTTTCTTTGAAATAACCATTACTTCTGTTTTCTTGATATTTAGGAAGAGGCCTTTCTCTTTGCTTTCTGTGACTACTACTTTAATTAAGTTTTGAAGGTCTTCCTCACTTTTTGCAATCAGAACAGTGTCATCCGCATATCTCAAATTATTTATGTTATGTCCTCCCACTGATATTCCCGCTTCTTATATCGTTATATCGACTTCAATAAAAAAATTAATCATCAATATAACTGAAAATGATGAAATATCAATAGTGACCTGAATGACCTTATACGGTATGTTGCGCAGGTGGGCATCAAATATCTGTTCCATGTTAGCAGAATGGCCATCTATTTTCTCCCCTAATTTCTTCTGAATGTTAAAATCATCGTTGCAATAAATACTCGTACCCAGTGTTCGTGTGTTTCTGTGTAACAAAGAATAGTGATACTGGTACCTGCTATACTTGTCATAAGAGGAGACTGCGAAAGTTGGGATTCTGGAGTTAGCCGTCCCATCCCATAGAACAAAGGTTTGCAACCTTTTTCTGACTTTTCCACTCTTCATTATTTTTTTTTATTCTCTATAATTACTCCTTACTTCGGTGCTTTAATTATTTGAATACCATTGCTCTCTCTCTCTGTCTCTCTCTGTCTCTTTCTCTCTCTTTCACTCTCTGTCTCTTTCTCTCTCTCTGTCTCTCTCTGTCTCTCTCTGTCTCTTTCTCTCTCTCTGTGTCTCTTTGTCTCTCTCTCTCTGTCTCTTTCTCTCTCTCTCTCTGTCTCTTTCTCTCTCTCTGTCTCTCTCTTTCTGTCTATCTGTCTCTCTGTCTCTTTCTCTCTCTGTGTGTCTCTCTCTGTCTCTCTCTGTCTCTTTCTCTCTCTGTCTCTCTCTGTCTCTCTCTGTCTCTCTCTGTCTGTCTGTCTCTCTCTCTCTCTGACACGTCTTTAATCTCAAACAAATTCACTTTATATTTATTTTCTACAATTATTTACTCACTCTTTACTCCTGTCTGTCTTATATGTCCTCCCCCTCTTCTCCCTGTTCTACAAATAACCACCCCAATCCTTCCTGACTTGAGAAGTAGATCTAGAAAGGGGAAGAAATCAACAAAGACACTGTAAATGGTTTCTATCTGTCGTATTTTCATATCGGACCAAGCAGACACGAAAGCGAAATTAGAAAATATTTTATGAGTAACACTGGTTTACCACAAACACTGGAACCATATGCTTCATTAAGTTGTCTGCCTTGTGTCCGTCAACAGTGTTGCCTGTTGTAAAATATTTACACCAATATCTTAACAAATGTACATCCTGCTCACGGCGGCATTATTCTTAGACTTTCACCTGTCAGAAGTGACGGCACTGGAATAACAAATTGGTAGAACTCGGCTAGGACACATATTGAGTATCAGAAACGTATCAACAAAATTAGAAGGTGTTGCATATGTAAGACACAACTTAACATTATACAAATAATGAAAATGACAAATTTTGGTTTAATTAAGAAATAAGCAAACTTCCATGTTTAGCTGTTTATAGTAAATCGTAATTTATTTGTTAAATTTCATCATTTTTTTACAGACGAAGATGGATTTGTTCGGCCATTAGCGCAAATAAAACGGCAACAGAGGGAATGTTCATTCTCTGGACTACATCATGTTGGTAATCTAGTAGAATTATTATCCGGTTACAAGAGAGATCCAGTGGGAGTTTGAGAATGAATGCTGACAAAGAAGCATCATTTTGAAATCACTGCCATGTGTAAGTGAAGTAAAGTTCCCGTTATCCATGTCATTGAGTCGCAGTCGGTAATACGGTGTTAGCAATTGAGTCGCATTCGGTAATACAGTGTTTGGCCTGGTTTATTTCACTGGCCAGCAGCATACCTAGGCTGCTTTTATTTTCTCAGAGGATCTGGTATTCTCCGTCCTTGAGTTCGTTCTCAAACACCTGCAGATTTGATGAATGTAATCCAAAATTGAAATGCGTTGTGTTATGGTTTATAGCTTGGCAGCGATATGTATGTCTTCCTGAAGATACATGCAAGTTTGGGACATCCAACTCCACCTCCGAAACCTCATTAGTCGTCTCTTACGATGTACATGGCAGATAATTATGTCACTAATAATTGTTTCCATTTCTGTTCCCGTTAAGACACAAGTCTGGTATCCATTTCCATAGGATGAGTTGGTCGAGGAGCCAATGATGATTTTTAAATATTTACATTTGAAGTGAGAATTCAATCAGAATAATCCACTAGGACGACAGTTTTCTAACAATTGACTTATAGCGACTCCTATATATATATATATATATATATATATGGTAAACATATATTTATATGTTTAATCTAAAAATATGCAAATGTTACTAATAAATATTTCAACCAAGTACCAAGTCGAATTTTGGTTATGTTAGGTTATAAAGAGTGATTGTAGCTGCATTTCATCATATATATATATATATATATATATATATATATATATATATATATATATATATTGCGGTATATGATTCTTGTAGAACAAAGCTTGTGAAAAGAGCAGAGGCCAAAGACAAAGAAATCTCAGACAAGTAATATAATACATTAAGATCACTCGATTGAGGCGAAATTAAACATTCAATGAAAGGAGGATGACAGAATGAGTCACCTTGTACATTTTTCATTCGTGGTTCCCGGCCACTGATCTTTCATTGCCAGATAAACATTTATTTGACTTACAAAAGCTAACTTCGGATTATTTATTGCTCCTAACAAACATACGATCAACACAAAATAAACGTAACAAGTTTTTCTTTTCAGTTTTCGCATCCTACATTTGGAATCACCGCAAGGGTTAATTACTCAAACACAACATTCTTGGTCTTAGAGTTAAAATAAATAAACGTCCAAGGATGTGCTGAGAACCGTCTTTGATCACCGAGTGAAAAATCTTCTCTGTTGTTTACGTCACTGGATTTGTGTTTACGTCACGCACTCTGGTTTGAGAGAGCGCTAGATATCATCAATACAGCAGACGTACATGTAAGCACGTGCCATATAATTTATTCTCACTGAATGATAAGCCATTTATTACTTCTAATACTTGTTTCACAACAAACATGAATAAATGGATAGATGAATGGATGGATGGATAAATGAATGGATGGATGGATAGATGAATGGATGGATGGATGGATGAATGGATGGATGGATAGATGAATGGATGGATGGATAGATGAATGGATGGATGGATGGATGGATGAATGGATGGATGGATGAATGGATGGATGAATGGATAGATGAATGGATGGATAGATAGATGAATGGATGGATGGATGGATAGATGAATGAATGGATGGATGGATGAATGGATGAATGGATAGATGAATGGATGGATGGATGGATGAATGGATGGATGGATAGATGAATGGATGGATGGATAGATGAATGGATGGATGGATGGATGGATGGATGGATAGATGAATGGATGGATGAATGGATGGATTGATGAATGGATGGATGGATGGATGAATGGATGGATGAATAGATGAATGGATGGATGGATAGATGAATGGATGGATGGATGGATGGATGAATGGATAGATGAATGGATGGATAGATAGATGAATGGATGGATGGATGGATAGATGAATGGATGGATGGATGGATGAATGGATGAATGGATGGATGGATGAATGGATGGATGGATGAATGGATGCATGAATGGATAGATGAATGGATGGATAGATAGATGAATGGATGGATGGATGGATAGATGAATGGATGGATGGATGGATGAATGGATGGATGGATAGATGAATGGATGGATGGATAGATGAATGGATAGATGGATGGATGGATGAATGGATGGATGGATGAATGGATGGATGAATGGATAGATGAATGGATGGATAGATAGATGAATGGATGGATGGATGGATAGATGAATGGATGGATGGATGGATGAATGGATGAATGGATGGATGGATGGATGAATGGATGGATGGATGAATGGATGAATGGATGGATTGATGAATGGATGGATGGATGGATAGATGAATGAATGGATGGATGGATGGATAGATGAATGGATGGATGGATAGATGAATGGATGGATGGATGAATGGATGGATGAATGGATGAATGGATGAATGGATGAATGAATGGATGAATGGATGGATGGATGAATGAATGAATGAATGGATGAATGGATGGATGGATGGATGAATGGATGGATGGATGGATGGATGGATAGATGAATGAATGGATGGATGGATAGATGAATGGATGGATGGATGGATAGATGAATGGATGGATGGATGAATGGATGGATGAATGGATGGATGGATGGATGGATGGATGGATAGATGAATGGATGGATGGATGGATGGATAGATGAATGGATGAATGGATGAATAGATTGATGAATGGATGAATGGATGGATGGATGAATGAATGGATGAATGGATGGATGGATGGATGGATGAATGGATGGATGGATGGATGGGTAGATGAATGGATGTATGGATGGATAGATGAATGGATGGATGGATGGATAGATGAATGGATGGATGGATGAATGGATGGATGAATGGATGAATGGATGGATGTATGAATGAATGGATGGATGGATGTATAGATAGATGAATGGATGGATGGATGGATGAATGGATGGATGCCTGAAATTATATGATAAGACTACCCATGAAGACTTCTTGTGTACAAGTTATATTTTTTCAGAGATCCCTGTGGATTATCACTTGAAATTACCGACTTACGTGCTATGAGCGGTACTCTCGACAGGCAGCGTGCTGCTTCGTTTAGAGCAACCGAGTACATATGGGAAACCGAGTACAGTGAAGTCAATCCTCTACATCTTTTGAACCCCTTTGTACCAATGAGGAACTCCTGCATAAAACTAGACCAAAGCGGATGTTCGTACATTATATCAACACTTTTTCTGCGAAATTTTGACCCCCTCCTTCTCCCTTGTCCAGCAACTGACACCCCTATACTTAATTTAATTATGTTAGAAATAAATTGTAGAAAAAAAAAATACGGCAAAATATGTTTTACTTCAAATGTTTAGACAATGTGGTTACACATAAAGAATTTAATTGCTGTATTTTTTTTTTTAAACCAGTACTGTTGATCAAACTCATTGGTAGTCAATGTTGTGTTTGATGGCACATTATTGAAAAGAGATATAACCTACATAATAAACCTAAATGGCTACCTTTTTAAAAATTTACTAAATAGTGAAGAAGATGATGCTGATGGTGATAACGTACATACAGAAATAAATGATAGAAATGGGGATCATCAGGATGAAGGAATAAATGTGTTATTTATGAAAATATACGACAATTACCAAAATCATCTACAACATATAGAACAACTACAAAATCACGTTAGCTCACTATCTGCAATATGTAGAAAATACAACATGAAGATCAATACACGAAAGACGGAAACTATGAAAATATGCAGAACACCGAGTCCACTAAACATACAGATAGACTATATATTAGTAAAACAAGTAACAGAGTTTAAATATCTTGGTAGTATTTTTACAGAAAATGGAAGCCTCGATAGAGAAATAGAGACGAGATGTCATAAGGCAAATGCAGTAACATACCAACTGTCACCACTACTTCATCCCAAGATCGAGATGAAAGTTAGGAGACAAATGATCTACAGTATATTCCTACCAACACTGTGTTACCAGTGACAAACCTGGTCTCTCTCATCTTCACATTACAGAAAGATAGTGACATGTGAGATGAAATGCTTGAGGAAAGCTGCCGGGGTCACCAGGCTTGATAGATTGTGAAATGAATATACCAGGGAAAGAATAGGTATAATATCTTGTATAGATTACATAGAGAGAACAGATCAAGTGGTTTGGCCACATTATGAGAATGCATCACGAAATGTTGCCCGTACAAGCATATAACCAAATGAGATCAGGGTACAAAGCCAGAGGAAGACCACGGAAAAGATGGATAGAAAACGTCATGAATATCCTGTACAGACACGGTCATAGCACAGATGAGGCCACACATCTGGTTATAAAAGAGCTCGAGCTGCAATCACCACTACTCTTGACGGCAAGAGTGGATCACAAACCACCTGGGGATAGACAATAGACAATAGACCAAAATCATCATCCGACTTTCATTTTGAGTCTGCATACACTTGCATGGCTGCTGGAACGGAGAGTGGAACACTGATGAGAGTGTCCCATGGGACATGATGTTAGTTTCTAATCTTCTTCTTCTTCAGCGTTCATTCTCAAATTCCCACTGGATTTCTCTTGTAACAGGACAATGGTCCTACAAGATTTCCAGTTGGATGTCGTCCAGAGAATGGTAATGCGTTGTGTTGCCGTTTAATTTGCGCCAATGGCCCAACACATCCGTCTTCGGCAGGAGTTTCTAATCAAGAATCAAGAACTTCTCTTTTCTTGATCTCCTTTCTTATTTCTAATGATTTTTTCCCCACACAGATACAATTGATCTACGTTATTATTTCATCCTAGCTTCAAGCTCTCATTAACACAGACAGACTGTGGCGGAACTTTATGGCATGTGGCTGCCCAACTTTATGCAGACGTTAGTCGATCAATGACACCGGATAGTGTCTCCAACAGTCAGAGATAGCCGGTGGCGTTCTTGACTATGCCAATTGATAAAGACTTATAACCCGTAACCGCCATCATCTGATTTGATTCCGAGACTATTAAGGTTGTGGATAAAGTTATACCTCACTATAGACCAACCGGCTCTTTGACGGAGTTATACCTCACTATAGACCAACCGGCTCTTTGACGGAGTTATACCTCACTATAGAACAACCGGCTCTGTGACGGAGTTATACCTCACTATAGACCAACCGGCTCTGTGACGGAGTTATACCTCACTATAGAACACACGGCTCTGTGACGGAGTTATACCTCACTATAGACCAACCGGCTCTGTGACGGAGTTATACCTCACTATAGACCAACCGGCTCTGTGACGGAGTTATACCTCACTATAGAACAACCGGCTCTGTGACGGAGTTATACCACACTATAGACCAACCGGCTCTGTGACGGAGTTATACCTCACTATAGAACAAACGGCTCTGTGACGGAGTTATACCACACTATAGACCAACCGGCTCTGTGACGGAGTTATACCTCACTATAGACCAACCGGCTCTGTGACGGAGTTATACCTCACTATAGAACAAACGGCTCTGTGACGGAGTTATACCTCACTATAGACCAACCGGCTCTGTGACGGAGTTATACCTCACTATAGACCAACCGGCTCTGTGACGGAGTTATACCTCACTATAGAACAAACGGCTCTGTGACGGAGTTATACCTCACTATAGACCAACCGGCTCTGTGACGGAGTTATACCTCACTATAGAACAAACGGCTCTGTGACGGAGTTATACCACACTATAGAACAAACGGCTCTGTGATGGAGATGTACAGAACTCGTCATGGGACGGCGGATAATGTCAGGTGCAAACAATACCGCAAACAAATCTTTTCAGAAAGAAGGTGCAACTTATTGAACGTTTATATATTATACAATACCAGTACAGCCAAACAGGGCTGTGCCTGCTGTGATCCAAATTAGGGGACCGCATCAGCGGCAATAATCAAAATACATTATCGTGGATGACATTTCGAAGAAAAACCATTTAAACATGCGACATTTCCAAGAAAAGCCATTTAAACGTGTGACGTTTGAAAGACTTCCATCATACGATCATACTGAGAGACCCTACTTCACGGCATTGCAGCCAAAATATGTTGTGTGTATCGCTAGATCCTGCGTAGGATTTGCTACAAACTATATAGCACAACGCCAGTGCTTAAACTAGGCGACATATCACATATATAAATTAGGATATTACAGTGATCAAGCAATAAAGTCACTTATTTCTGTCTGACTCAGAAACTCCAAGGAATGTTAATACGAAAACATTTCGAGCAAATCAAGTTGTAGAGGAAGCTGAAATCAGCAAGGATATGATGTGATGATGATGATGATGATGATTGATGATGGTGATGATTGATTGACGATGATGATTGATGCTGATGATTGATTGGTGATGATGATTCATGATGATTGATTGATTGATGATGATTGATTGATTGATTTATGATGATTGATGATGATGATGATTGATTGATTGATTGATGATGATGATTGATGATGATTGATTGATTGGATGATGATGATGATGATGATGATGATTGATGATTGATGACTGATGATTGATGATGATTGATGATGATGATTGATGATTGATTGATTGGATGATGATGATGATGATGATGATGATGATGATGATGATGATGATGATGATGATGATGATGATGATGATGATGATTGATGACTGATGATTGATGATTGATGATGATTGATGATGATGACTGATGATTGATGATGATTGATTGATTGGATGATGATGATGATGATGATGATGATGATGATTGATGACTGATGATTGATGATGATGATTGTTGATGATGATGATGATGATGATGATGATGATGATGATGATGATGATGATGATGATGATGATGATGATGATGATGATGATGATGATGATGTTGATGATGACGACGATGATGAGGATGATGATGATGATGATGATGTTGATGATGATGATGTTGATGATGATGATGTTGATGATGATGATGATGATGATGATGTTGATGATGATGATGTTGTTGATGATGATGTTGATGATGATGATGATGATGATGATGATGATGATGATGATGATGATGATGTTGATGATGACGACGATGATGAGGATGATGATGATGAATTATCCCATTTAGTTATGAGCCAGAGGTTTTTGACAGCCAATAGTCTTTCTGAGAAAAACGCAGGAGAAAAACATCATGGTTGTCTCCACGTCTGGGTTATGTTAGGGGCAATATGAATCCAAATCACACCAAAATCATCATGGCATGCAACGAAGGTAGTAAAATTTTAGGTCAACTATCTAGTTATTCTTCTGCCAGATGTGTTGCCTCGGCTGTATTAGTGGCACATCTAGCATTCCTCGCCACCAAGGAAGTTGCCACAAAAGGACAAATTTGCAATGCCCATTGGCCTGTATCTCTTCGCCGTGCACGGAGATTATTTGACAGAGGACAAAAGTAACAGTAAAACTTAAACAATACATGCAGCGATATGGATGATTTATATTTTTCACACTGGTCATAGGTTGTTAGTCTATTCCTCACCTTTCCTCAGTCGCCACCTGCGACATGCATGGAAAGAAGACGGTGATCCTATCTTCTGCACCCTGAGCAAGTAGTCAAGGCCCCTGGTTGCCACACGAGCGGGGATATGATCTTTATGTCCAAGTGTCCGGTTATATAAGCATTCATCAGTTTTCTGGCCATGTAATAACGCTATGGAAAAACTTTACTATTGTACACAAGTGTATAAGAGCTGTATTGTACATAAGTGTATAACAGCTCTATTGTACAAAAGCGTATAAGAGCTCCATTGTACACAATCATACATAATCTCCATTGTACATAAACATATAACTGCTCATTTATACATAAGCATATAAAAGCTTCATTGTACACAAGCACATAAGCGTTCCTTTATACACAATCATATAAGAGCTCCACCGTATACAGGTATATAAGAGCTCCACTGTATACAGGTACATAAGAGCTCTATTGTACAAAATTGTATAAGAGCTCATTGTACAAAGCATGTAATA
>CM067312.1:43162547-43517547 GCA_034231615.1 Meghimatium bilineatum
CAGAACGTAAAGACTGCGATGGAGAGGAGATGGCTAACGCTCTCATATAGCAGAGCCACTGAAATGTGAGATCGCTAACACAGGACACCCCTACGGTATTAATGAATGCTATGGGTTAAATTTACTTTGTTTTTACTGTGTCTTGTTAGTCTATACCAGTGGTTCTCAATTCTGTTTTACATTCGACAAAAATGTACCCCAAGGCCCTCTCCTCCTCCCCCCCCCCACATATTTCTATCCACTTCCCATGCCCCCTCCCCCGTCCGTAGACCTAACATTAGCTTGTTAACTTTCTTCGGGATTTTATTTAAAGTTCATATACAATGTCGTTAACATATTTTCTTCCTGTCGTCCCCGCAGACAGGTCTATGGCCACTTACATTCCATTTGTCTTTGTACCCTTCCAGGAACATGATGTGGTACTTTACACAACTACATAATTTTGTTTGTTGAGTACTGGATTCGACTAGGCCATCTCGGGATGCCTAGTCACGTCACTTTCAACCTAGTCCTAAGAAGGACTTTTTGGTTATATCGCGACGCTGGGTGCGGACAGGGAACTGACGAAAAGTTCTTGAGCCTTGGCGAAAATGACGAAAAGGCTGTCGAAAGTTTGCTGAAGCTTGTTTACAATCTCGGGACGTACTGCGGATAGGAAGAGTCGTTTCTCTCTTGGAAGTTTCCAAGTCCACAGCAGGTTCCCACATCAGCTGGAGATCGTCCGATCCTTGCTACCTTAGCCAGATTGCTCTGTTGCCCAGGGTGCTCCGCGGGGAGGCGTAGCAAGGTCTGAACCAGTATGAGTCCTGGTCCTGGCGAGCGAAGCTAGCACAGGTGCTCGCTTCAACGTCTCTGCACCCCTACTACATAATTACACCACTACACACAACTTTCTACTCATACATTCCTTTCTTACGTGCCTCCGTTGCTCAGTGGCTAGTGCACTGGCTGCCCAGTGATCCAAGGTTGAATTTTCAGCTTTTAATTGACTATATTTTTTAAATCACTAATTGTTCCTAAGTCAACCCCTGCCTAAGGAAATGGGTACCAGATCATCTGCGAAAGTAAAGGCAGCAGCATCCGATGCACTCCATTGGTTAATGAAAGATATGGGCCTATAATAGTTTCTTCCCAGTACACCGCAGGCGTGAATAAGGAAAACTTTACGGTTTTCTTTAACTATTTTTTCCTATTTATCTTGCCACTAATTACTCCATTTTACATTGATCTCAATCAACATTTGTCTATCCCTATTCTACTCTCATAGTTAGTATCTCCATTCCCTTTTCCACAATTACACTGTTGCTTTTCTTTCTTTTTACACGCCATCTCTCTCTCTCTCTCTCTCCTGCCCCTCTTTGCTCGACTAAGTTTCCAGTTAAACCCTCTATTTCATCTCTCTCTCGTTATGTTTCATCCTTTCTTATTTGATTTTTCTTATCCAAACGCACACTCCACAATCTCTGTTTGCTAATGAAAACCCCATTCCATCTCGACTCAGTAATGAAGTGAGAAGCGATTTGAGGCTAAACTGTTCCCTTCTGATTCTCAACAAATTCATTTCCAATCCGCTTCAGCGATTCGCGCACACTCAAAATCATTTCTTTCCCTCTCACTACTCTCGGCCATCGCTTCTTGCTCGTTCCACTCATTGACAAGTGAATTTTGATCCTCTCGTGTCCCTGGAAATAGGATATCACATGACTTTTGTGTGTGACCAATCGCTCGGAAGGATACAATCGGTTCACTTCATTCCGAGAATCGGACGAAAACGACGATTAATGTCGCTAGGTTGTTGTCTCCTTGTGTGAGTTGGTTGTTTGGAGTCTAGTGATTTTCTTTCCTTGTAGTTTTTTCTTGACGCAGTTTCCCAGTATACAATTGGTCATTTAATATTCATCTAATATCGTGATATCTCTTTATAACAAATTGTTCCGGACGGATGAAATATGTATCTCCTTCGTCTTCTTCTTCTGCGTTAGTTCTCAAACTCCTGCAGATTAGCAGCATGTAGTCCGGAGAACGGAATGCGTTGTGTCATGGTTTACAGCACTGCTGCGATATCTGCGCCGGACACATCCGACTTCAGTATGACTTTGGGCCACTGACCCTATATGGGATGGGACAGCCAACTCCATCCCATAACCTCCTTAGTCGCCTTTTACGACATGCGTGAAAGGTAAACAGTGTTGCTATTCTTTGCTCCCCTTTCTGGCCTCGACAACACACTGCGAAATATGTATCTAATAACCAATGTTCGCCACATACAATTATAGGCCCTATACATTAAAGGTCCGGCTCTGTGGAGGTTGGTAAAGAGCGTCTGTGGCGGCGAAGGTACCGAGTTCGATCCCCACCACAAGTAAATGTGCATCTGTACCGTCCAGAAAGCAAATGGAAAACTACTGAACGTATTTATCTTGCCTAGAAAATTACTACAGCCAAAAAATGGTGAGTTGATGGTTGCGTCATGAATAGGATACGCTACCAAATACTGTATATTAAAGAATACGCGAGTGAGGTCCAGGTTCGATCCCCGGTAGAGACTGGGATTTTTTTCTGTGGGAGTCGAAATTCAAACAAAATTCACCCTGAACATTGCTTGGCGTCAGAAAGTGCTTGCCTCATTTATCACACACGCCACTGAAAACTTCTCTACAACTCCCTGACGGAAAAAAATGCAGTATTGACGGTGTTTGTTTTAAAAGGATACGCCAAATGGGGATTTTGGAAGTCTTGTTCAATATCTAATGTGGTTATAAACGTATGCGCTATACAAGGATTCAACGATAAAAACTTTATTATATCTATATAGTGCCCTTTTTCTGATCTTGATGCAAGCCGTCACATGATTCAATAACATTTGGTTTTCAGGATACGGCACAATTGTAAGACGTCACATGATTCAATAACATTTGGTTTTCAGGATACGGCACAATTGTAAGACGTCACATGATTCAATAACATTTGGTTTTCAGGATACGGCACAATTGTAAGGCGTTATCTGATTCAATAACATTTGGTTTTCAGGATGCGGCACAATTGTAAGACGTCACATGATTCAATAACATTTGGTTTTCAGGATACGGCACAATTGTAAGACGTCACATGATTCAATAACATTTGGTTTTCAGGATACGGCACAATTGTAAGGCGTTATCTGATTCAATAACATTTGGTTTTCAGGATACGGCACAATTGTAAGACGTCACATGATTCAATAACATTTGGTTTTCAGGATACGGCACAATTGTAAGACGTCACATGATTCAATAACATTTGGTTTTCAGGATACGGCACAATTGTAAGACGTCACATGATTCAATAACATTTGGTTTTCAGGATACGGCACAATTGTAAGGCGTTATCTGATTCAATAACATTTGGTTTTCAGGATACGGCACAATTGTAAGACGTCACATGATTCAATAACATTTGGTTTTCAGGATACGGCACAATTGTAAGACGTCACATGATTCAATAACATTTGGTTTTCAGGATACGGCACAATTGTAAGACGTCACATGATTCAAGACCCTTGGTTTTCAGGATACGGCACAATTGTAAGGCGTCACATGATTCAATAACATTTGGTTTTCAGGATACGGCACAATTGTAAGACGTCACATGATTCAAGACCCTTGGTTTTCAGGATACGGCACAATTGTAAGACGTCACATGATTCAATAACATTTGGTTTTCAGGATACGGCACAATTGTAAGGCGTTATCTGATTCAATAACATTTGGTTTTCAGGATACGGCACAATTGTAAGACGTCACATGATTCAATAACATTTGGTTTTCAGGATACGGCACAATTGTAAGGCGTCACATGATTCAATAACATTTGGTTTTCATGATACGGCACAATTGTAAGGCGTCACATGATTCAATGACATTTGATTTTCAGGATACGGCACGATTGTAAGGCGTCACATGATTCAATGACATTTGGTTTTCAGGATACGGCACAATTGTAAGGCGTCACATGATTCAATGACATTTGATTTTCAGGATACGGCACAATTGTAAGGCGTCACATGATTCAATGACATTTGATTTTCAGGATACGGCACGATTGTAAGGCGTCACATGATTCAATGACATTTGGTTTTCAGGATACGGCACGATTGTAAGGCGTCACATGATTCAATAACATTTGGTTTTCGGGATACGGCACGATTGGTCGTTATATATGTAATAATATTGTGACGTCTCGGAATGTTGGTGGCACCTTCAATCCACCTTCTTCTTAATCTTCCTCTGCATAATGATGTTTCCATTTTCATATTATATGCTCTTGCCACTGGTCAATAAAGGATCATTCTCATTAAATGGCCAAACCATTTTAGTCTTTGTTTTCATTATAATTTACCACAGATGCTGTTTCAACAGTTCTTGTAATCTCTTCATTTCTCACGAGATCTCTTTCTGTTCTGTTTGTTGCTTTTCTTAAACATCTCATTTCACGTGTAATAAGTTTTCTCTCTGTCTTTAGTTAGTGTCCATGTATGACATTGATAACATAATGTTGGTATGAAGACTGAATTTATGAAAGGTTTCTGATACACGAAAACATCACAGAGAAAGTAGATACGATTCTACTAAAATGGGGTGTTCTAAAAGTATTTTGGACAAAAGGTTTGGGGATCTATTGCTCATAGATGAGGGTAGAGTGTGGATAGAGTGAGGGTATAGTGTGGATAGAGTGAGGGTAGAGAGTGGATAGAGTGAGGGTAGAGTGTGGATAGAGTGAGGGTAGAGAGTGGATAGAGTGAGGGTACAGTGTGGATAGAGTGAGGGTATAGTGTCGATAAAGGGAGGGTAGAGTGTGGATAGAGTGAGGTAGAGTGTGGATAGTGAGGGTATATTGTGGATACCGTGAGGGTAGAGTGTGAATAGAGTGAGGGTAGACTGTGAGTAGAGTGAGGGTAGAGTGTGGATAGAGTGAGGGTAAAGTGTGGATAGAGTGAGGGTAAAGTGTGGATAGAGTGAGGGTAGAGTGTGGATAGAGTGAGGGCAACGTGTGGATAGAGTGAGGGCAAAGTGTGGACAGAGTGAGGGCAAAATGTGGATAGAGTGAGGGCAAAGTGTGGATGTAGTGAGGGTAAAGTGTGGATAGATTGAGGGCAAAATGTGGATAGAGTGAGGGTAACGTGTGCATAGAGTGAGGGCAAAGTGTGGGTTTAAAAGGTACAATTACACAACTCAGCATAGATGATCAGAAAGTTGATGGTATTCAACTAGCGAGCTACAGAAACCATTTGCATGCATACAATTCAATAAATGTTGGGAAGGGGGGAGGGAGCTGGGCTCCTATGTGTCTACCCGGTGCGCATTGATATCGACTCATAACTCAGGAATAAGATAAACATATTTATATTTCTTCTTCATGCCGAAATCGGATGTGCTAGGCCTACATTGCTCATAACGGTGGTACAACGTAACCACGCTCCCGGCGGAAATCGCACGGATGTCTTTGCTGATTACAATTGAGTGAACGCGACAGAAAAAAATATATTTCGTGTTCACTAAATAATTGTCACTTCAAGGCATTCTTTTTCCCATTGTCCTTCCCCATTCTTCTTCCTATTATTCATTCCGCTCTTCTTCCCATTCTTCTTCCCATTCGTCTTTCAATTTTCTTCCAAATTTTCCTTACTTTTCTTATTCCCATTCTTCTTCTTTTTCTTCTTACTATTCCTCTTCCCGTTCTCTTAATATTCTCTTTCCCATCCTCCCTACTATTCTTCCTCCCATTCTTCTTCCCATTCTTCTTTCCATTCCCCTTACTATTTTTCTTCTCACCGTCGTTCTTTTTCCCATCCCATTCTATTTACGATTCTTCTTTCCACTCGTCTTCCTATTCTCTTACTATTTCTCTACCCATTTTTCTTACTATTCTTCTTCATATTTTCCTTACTTTTCTCCTTCCCAATCTCTTTTTCGTTCTCCTTAATATTCTACCCATTCTCCTTACCATTCTCCTTACCATTCTCCTTCGCATTCTCTTACTATTCTTACCATTCTCCTTCCCATTCTCTTACTATTTCTTCCTCTCATTCTGCTTACTATTCTTCCCCTCTTTACTATTCTTCTTCCCATTATCTTACTATTCTTCCCATTCTCCTTACCATACTCCTTCCCATTCTTTTACTGTTATTCCCCTCTTTACTAGTCTTTCTTCCCATTCTCCTTCCCATTCTCCTTCCCATTCTCCTTCTTTCGTTGAGTATACGTGTAGTTTTTGCCTCTTATATAAACATGTCTGTGTTCTATAAATACAGAGATCAGTATAGTTTTGTAACCCATACAGAGATCTGTATAGTTTTGTAATTCATACAGAGATCTGTATAGTTTTGTAATTCATACAGAGATCAGTATAGTTTTGTAATTCATACAGAGATCAGTATAGTTTTGTAATTCATACAGAGATCTGTATAGTTTTGTAACCCATACAGAGATCAGTATAGTTTTGTAATTCATACAGAGATCTGTATAGTTTTGTAATTCATACAGAGATCTGTATAGTTTTGTAATTCATACAGAGATCTGTATAGCTTTGCTTCCTGTGTTGTTTCTCTGAACTGGCGTGTCTGTGTTTGCCTCAGCACTTCATATTCGAGACACTCTTCTAGTATATTGTCCGTAGCTTAAGGCAGTCCACTAGGCCGTGTTGTCAAGTGTGTACGTTGGATATGACCACTCTAGGTTGGTGACTTCTTCTCAAAGCAGTTTATTCTACTGAAATTTGATGTCTTCTGATTGTAAAATCGAGTTCTTGAGTGGTCACTTTTATTGTGCAAAGGAGGTACAAATTTAATCTCTCGTAATTCATTGACATCGATACAACCTACACATGTCACTAAAAGAAGCGGGATAACTTGCTCAAGACCGCGGAGAATTCAAAAGATCCACAGGGAAGACTACGCTCTGGAAAGAATATGTCACTTGATGATGCTCGATGCAACAACATTGTGTACATGTGCCTGCGGAGTCGGCATATTCTGCATCGTAATTAAGACCGAATTTTCCTGTTGATACTTTGGTTGTTTTCTATCACTAGCTTTGTTCGAATATTTTTATCTATCTATCTATCTCTATACAGTGTAATCCCTCTATAGCGCATTCTTTTATAACAAATTTCCATATATAACAACACTTCAAAATTCCCACTTATATTTATTCTATATAGCTTGTACTGTATATATCGATTTTCTGTTATTACATACATACTTTGTTTGTACAGACCAAGTTGTTATAACGTTAAAATGTATATACCTGCTCCTGCAGTTTTGTTTCGTGTGTGCTGACCCTATAGTTATACTCCACAATTTTTAAATTAGAGACGACAGAAAAGTGAGTTTAGCATATCAATATTTGCAAAATAGTAAATCAAACAAAATAAAAAATCATTTATTATGAAGAAGGAACATCATAGAAATCGTGATCAGAAAGAAAAATAGAAATGTTAGGTAATTAAATAGAAGGTTAGAAAGGAGACTGAAAGTCACTTAAATAAAACATGAACACAGAATGCGAACATTTATTATACCCGAGTACGCAAATGTAATGTTTATTAGATCGACTAAATTCCAGTAATCAAAACCTCAAAGAAAATGAAGATAAAACACAAGAATTCTCAAACAACTGTAAATTTGTAAAGTTAAAAATAATATCCCGTCTAACCACCAAATCTGTGACCACCTCTGGCTTCTAAAGAATAGGTGCGTCCGAATGGAAGCATCTTAATGAACAGATATCTCACAAAATTCTTTTCTTCTTTACCATTTCAAATGGTGATAGTTGAACTTAGGTGAAAAAAACATATCATAACATGATCGCAGTAGGAAAAATTCTTCTTGATGTCCAATTATCTTGAGTTTGTTTACAATTAGCAGTCGTAATCCGGATTCGTTATTAAGTCTAGATTTTTCATGAATTAGTATCGCGCGCCAGGTTGACTCGACGCGAGGTGAAGTCTAAAAGAGTTAGAATGATTAAAGCTAGAAATATCCAAAGAAACATAACCAGTTTTGTTTGTGTATATGAATGTTGTTTTTATTTTTGTGTGTGTCTGTTTGTTTAAATGTGTGGGAGGGGTTCTTCGGTTCAAGTTAGTTTCAATAAGGTGAACTGGGTGTAGTCTTGTTTCCAATTCACAGCCAAAGTTAATTTGATAGAGTGTATGTGCGTTATGTGTTAAGAGGAGTGGGAGATAGTGGGAATGTATTAGAAAGAGTGAGATAACTAGAGTGAGAATTTATATGTTGGAGTGAATTAGCTAGCGTGTTGGTATATATATTTTGGAGTGAATAAGCTAGATTGAGGTGTATGACAGTGAATTAACTAGTTAACGTGTATTTGACAGTGAATTAGCTATTGAACGTTTATTTCACAGTGAATTAGCTAGTGAACGTTTATTTGACAGTGAATTAGCTAGTGAACGTTTATTTGACAGTGAATTAGCTAGTGAACGTTTATTTGACAGCGAAATAGCTAGTGAACGTTTATTTGACAGTGAATTAACTAGTGAATGTTTATTTGCAGTGAATTAGCTAGTTAATATTTATTTGACAGTGTTTCGCTAGTGAACGTTTATTTGACAGCGAAATAGCTATTTAACGTTTATTTGACAGTGAATTAGCTAGTTAACGTTTATTTGACAGCGAAATAGCTATTTAACGTTTATTTGACAGTGAATTGGCTAGTGAACTTTTATTTCACAGTGAATTCGCTAGTGAACGTGTGTTTGACAGTGAATTAGTTAGTGAACGTGTATTGAAAAGTGATTTGCTAGACTGTAACTGTAAATCTGTGTCTAGTTCAGTTCTTGGCGGGTTACAAGATACATGGATGTTGGTGTGCTCTTGGACTGGTATCTTTGACTTTAGCATCTGCTAGCTTGGGCAAGACGTTGATACTTCTCGCTGTTAGGTATGCCCAACTAGTGTTATCTTCCAGCCTCTTGAATCAGCGTCATGGTGCTGGCTTCGAGGAATTTCTAGTTCTAAAAATCATGTTCTGATTTGCTAATGAAGAGGTCTGAACCCCTCAAACTTACCCCTTTTCTACGGGCTTGTGTGACACAACGACATTTCCATTATCTGCACTAAGTAACAGTAGGTACCATAGCATCTGCAGTCGGGGATGAAGATAAGTATTCATGTACTATGCCACAGCAACTATTAGGTGGGGTATCCAGTTCCCTTCCTTGTTGTTTTTACCTCCCCTAACTGGAGCGTCAGGTAATCATTTACAGCTGCGTCGACTGGAGGAGTGGTCGTGTCAAGTGAAAAATCCCACCCCGAATTTGTTGTGTCCAGACGTGGTTTCCAACTACATCTATATAAAAATATAATAACACCATTGTCCTGCTGCAAGGTAAGATCCAGTGGGTTTTTGAAGAAGAAAACTTGGAAAAATAAAATAAACATACATATTTATTCATAAAGATAAAAGGTAAAGACCAGCTGAGTTATCATTCAGAGTCATAGCGCTGTGTTTTCCATAAGTGATCAGCTGTTAAGTCAGTAGTTCACCAGACGCCGCCTGTAGCGCCGCCAACCCACTTGTTGAGTATCCATAGTGCGAAACTTCGACCTCCTCAGAGCATACGCCGTGGCACCTTACCTCATTTTGGCTGAGTGAACCATGGGAGTAATATCTATCTCAACCACGATTAATGAGTGAACTGGATACCCGCGTCTTATGGTCGGCGTGCGAGTGACTTAACATTATATTATCACAGCTCCCATACTTATTTTTGAAATTCAATAACATATTAATTAATTCTTCTTTTTCTGCGGTCGTTCTCAAACTTCTACAGACTAACAGGATATAGAACAGAATGTGGTTTGTCATAACAGCTTAGATGCAATATTTGCACATTTTCAGCCTCACACATCCAACTTCAGCATGGCTTTCTACTCACTTTGACCCTAAATGAGATGGGACAACCAACTCAACCTCATAACTCCTTAGTCGACTTTTACAACATGCATGGAAGGTAAGCAGTGTTGCTATTCTTTGTTCACCTTTCTTCCCCCTGAGTTTCATTAGTGATACTGGATATCAACTTTGCTTCTTATAGTGATGCACGTTCCTTTCAACCCCCGACATTATTCCAACATGGTTATACCAGACCGTCTTTCCATAAAAAATAAAGGAGGTTCTTCTTCTTCTTCTGCGTTCGTTCTCAAACTCCTGTAGATTAGCAGGATGTAGTCCGGACAACGGAATGCGTTATGTCATGGTTTACAGCGTTGCTGCGAAATCTGCGTCTTTAGGCTTGGCACATCCGACTTCAGCATCGCTTTGGGTCACTGACCAATATGGGATGAGACAGCCAACTCCATCCCATAACCTCCTTAGTAGCCTTTTGCGACATACGTAGAAGGTAAACAGTGCTGCTATTCTTTGCTCCCCTTTCGGGCCCCTCAACACACGGGCGATAAAGGAGGTTTAGGATCAAGAAATATAATCTCTTTTATATATATATATATATATATATATATATGTATATATATATATATATATATATATATATATATAAATATATATATATATATATATATATATATATATATATAGTCACATAAACGTTCGTAAACTTAAATAAGGCTCCAGGTTAAAAAAAAAACTGGGTTTAAGCAAATAGAAGCCTCCATAAACCCAGAATATAAATTCTTAAAATGCGCTTTTATTCCCATTTTATCGAAACTATTATTTGTGCGTCAAGTGAGTGATTTACTTTCCACTTGCAGAACAACACTAAACTAGACACACTAAAACACAAGATATGGCTATATTTGATTAGTTTCAGCCGTCAGTGTGTAGATTTATTGACTCACCAACTGTCCGACATGTTTTTCGCACGTTCCCTACATAATTATGTGATATTCCATGTGTTATTCATAAAGTGTTTCAGCTTAAATTCGAGTGCTGCCAAACGAATACGACGCAACTAGTCAATGGCCACACATTATTTTCATTCCAATTTATGGTTTAGAACTCAAAAGAACTTTCGAAGCTTAAAAAGATGAGATTTTGAAATCTTAAGGTATTAACTAATTCTTGGCATTCAGAGAAAACATTACAAGCGTTATTTATGTATGCACTGGCGTGACCTGATGAAGTCATTGAAGCTAGCATCTTTTAGAGAATGAGTTTGTATTAATGAAACTGTGCAAATTAACGAAATTATGCGCATATTTTCATTGCCGTCGTTTGTTGTCGCTGTTGTGTTTCTTTAAAAAATGTTTCTGTATAATAGGATTACTGTGAATGATGTTCAGGAAATTCAGAAAAATGTATACATGTTGTATTGTCATAGCGGAAATTAGTTCTTCAGAAAGTTCTGTAGAGATTTCTTGCTACAGATTGTTGAGAACTGTGGGGGAAAACATTTCAGTGTACAAGATAAAACAGATAGATAGTCTGTTTAAAATGTATTTCTGCTTTTTCTGCGAGCGTTTAGTATACAACCAGAATGAGATGTGTCAAGTGTAGAGTACAGAGATGTAGTTATATTCTTAGTCAAGAGTGGGGTGGGTTTAAACCCTCTCTCATCTACGGGCCTGATAGAACGGTTTATTTTAAGACTTAAAGTTTTTTTTAGTCATGATTGTTTAATCGCTGCTGTTTCTTTTGTGAGAAAATGTAGTAAAACAATATACCATGTAGGTAGATACATAGAAAATGTAGTAAAACCATATATCATGTAGGTAGATACATAGAAAATATAGTAAAACCAAATACCATGTTTGTTTGAGAACCCCAGGAATCACGAGCAATTAGCTTTTACTTCCTATGTGCAATGGAGTAGTTTATCTTAGCCTTCTTTCATACCCAGGAGACTTTAGCTTTCGGTTTAGTGCAATCCCTATTGTAGGAGCCTTGCACTCAGAGGAGGTCTACCATATACCATGTACACAGATACATATTTTTTTTAAAAATATCCTCATCATTAAGTGCAGTCTCCGCAATGAAAATGTCCAACATCCCATGTCTCTTGTCTTGGTGGTGCACTCTGCTAGGCGATAATTTGTCCATCTCGTGATATTACCCTCCCACTTGTATATCTGCCTCCCTCGTGCTCACCTCCCCTCGACTTTACCGCAGGGTGCAAGGATATAATTGTGCAACGAGAACTCCGTTTCAAGTAGACCACAAAGTGGGACCACGTATCGTGTGTATGTAACACATGCATAACTACTGGTGTAATTATTATTTCTTATGTATTCCTAGAGTAATTTCTTCCTAGCGTCTAATTTCTTACTAGTGTCTAATTTCTCGATGACATGTTTTGTGGATGTGCATCTAGGAGTTCAAGAACAAAAGCAGAAGAAGAACACAGAATAACTTAAAAAGAACATACCTGAAGAATAGGGAAATTTCTAAAGGACGTTATACTAAATGGGAAGTCAATACACTGGAATCCCTCTATAACGCACCCTTTTATAACAAATGTATCTATATAACAACACTTCAAAATCCCAAATTATATTTATTCTATATTTTTTACATTGTGTATAGCGAATGTCTATTATAACATACATATTTGACGGTCTGGGTCAAGTTGTTATAATGGATTCTAATCTAATATGTTAACCCTAAATAAAATATAATACAAAATTAATCGCAATGCTGAATTTTTCTGTTAGGGTGTTGTAGGGAGGTTGCAGGGAGGTTTCAAGTTGCTTGTGTGATAAAGGTCGCACACACTTGCTGTCGTCACGACATGTTCAAAGTGAACTTTTTCAGTCACAGACCTTATATAACGTAGCAGAATAAAACAGATGGAACGCATTGTAACAACAGGCAAGTTGGGGAACAAGTGGTAGGGGAACGCTAAGAGCGAAGATGCTTGACAATCTAGCATTGTGGCATGAAAAATTCTTGAGTCTAATTGGAATTGAACCAGTCCGTTCAACGGTACTAAATAGCATAGCACTCTCGTACACGAGATTTTCCGTACTTGACTAACCGCGTCTCCAAAAAAAATGCGATTTTGTCAAGACATTCAAACTGTGCACTCAAGACACCGAGAACGGACCAATCGAGACAAGGACTATTACAACAACAACGAACATCCCGTACAGGTATTGAAATATCCTCAGTAACAACAACCATACAACATATAATATCCGTATTAGTTGTACAAGGGCCGATAGGTCTTCTTGTAAACATGGATAACATATATAGACAGTAGCATGGGAGAACATCGGTATCAGAAATGATTGACAGCGCACAAAATATAAGATTCTGAAAATACATGATAACAAAAGCCCATACAGCATTAACCAAAAGAAGAAGAAGAAGATACTTTACACATTTTCTGACACATTTTTTTCCTGTTGTCAAAAATCAGCAAAACGTGCCTACAATAGCCGTCACATTAATAGTCATCAAATAGCACATTTTGCAGTGGAAAAATTTCATTGTCGTACTGTCACTTCAATGTGTCACGTGTCACATGCATGAGTGCAAAAGATAACCAAGTCACTGCACGAACCAGTAACAAGATGATTAAGAAACATTGCCAGGGTCACGTGATAGAGTAATTGTAGCGTCGCCTTGTTTCCAGTGATCCTTAACCTTCCCTAAATTGGAATTGCACTGACTACGTGCCAAATGTCTAATTTGTATTCTTTTCCTCCTAGATTTACTTCTTCTTGAAAGTTTTCTTATTTATCTTTATTTGCTGAGGTTATAAAGGGGATATAGGAATAGTAAAACTCTTACCTGCAAGGCAAGACGTAAGAAGCGACTAAGGAAGTTTAGGAGATAGAATTGACTGTCCTATCCCATAGAGCTGGGATCGACCAGCAACCTAAGGACATCGGACAGGATCCGATTCGTCAACTTAAATAACTAGAACCACCATGATTCAATCAAGCTTGTGGTAACTGCTGATCCGTATTAATCATAAAATATGCACGTTCTGATATCGAGACCAGTTATATAAGCATATAATTAGAATACATTTCATCAATTTCCCTGTACCTATATATAAATATACAAGCATAAATATAATGACGAAATGTTCACATATGATTAAATATTTCCATATGACTAAATATTCCCATATGACTAAATGCTCAAATATGACTAAATGCGAACATATGACTAAATGTTCACATATGATTAAATGTTCACATATGACTATATGTCTATATATGATTAAATGTCCACCTGTGACTAAATACCCACATCCGACTAATTCTCCACATGTGACTAAATATCCACATATTATTGAAAGTCCACAAGGCTGAATTATGACAAGTATGACAAAATGTCCATATATGCCTAAATGTCCACATATACATAAATGTCCACATATGACTAATTGTCCACATATGACTAATTGTCCACATCTGATTACATGTTCACATATGACTAATTGTCCAGATATGACTAAAGGACCTCACATTGAAAGATGTTAATGTAACATTAATGACTATAATTTTAAGTTTTCAGATTAGCTATTCTACAATATTCTTCGAGTCTCCATTCTCGAATTTCTAAGAAATAATCGACTAATTTTTTTTATTAGTAAATGTTATAATCAGCGAATGCATGTCCATATATTCTCGGTTTTCGAATCAGTAAGTATATAAGAGCTTGATAGGTCACAGTTCTAGATGAGATTTTTCTCAGCAGCTGTAACCAGTCCCGTTATTTTCTCAGTAAAAGTCAAGTATAGATAGTGTCTGTATCCAATCATGTTCGGCTCTCTGACAGAGAGTGAGGTATAGATCGCGTCTCGGACGGTCTAGCTGCCATTTTTCAATTTCCGACAGAGATAAGCATTATAGCCCTTAAGAAAACAATGATAGCCGAATAAACGTAAATATTGCCGATAACATCAATATAGGCAAACAATGTTGAATTGATCGTTACATCCGAAATAGAACATGCTAACAAACCTTATCACAGAAATTATGTCATCAAAAATTATGTCAACATAAATTATGAAAACATATTTTGTGGCAACAGAGCTTATGTCAACATAATTATGTCAACAAACATGTCAACAAAAACTAAGTAAACATAAATTATGTCAACATACGTGCTCAAAATACGTGGTCAATTGACTTCCTAGTACTCGGGTTTCAGCGTATGTACTCTGCCACTAACAGCTAAGTGTTGTTAACAACTCACCGTCCGCCAAGTGTACCACTAATAAAACATATCTATGTAGTTTCATGCCATAATCCCCAGGGATTTCAGAAATAATGCATGTGTAAGCAAGACACGACGGTCTTGGTTCGAACCACGCCATCGGAAACACAAAGCAAATGGCTTAACCCCTATACAAGTGTTTCCCAACGTGGGGGCCCACGCCCCACGGGTAGGGAGGCAATTTTAATGTTTGAGGGGAGCAGTTAGGGGGGGATAATATAATATTTGAATATAAAAAATATACGTATCCGAATTTTAGAAAGATTAGTTGGGGCATGATGAATGAAAAATGGAAATCAGGGTTAAGAAATACTGCCCTAGATGTTCCTCATAAAGTATGTCAACCACAGTTTTGCAAATACCTTTTTTTGAGGTATATACGGTATTACTATCGTATTTTTACAACCAGCTACATACCTTTGATACGTGTGGTTATCACATTGCAACCAGCTACACACCTTGGATACGTGTGGTTATAGCCTTGCAACCAGCTACATACCTTGGATACATGTGGTTATAACCTTGCAACCAGCTACATACCTTGGATACATGTGGTTATAACCTTGCAACCAGCTACATACCTTGGATACATGTGGTTATAACCTTGCAACCAGCTACATACCTTGGATACATGTGGTTATAACCTTGCAACCAGCTACATACCTTGGATACATGTGGTTATAACCTTGCAACCAGCTATCTTATATATCAAATAGGAACGGAAATGACTCATTAATCACTAACGAACACACTGCAGAAATCATCATCTTTATTATCGTCCCAGTTGAGCTGAATGGTCATCGTCGATCTCGACGGACTAGCAACATATATTCCACGTGTGGTTATCGCCGTGTCAGCTACCTTCACTTTTTCCAGAATGTAACCATTTCTTTAAGCTCAGTCAAATTATTATTCGATGGCCTTCTAAAAATTATCTTTAGTTGAACTGGAAAATCTGAAGAACCAAGACGCCCAAGAAGACGATGGACCAGCGACATCGAAGAATGTATGTACATGTCTTTGACCAATGCAGTTTTGCTTTCCCGAAACAGAGAGGCTTTCAGAGTATCCACGACGAAGACAACGTTCTGGAAAGAATATGTCACTTGATATATGGCCCATGCCGTGAGACGTTGGTTATCATGTCTTTCCACAATCGCCTATTTCTTGTGCTGTCAGTCATGTCTGATCCGATATTCTCCCATGCCACAATACCAGGTTGTTAAGCATCTTCTTTCTTGGTCTTCCCCTACCTCTCTTGCTCTTCAACTTGCCTGTTGTTACAACGGGTTCCATCCTTCCTCTTCTCATGATGTGTCCATAAAATGTAAACTGTCTCATCCGAAGCGGATACTCATTATCCCTTTTGAATTAACTTCTATCAAGATATCTTCATTGCGCTTTTTATCTGTCCATGGTTTTTTTAAATATTCTTCTATAACACCACATCTCTGCTGCCTCAATATAATGTTTCACTGTTATGCAAAGTGTCCAAGATTTACTTTCATACATAAGAATTGCTTCTATATAACTTCTTCTTCTTCTTCTTCTTCTGCGTTCGTTCTCAAACTCCTGCAGATTATCAGGATGTAGTCTGGAGAACATAATGCGCTGTGTCATGGTTTACATCACTGCTGGGATATCTGCGCCTTTCAGCCTGATACATCCGACTTCATCATGCCCGTGGGTCACTGACCCTATATGGGATGAGAAGCCAACTCCATCCCATAACCTCCTTAGTCACATCTTACGACTCGCATGGAAGGTAAACAGTGTTGCTATTCTTTGCTCCCCTTTCGGACCCCGGCAACACACGGGTGCTATATAACTTCTAAGAAGACACTTTCTCATTCCAATTGCCTATAGAGAGTATACATTTGCTACAGAGACGTGTACGCATGCGGTTGTGCCTGTGAGTCTCACCAATGGCCTACTAGACAAACCCGCCATGCAACAGAAAACCTTAGTGGATGACATGCCGTTGAGGCTCTCTTATAGAAGCTATGTAGCATATCATCTGTACAATTACAGACCCCCTCTGAGTAGAAGTCTCCTTCAATAGGCATTGCACTAAGTCGAAGACTGAAGTCTTTTGGGTATGAAAGGAGGCTCAGAAAAACCATCCCACTGCACATAGGAAGTAAGAGCTAATCGCTCGCAATTCCTGAGTTTCTCCAGCAAGCAAAAACAATAGAGACGCGAAATACGTATTTATTGTGTTTGCAAAATGACTAGAGCTTTACCGTACAGTAATGTAGTCAGAGAACGGTAGCCATTTAGTAATATATCCTAAATTGCCATATAAATAACACAAAATAAGGGTTTTCTTCTTGTTCTGCATTCGCTATCAAGCTCCTGCAGATCAGCAGGATATTTTTGATTCTTCTTGATTCTTGATTAGAAACTGGCCTCACGGCACGTGGGGCTTTCTCAAAAGTGCTCCGCCTTATGTTCCAGCAGTCATTCGACTCGATGGTGTTTCGAGTCTAATGTTGCCGAAACAGACGTTGACATCAGGGTACAACTCTGGCTCTTGTGACAGGTTTCTTTGTTGTTCCACCCACCCACGCCATGCCCGTTAGTTCAAGCACAACGTCGGCCTGTCGGAAAAACATGGTATAGCCCTGATTAGGAACACATTGTATCATGGTTTACATATTTGCTGCGATATCTGCGTATTTCGGTTATTCGACTACGACTTTACATGACTACTACGTCACTTTGACAATACATGTAATGGGACAGCAAATTTCACCCCAAATCTTCCTAGTCGCCACATAAAAAATGCTTGAGAGATAACAATTGTTATTGTTTACTCAGTATTTGGCTCGTCAACACGGACGAACATATGAAATATTATTAGGTCAAAGAGAAATAACTCTATTAATAACATTTTGTTGGGATAAAGCCTACTTGTTATTTCCCTTTATGATGACATTCTAACATTTTTATAAAGTGAATCTCAACAGTTCTCACTGTTGGAATATAACAGGATTGAAATGTAGCAAGATTATTACGTAAGAAATCGTGTCTCCCTAGTGTAGAAATGGTGATAGGATATTATGCATGTAAGCAGATACGAAAGAGAGACAGCGATACATTGAATCATTAAGCATTGCAAGATTGAGGAAAGCACTCATTTGTATCAGGTAGTTAAGCAAATAGAGAAAAGGATTGAGAAGTCTTATTAGACTAATTAATCGCTTTTGCTGCTGCACATACCGCCAGAAGGGTTACACAGAAGGGCTCTTGTTATCCCGTTTTGTGAAAGTGTCTGAAACACGACACTATAGCATCTTATGACCAGATAAACGATCTGACCATCATCATCATTATGTGCCGTCTTTGCAACGAAGGTTGGCTGCAACGTATCTCCGACATCCCCTGTATCTTGTCTTGGTGGTGCACTCTGCTAGACTGTAACCTGTACATCGTGTGATGTTACTCTCCCACTTGTATCTCTGCCTACCTCTTGCTCGCTTCCCATTGACTTTAGCCTATTGTAAGGTCTTCAATAAAGTGTGATGTCTTTTAATGTCCAAAATATTTTATTAGCCTGATCTTTATTTTTCCTAGTAGTTCTTTCTTCATATTAAGTGTATTTAGAACCTCTATTTTTTTCTTCTCTTTCCATGATGTTCTCCCTATTCTTCTAACGATCTGACCATATGGCAGAAAACACATGGACTGATATGATACATTGTTCAGGTGTGGGTTATATAAAAGGAAGAGAAAAAGTGGGATCTAGGTACTTGTTCGCTAGTCACTCAGTTGAGAATGTTAATCTTCTCATTTTATCAATTCACAAGCATTCGCATCTTTTAGATAAGTAGTCAGAAATCCAGCAATTGAATGTTCAATAGTTAGTGGAGGTTCAGATAATCCTAGTTGAATGGTACTTCTTCAGTTGGAATATTACTGGAGAGTGCCTACTTTTGGCATTTTAGTCGTTAATTTATTTAAATGACTTCCAAGGTAATCATAAATCCACAACACATACACAACAAAGTGGAAGAAACAAATGGAAGAGGAATACAAACATGATGCAATACATCTCCTCCTTCTCTATACAGCGCATCCTAGTATCACAAATTTCTCTATATAACAACACTTTCTCACAATCCCCAATTATACTTATTCTATATTGTGTGTATTGTATATAGCGAATTTCTGTTATTACAATAATATTTTGCCGGTCCGGACAAAAGTTGTTATAACGGGATTCGGCTTTGTGTATGTATATGAGCCTATATAAAATTGACTGTCCTATTTTCTCGTAAGAAATATTTTTGAGTATATTCTCAAACTCCTGCAGATTAGAACGATGTAGTCCAGATAATGAAATTCATTATGTCATGGTTACAGCATTACTGTAATATATGCGCCTTTTGGCCTGACACATCCGACTTTAGCATGACTTTGGGCCACTTAGACCCTATATGGGATGGGACAGCCACCTCAAACCCATTGCCTCCTTAGTCGTCTCTTATGACATGCATGGAAGGTAAAAAGTGTCGCTATCCTTTGCTCACCTCTTCGGGTTCCGGCATTACAGGGGTCGTAGAAATCTGACTCATCGGCTACATTGAAACATGTACATGTAACTTACATGTGTATTCTTCTTCTTCTTCTGCGTTCGTTCTCAAACTCCTGCAGATTAGCAGGATGTAGTCCGGAGAACGGACTGCGTTGTATCGTGGTTTACGACATTACTGCAATATCTGCGCATTTCGGCCTGTCACATCTGACTTCAGCATGGCTTTGGGTCACTGACCCTATATGGGATGGGACAGCCAACTTCATCCCATAACCTCCTTAGTCGCCTTTTACGACATGCGTGGAAGGTAAACAGTGGTGCTATTCTTTGTTCCCCTTTCGGGTCCCGGCAACACATGGGCGTTACATGTGTATAACATCAATTATATGAATCCCAACTAAGTCATTAAAACATTAAAATAATTATATAAAGGCACGAAGTAATAGCTGTGTTATTTCTGTGACCACACATGGAACATGGAAGTTCAGTTCGGTGTTTCAGGACTTCGCATGTAATATGTGGTTTCTTTCTGTATGTGTTTGTTAGAGATCGCGATGTAGTCATGTGAATTTCCTGATACAACACTGAGACAGGGTTAGCAAACCCTCAGTAAGAACAGAATTATTCTTTCTTCTTGTGCCTAAGACGGCACATAGGGCTGATGTCATAGATGTCCATGTCTCTTGTTTATTGCAATTTGCTTTAGATCTTCATTGTTTCTGATACCGATGGTGAAACGTTCTCTTGTAATAGTTCTACGTAAAGTTTCTGTTGGTCTTCCTCGTTTTCTCTTGCCCTTTGTTGATCACATCAAAGCTTGACAGGGAAATCTTTCGGTATCCATTCGTAGCGCGTGTCCGATGTAATTCCAGCGACACTATCAAATATAAGTGGATACATATTCTTGTTTTGATTCAATGGCTCGTAGTAACATGAAGAGTATTCTGGAAACGTTGTCACAGTGGGTATCTAAAAATAGGGACATATGATAATCATAAAATGATAATTTCAGCAGGAAAGTGAAATACGATGATTTCGACTGCCGGTAGCTCAGTTGATTAGAGCGTCGTGCTAACAAGTTCACAACTATGGTTATTGTTTTGTTCTTGTTACTTCATAATGAAGACAATGTCTTTGGCTATTAATATTTCCATTCTGTCTATGACTCTTTATATGACCGAAAATACTCAACTTTGTTGTTGTGATGTTGTGAAGTAGGCAGCCTTCTTCCGTTTATTTATCTTAACACTTCTTTATCATAGAAAGGTATATTAACAGGCATCTTCTGCGTTCATTCTCTGAGTGATTGGTATCGAGAGTTTTGTGTGGTTTCTACCGGGGAACACGAGGTACTCTGTGTTGATGTTTCACAGCGCGGGTTCGTTATTTTGCGCCTTCCTACCCAGCACACCCGCTTTCTGCATGTATTAACAGGTGTAAGTACTCCATAATCTGGAAAATGAGCTCTGCGATAACAGTTACTCAAGTAGGCCTATATAATATAAGGGAAAGTGTAAAAGGCAGAAAACACGACACACTTACTAAAAAGGAGACACAAGGACAGACGACGTCGTCTGCAAACATGTTGTAAACACCCCCATTAGTTAGTTCATTTGTTCCTTTCGTGCCACAGGCGTCACATAAAGCAGATGTTTTTTATTCTCCATGTGTTGCGGTCCACTGCCTGTACTATTATCTCTTGCATGGGCTTCAATCAATCAAGTGTCATGCTGAATGGCGTAGGCGATAATGTTTCTCCATTACTCTCTGTCTCTTGTGTTGTCAATAAGCTCGGTTGGTGAACTTCTACCCTGCCACAATACTATTCCATATAGCAACTTCTCTCATTGTCGTCCCCTGTCTCAAGTGTTTAAGATGTGTTCTTCTCAGCACATGCCCTAGAAACATTGACTGTCTGCCCCTAATGTTTGATATGATTGATCTTTTTACTCCAGTATCAATGAGAACATCAACATTAGTTTTCTTTGCTGTCCTTGTATTGTCATCATTCTTCTCAGAAACCACATCTGTAGCCTCTAGATCGTTATGAATTGTTTTGTTTACAGTTCATGTTTCACATCCATACAAAAGAATTGATTCAAAATAACTTCTAAGCACTCGAATTCGGGTCCGCAATGATGTGTTGATTCAAACACGTGACACATTCGTTATATGCATATTATTAAACTGATAGAAACCGGGACACGTTAAAACCGAGCGAGATATCAGGCAGCGATATAACACCAAGACAATTCCCGTGAGACCGTGACTAACACACATATCTGCCATTCACATAAACAAATGCATATTTCCGCTATTATAGTGAGAAATATATTTATCAAGTCAAAATATTTTAAGTTTACATTAAAAAAAACTCAACCAACACAATATATGTTTTTATAGTGTGAATTTGCGTTATTTTTGAAAGTAAATGCTCTCTCAACCATTAAGTTTTTAAAACTCATAAACTGCAATTCCGTCTCCCCTCTCCCTCCCCCCAGAAACGTGACAATGTACATATTCAGAGAATTGCAGTAATGGTATTGACTAGATGTGATTCGAGAAGGTGCTCCCTCTCCGGAAAGATCAGAAGAACGCGTGATCAGCAACTGACTGGGACACTGAGCTTATACACTTTTAGATGGCTGACGGCACGGCAAGCAGAGCATATATAGGAATGCCTCTAGTGCTGTGACACTTGTTCCTAGTAAAAAATCAAGAATATTCAGAAATAAAAAAAATCATTTTCTTGTAAAATGTGACAATTAAGAATACATTATCACTGTATCAAAATATTTTTTCTTTTTTTCTAAAAAGATGTATTCTTTACAATAAAACAAAATGAAATAATTTGACTAAACATTTGTTTTTAATCACAGAGTATTTTAATTACAAAAGTAAAAAAAAAATGACAAAAAAGTCGAATGAAGCAACAAAAAAAAAAAAAAAAAAATACGTTGAAGTGTAAGGGTGTATTACAAATAATACTAAAATTTAAGTAATTACAAAGTTATTTCATGACAAAAAAGTCGAGTGAAGCACTTTCTAAGCAGCTCTCCTATACCCCCGTAATCCTCTCTCGAGGCGGTATGACATAGCAGGCGCCGACATCGAAAGCCACTCGGACGCTGAGTATAGCTCACCACTCAGCTGAGCACGTTTATGCTGTTAACATTCCGTACGACCGAAAACTTCACCCCGGTGACTTCGTCCTGTCTTAACATGTCATATGGGGAGGAACCAGCCTAGATCCCAAGCGGTACTGTGACGAGCGAGCTGACTCGACACTGGCTGAACCTTGACCCCGCGGTGGAGTCTAAGACATGTGAACGGACTACTGACACTGGTTCCCATAAACAAGTCAAGAGCCAACTTGTAGTTCCGCGGGGAACTTGAACCTGATACGGACATTATCCCTTAACATTCAAAAACTTATGTGCCACACATTTTGTTACCCATGTCAACAGTGAGGGAAGAATGTCGCGCATATTGCTTTCAAAAAACGTTTCTATATATAGGACAACGGGGAAAAGTTACATAAAGTCTCTCAATATAAATTAGAGTTATTAATTTAAATGATATTGCCAAATATCAGATCAAAATATTTGTGTTTTGATGATTTATTAATATCTCATACTTATTACCACCCTTGATTGTGGAGTGTATGCCCGGCTATGTCCCTTGGTAAATAAATGCTACTATCTTTAACTTCCGGTTCAAATAATGTTTTTGTTTTGCCGAATCAAGAAATGGTTGATCATTAATATCACATATGACACATTAATATCGTAGAAATTAAATATCTGTGTTACTGAAACGGATTTAATGATTTCCATGTTTACATCATGATTCGTTCAATCTTATTTAGTTCGATAATGAAGATCTAAAGCAAATGGCAATGAAACGAGAGACATGGAAGGAATGTTTGTTAGTTAGTCTTAGATTTAGATACTTGGACAAAATTTTCAGATTTGTGCTATATTTCTACATAATTACAAATAATATAGTTAGATAGCCTTTCAAAAATGCAATTCAACGATAACTCAACCAAATCTGTACGTCAACCCTGAAAAAATGTTACATATTTTTTTCTAATGAATTTGACATAAAAATAATTTACATTGAATATAAAACTTGTGACCACAGTGACAAAATGTACCCAAGCTGATAATTTCTAACGTATCTTTGTTATTTTCAATAATACAAGCCACAAACTAAACGTTTTTTTTGTTCGTGAAGACAAGACACATCTGTTGATCCTATTTCAATAATTTTTAGGTGCACGCAGAACTAATTAATATAAAAAATGGCAGCAAATTAGCAGAATTAAAATGAAAATACATTATAAAACTATTGAATATAATTAAATACCACAGAAATTATATATATTTGTGTACGGAAAGGCAAGACGCATCTGTTGATCCTATTTCTATAATTTTTAGGTGCGCGCAGAATTAATTAATATGAAAAATGGCAGCAAATTAGCATAATTAAAATAAAATAAATTAATGAACTATTTAATATAATTAAATACCACCAAAATTATATATATTTGTGTTGGTAAAGGCAAGACGCATCTGGTGACCCTATATCTATAATTTTTAGGTGCTCGCAGAATTAATTAATATGAAAAATGGCAGCAAATTAGCATAATTAAATGAAAACAAATTAATACACTATTGCATATAATTAAATACCACAAAAATTATATATATTTGTATTGGAAAAGACAAAACGCATCTGTTGATCCTATTTCTATAATTTTTAGGTGGGCGCAGAATTAATTAATATGAAAAATGGCAGCAAATTATCATTATTAGAATTAAAATAATGAACTATTGAATATAATTAAATACCACCAACATTATATATATTTGTGTTGGTAAAGGCAAGACGCATCTGGTGACCCTATATCTATAATTTTTAAGTGCTCGCAGAACTAATTAATATTAAAAATGGCAGTAAATTAGCATAATTAAAATAAATTATCAATCTATTGAATATAATTAAATACCACATAATATATACATGTTTGTGTTGGCAAAGGCAGGATGTATCTGTTGATCCTATTTCTATAATGTTTAGGTGCACGCAGAACTATTTAATATTAAAAATGGCAGCAAATTAGCATAATTAAATGAAAATAAGTTATCAAACTATTGAATATAATTAAACACCACAGAAATTATATATATTTGTGTTGGCAAAGACAAGACGCATCTGTTGATCCTATTTCTAAAATTTTTAGGTTTGCGCAGAATTAATTAATATGAAAAATGGCAGCAAATTCTTCATAATTAAAATGAAAATAATTTATCAAACTATTGAGTATAATTAAATACCACAGAAATTATATATATTTGTATTGGTAAATGCAAGACACATCTGTTGATCCTATTTCTATAATTTTAGGTGCATGCAGAACTAATTAATATTAAAAATGGCAGCAAATTATCAAAATTAAAATAAGTTATAAAACTATTGAATATAATTAAATACCACAGAAATTATATATATTTTTGTTGGCAAAGGCAAGATTCATCTGTTGATCCTATTTCTATAATTTTTAGGTGGGCGCAGAATTAATTAGTATGAAAAATGGCAGCAAATTATCATAATTAGAATTAAAATAATGAACTATTGAATATAATTAAATACCACCAAAATTATATATATTTGTGTTGGTAAAGGCAAGACGCATCTGGTGACCCTATATCTATAATTTTTAAGTGCTCGCAGAACTAATTAATATTAAAAATGGCAGTAAATTAGCATAATTAAAATAAATTATCAATCTATTGAATATAATTAAATACCACATAATATATACATGTTTGTGTTGGCAAAGGCAAGACGTATCTGTTGATCCTATTTCTATAATGTTTAGGTGCATGCAGAACTATTTAATATTAAAAATGGCAGCAAATTAGAATAATTAAATGAAAATAAATTAATCAACTATTGAATATAATTAAATACCACAAAAATTATATATATTTGTGTTGGCAAAGACAAGACGCATCTGTTGATCATATGTCTATAATTTTTAGGTGCGCGCAGAACATATTAATATTAAAAATGGCAGCAAATCATCATAATTAAAATGAAAATAATTTATCAAACTATTGAGTATAATTAAATACCACCAAAATTATATATATTTGTGTTGGTAAATGCAAGACACATCTGTTGATCCTATTTCTATAATTTTTAGGTGCATGCAGAACTAATTAATATTAAAAATGGCAGCAAATTATCAAAATTAAAATAAGTTATAAAACTATTGAATATAATTAAATACCACAGAAATTATATATATTTGTGTTGGCAAAGGCAAGACGCATCTGGTGAATCTATGTCTATAATTTTTAGGTGCGCGCAGAACAAATTAATATTAAAAATGGCAGCAAATTAGCATAATTAAAATGAAAATAAATTATAAAACTATTGAATGTATAGATCTGTACTGATGTATTGGGACATAGCATCCTTTCTGTGTGTCTATGGTGGACAATCATTTTGAACACACATAATTCAACAATTATTTTAGTGTGTCTTGCATTACATAAAGCGGCCTGCTGTAAGAAGGACATCTCCAAGTGGTCATTTTCAGTTCAATGTTTCTTGTTTGGTGTTTGTGTATTTCTTAAGAAAAGTCCCAGTTGGGCCAGAACGTAGAAAAAAGCCCTTGTTCTTTTGTTTATTGCTAGTTCTTTATTTTTAACATGGATAGTTAGGCTTTAATAGTAACCTTTGTACTTTATCTAGTATTTACCACTTATTTGTTTGGTTACTGCAGCACTCTCTGTTTTGTCAGATATCCTCTGACATTTTGGTTATTTATACTTATTTTGTTGGTATTCCATTTCTGAACGTGCAAACTTTCTCTAATTCTACCCCGTTCTCAGACTCATATCATGTCCATGCACTGGTACAAATTTTAATATTATTTCAGATATACATTACGGTAGTCAAACTGAAATTATTAACTTTAAATATGTTTAAAGTATCATGTTATATATCAATTTAAAGAAAAGTGTAATGGCTTTATAAATGTGTAGACTGTTATAACAAATTATTATATTGATAAATCTGTTCAAATAACAATTGCATGTTCAAAATTAAAATATGAAAATGAGAGAAAATAAATTTCGCCAAATATCTTCTACTAAAATAATTTATAGAACCTTTCCTTTCATCATATAAGTATTTCAATTTTGAAAACACAATTCTAGGCCTAACTAATAAATATTAACTGGATTTATAGATTCTTAATTATTCATGAATTAAAAGGGATTGAAAATCATGCTTGTCTCACACGTACTTCCAGTTAATGGCACGGTATGACGGTTGCTATCCTGCATGTCCAAAGGGAAGTAAAGTTTGGTGTTTCAGTGCTTTCTAAATGGAATATGTGATTTCTTTTCTGAATGTGATAGATTTGAGCACGGTTTAACCATTCGGAGACTCTGAAATAACACTGTGACAGGTCTATCAAACTGACAGTGTAGAACTAAAATACTCGTAGGAAACATGTAGAGCTCTCACATTGCTATACAGGTACGATGAATACAAAGCCAACTAGTACATCATTTTCCTATCAGATCTGTTGACCCATTTGTAGTAATGGGACATCTAGCATTCCCCACCACCTAGAAGTCTTACACAAAAGGATAAAAGTGCAATGTTCACTGTCCTGCATTTCTCCATCACAAACTTGAAGAATGTGGTAAACTTGAAAAAGTTACCACCTTCAAATAACTCATGTCCCAAATATGTGATTATGACAACTTGGGAAATGAGATTAAATTTAGACTTGAGATAGCAAGGTTGATTATGATTTGTAGTGAACGAAAAAAAGAATACAATTTATAAAAATAAGATCAGTAGTACACAGTAAAGATCAATCATTTCAGATCGCTAGTGCTAAGTATACTTTTATATGGATGTGAGAACTGGAACTCAATGCAGACACCAGCAGCACATAAACTTGCAGGTTATCAATAACCAATTTTGGCAGTGGTGAAACAACATAAACTTGTTTGGTTTGGACATGTAACAAGACTCGACTTACTTTCTAAAATTATTTTACAAGGAACATCCGATGGTGAAAGGAGCAGAGACTGTGAAAGAAAATCTTAGATTGATAACATCAAGGCATGATTTTTCTACATTCCTTCAAATGGCTGAGAGTTGTGTAGATGTCTTTTTGTGCTGATGTCTCCAGAGTGGCACTCCTACTGCCTATTCTCCGTCATCCATTTGAAAGAAAACAAAAGTAAGAAATTGAGGCAAAACATGCAGCGACAATGACTTTTTCACAGGTGACAGGTTGTCAGCGCATCTCCCAACTTTCTTCAGTCATCTCTGATATGCCTAAAAAGACGACAGTGGCCCTATTCTTTGCACCCTAAACTAGAAGTCTAGGCCTTGGTTGCTAGAAAGACGTTTTTGAATGTTAGGCTGCACCAAAAAAACACTAGCTAAAAAATTGAGCTGAAGTTTTATTGTCTTCAAATATATATTTTTTTTAAACGAATCTGTTAAAGGCAGATGTGTGGGGCCATTGACAAAAATAAAAAGGAAATAACGCATCTCTATTTTCTGGACTACATCCTGCTGGAAATCTAGTAAGATCATTATTCTGCTACAAGAAATATCCAGTGGGAATTTATGAATGAATGATGAAGAAGAAGAGCTTTACCTTCCTACACATTTAAAATATATCTATTTTCATTGAATAAATCCATTTTATTATGTTACTATCCAGTTTATGTTACTATCCAGTTTATGTTACTATCCAGTTTATGATGTAAACATATATCTATTTTCATTGAATAAATCCATTTTATTATGTTACTATCCAGTTTATGTTACTATCCAGTTTATGTTACTATCCAGTTTATGTTACTATCCAGTTTATGTTACTATCCAGTTTATCATCATACTATCATACATCATACTATCCAGTTTATGATGTAAAAATATATCTATTTTCATTTAATGAATCCAGTTTATTATGTTAAAACATATGTTTTCATTTAATGAATCCAGTTGATTATGTTAAAACATATCTGTTTTCATTTAATGAATGAAATGGCATCCAGTCTATTATGTTTAATTTTATCTGTTTAGTATTCATCCATTTCCAGAGTATAGAAATATAGAAATTGACATGACAAATTGAATTAACTCTGACGACACATGAAAATGTCAGGCCAGACAGTGTTTGTGCAGTTCAGATATTGCCCTCTCTGTCAAATAAACCACAAGAAAGGAAAGAAGCATGTATATTCAAAGAGACACAAAGATTTAGTGTCTGGAGCTGTAACAAAACTCTTGAAAAAGGTTAGTATATTTAAAAAGTAGAACATATTGAGAGAATTTGTGAGAATATTATGTGATCTATTCTTTCCATAGCATAGTCTATCTTATGAATCTCCTGAAATCCCTGTGGTTTCTGGCAAGTTGTCCCGCCTCCTCTAGTGACGTGCATGCATTCCAGAATATCTCGTTCCGTGACGTCTTGATCGACCTTTACCTATACTGCCTTCTACAGCCCCATCCAATAACACTCTTTCCATGCCATCATGTCTTTTCACATGGCAGAAAAAACCCGGACTACCAGGCCAAGATGGGCAAGAGAGAAAATGTGTATTCTCATAAGGTCATAGATATTTGGATGTTTCTCATGAAAGCAACGGCAGACTACCATAGTATTGTGCCAAGAATTTCCTTAAGGATATGTGAGAATAATTATATGAAATGCTTTCAGGAACAGATTTTGAGTTGTTAAACCTTGAGATTTAAAGGTCATTAACACTTTACCGACCAAATTTAGTGTTGAATTTCTGTTAATACCTTGGTAACCAACATGGCAACCGTGGCAATAGCATTACTAAAAATAACTCATCTGGGATAGTACATTATTCTGAAATGGTGGTACCTGTGAAATGCATTCTGTTGACATCATTTATGAATATTAACCATGAAGAGATAAAATGTCTGGTGAGATTTTGTTATATATAGAAGGTAATATAAATTAACACAGCATTATATGCCATATACACGCAGCATTACAAGAGGTATCCTCTCTGCTGCATGCCACATAATAGATATCAATTAGATAATAACCATATTTTAATTTGGTATTTCAGATATCGGAATCCAGAGAATTCTTAAAGAAACCATCCGTCAAGGATTTAACATGGGATCTGGCTGAGCAGAAATTCTGGTGCTATTTTTGTCAGGAGGATGTCAATAAGCACAGACACAACGTAACAACATTTGGAAACTGTGTTGTAGAGTACGGAGGGTTGTTGGAGCATATCACAAGGTGAGAATGTGTGAGGGGATCATCATGCCCTAGTGATTGAGCTGTTTACCTTGCTTTTTGATCAAGATTTTACGGGTTTGAATCGAGCTCATATTGTCTTGTTTAAATTGTTAATTTTCTCTGAGATCCCTAGGGATTGTCAGTTAAAGATACAGGTTATGTGCTGTTTCATTCAGATTTATGGGGAAACCAGTGTACAATGAAGTCAATTCCTATACATATTGAGCCCTTTTTGAAAGTGATGATAATATTGTTTGAAAACTTCTTTGTTTGTTTGAAAACTTTTATATTGATGTTTACCAATTACTACAGCAGCAACCAGCTCTAGAGTTCCTACATTGTTGTAAAGTTTTCGTTTAGGGAGTAGGGGTGACCACATGCATATCTGTCATTAGATTTCATTCTTCTGTGTTCACTCAAGTACAGTCAAAAAACATTGTAACAGTTTGGTTCAGTCTGACAATATAATGATGTAATAACAGAAATTCAATATATACAGTTGTATATACAATATATAATCCAATTATAACAACTTGACTCAGACTGATGAAATAATTATACACTGACAAATTTGCTATAAACAGCCATATTACAGCTTAGATTTCTACTTGTGGATTAAGCCATTGAGGATGAATACATTGTTCTGGGGATCTCTCTGGCATAGTGTGCTCAAGTTCAAGAAGTCACATGTTACATACTATCAGCAGCAACTTGTTTACATGTATTTTTTCTGGGATCGCTGAATATTATTGCTTGGAGCTACAAAGTTGCGTGTTATGAGCGATACTCTCTGCAGACAATGTGCTGGTGAGCAGGTCTGCTGAGAGGAATAGAGTACACGTATGGGGAAACCTGAAAACAATGATGTCTGTCCTGTCATGATGGACGGTCATATGCATAGATTGAGCATATTATATACCACAGCTGAACTTCGAATGTGTCCAGACAAGACGCAAATAAAAAATGGTGACACAACTCATTTTTATACTATGTTCTCTGGAAATCTAATAGGATTGCAGTCTTGTACTCTGTACTACATCCTGCTGGAAATCTAATAGGAACACAGTCTTGTACTCTGTACTACATCCTGCTGGAAATCTAATAGGAACACAGTCTTGTACTCTGTACTACATCCTGTTGGAAATCTAATAGACACAACTCATTTTTGTACTCTGTACTACATCCTGCTGGAAATCTAATAGGAACACAGTCTTGCTACAAGAGAGATAAGCATGAGTTTCTGGGTGAATGCTAAAAAGGTATTTGAAAAATGATTATGGTTACGGATGAGAAACTCTTATAGAAAGAGTTTTTAAAGAAAACAGCATGTAGAGAAGTAAAATTACAAGTGTATATCGTTTCTAACTATTTAAGTCATTGTAGAGTTCTTGTACTGTTTTTCTCAGTGTTTTTGTATTTTGTTTACCCATTCACCACCCAGTGATGAGTCAGTCATTCACCACCTTGTGGGGGATACAGTGCTGAGTCAGTCATTCACCACCTTGTGGGGGATACAGTGCTGAGTCAGTCATTCACCACCTTGTGGGGGATACAGTGATGAGTCAGTCATTCATCATCAATGTTATTTTTGTGCTATTTTCGCACAGTCAGATGGAAAAACATAATAGATATATAAAGAGATTGATAAATCAACATGGAACTGGAACTGTCAGCTGCTACACTGATGAATTTTATAAGATGGTTTATGAACTTGTCTGGTATGTGCTGATGATAACAAACAGTCATAACTCCTTGTAGGTTCCAGTCATGTGAATGTTTGGTAACACTTTGTAGGTTCCAGTCATGTGAATGTTTGGTAACACTTTGTAGGTTCCAGTCATGTGAATGTTTGGTAATACTTTGTAGGTTCCAGTCATGTGAATGTTTGGTAACACTTTGTAGGTTCCAGTCATGTGAATGTTTGGTAATACTTTGTAGGTTCCAGTCATGTGAATGTTTGGTAATACTTTGTAGGTTCCAGTCATGTGAATGTTTGGTAATACTTTGTAGGTTCCAGTCATGTGAATGTTTGGTAACACTTTGTAGGTTCCAGTCATGTGAATGTTTGGTAACACTTTGTAGGTTCCAGTCATGTGAATGTTTGGTAATACCTTGTAGGTTCCAGTCATGTGAATGTTTGGTAACAATTTGTAGGTTCCAGTCATGTGAATGTTTGGCAACACTTTGTAGGTTCCAGTCATGTGAATGTTTGGTAATACCTTGTAGGTTCCAGTCATGTGAATGTTTGGTAACACTTTGTAGGTTCCAGTCATGTGAATGTTTGGTAACACTATTACATTTTATCTTGATGGTGTTTTATATCTGTCACTGCTACCTTTTATTGATTGTTTTGGCAGTCTTATACCAATTATCTATGCTTGTTATTGCGTCTGGCAGGCTTATACCAAATATCTCAGCCGAAGATGGATGTGTCGGGCCATTGGCACAAATTAAACAGCGACACAGTGCATTTAAATCCTATATCCTACATCCTGCTGGAAATCTAGTACGACCATTGTCCTGCTAAAGGAGAGATCCAGTGGGAGTTTGAGAATGAATGCTGAAGAAGAAGAAAAAAATACCAAATATCTGTACTTGTTATTACTTTTGGCAGTCTTATACCAAATATTCATACACAATTTCTTCTCATTCAGGAGTGACCACTTGGAAAATACCACAAAGTTTTTGAAGGACAACAAACTAGAAATGAAGAGAACTGCGGAGTTTATTATTTCCCAACAGGTTTACTTGAAGTAAGTTCTAACAGAATATTTGTTTCTTCTTCATCATTCATTCTCAAAATCCCACTGGATCTCTCTTGTGGCAGGACCATGGTCCTACTAGATTTCCAACAGGATAGTCCAGACAATGGAAATTCATTTTGTCGCCCTTTTTTGCGCCAATGGCCCAACACATCTGTCTTTGGTGGACACCTTTGTTTCAATCCTCAGCAATTATGATTAAAAAAGCTCTCGGATATTTTTGTCTGATGGGGAGATCTTCTTTTGTGTTTGTTCTTAATCTCCTGCAGATTAACAGGATGTAGCCCAAAGAACAGAATATGTTGTGTCATGGTTTACATCTTTGCTGTAATATCTGTGCCTTTCAGCCTGATACATCCGACTTCAGCTTGGTTTCTGGGTCACTTTGACTGTATATGGGATGTGACAGCCAACTCTACCCTATAACTTTCTTGTACAACATGTTGTGTGAAAGGTAAACTTTCTCTTACAACATGTTGTGTGGAAGGTAAAATTTCTCTTACAACATGCTATGTAGAAGGTAAACTTTCTCTTACAACATGCTGCAAGGAAGGTAAACTTTCTCTTACAACATGTTGCGTGGAAGGTAAATTTTCTCTTACAACATACTGCATGGAAAGTAAATTTTCTGTTTTAACATGCTGCGTGGAAGGTAAACTTTCTCTTACAACATGTTGTGTGGAAGGTACATTTTCAACATGTTGCGTAAAAGGTAAACTTTCTCTTACAACATGCTTCATGAAAGGTAATCTTTCTCTTACAACATGCTGCGCAAAAGGTAAACTTTCTCTTACAACATGCTGCGTGGAAGGTAAACTTTCTCTTACAACATGCTGCATGAAAGGTAAACTTTCTCTTACAACATGCTGCGTGAAAGGTAAACTTTCTCTTTCAGCATGTTGTGTGCAAGGTAAACTTTCTATTACAACATGCTGCATGGAAGGTAAACTTTCTTGTACAACATGTTACGTGGAAAGTAAATTTTCTCTTACAACATGTTTCGTGGAAGGTAAATTTTCTCTTACAACATGCTGCGTGGAAAGTAAATTTTCTCTTACAACATGTTTCGTGGAAGGTAAAATTTCTCTTTCAACATGCTGCATGGAAGGTAAACAAATTTTGCTATTCTTTGCTACCCTTCTGGACCACAGCATTACACTAGCAAGAACTTTATTTCATACCCAGAATTCTCCAGCACTCAAGTGGTGTACAATGCTTTGAGAATAATCTTTACCGTTACATGTTTTGCTACTGTCTTTTCCCAGGTGAGTAATGGTTGGTATTATCTATGCTTTCCGTTAAGCGTTGGAGTGGGATCCTCAGTTGTTGTTCCTAGGCCAGATGTGAGACCTTGATTGCATTAAGTCCATGTTTGTTCATGGTTATCTTGATATTTTCTATCCACTGTTTTTTTGGTCAACCATTGGCGTTATGTCCAGATATTGTTTTGTTTACCTCAACTTTTAAGGGGTCAAACATAATTTTACAGATGAAATGTTATGACTACACAAGAGGAAAGCTTAACTGTATATTCATGTCATCTCACCCGTATGTTGCCTGGCTTGAAAGGGCAGCAATGAATAGCGACACTGATATCTGTTGTCATAAGAGATGACTAAGGAGGTTTGGGGGATGAAGTTGGCTGTCCCATCCCATAGAGGGTTAAAGTGACCCATAGACCAAGTTGGTCTAATGAGACCATTTTGACACCCTATGCCAAACCGCCTTACCTTCCTCTAAGGACATGGATGGCAGATACAGTGTTACTATTATATATTAATCTTTGCTATGCTCAATACAAATTACGTAACAAAGCAGTTTTTTTTAAAATGACATAATGATGACAAAATGTATTGCAATATATTTTTTAAATGACAGACTCATGTATTGTTATTTGACTAATTTATTATTTTTTCAATAAATTCATATACCAATCTTATTTCTAATTAAATTTATAAAGTTATTTCATAACCAAAATAAAACACTTTCACTAACCTTCGATCCAACCTTGAATAGATCTAAGAATATTTCTCGACTCACTTCACAAACAACATGATGTAAATTCATTGCATAATGTTCAGACTTAATGTTGCGCTGTCATTTCATAGCAAAACTAACGTGTTCCATAAAATCTTCTTTGAAAAATGATCATCATTCCCAACAGCTCTTAATTATTCACAAAAATAATCCACAAGAATTTCTCTAAAATGACTTCATTTCAACTCGATGTGGGTGGATTTTTCAACTTGATGTGGGTGGATTGTTCAACTTTCATATTTTCATCATTTTCCTGTCTTTTTTGCACACAAACTTGTTTTGAAGAAAGCTAGAGATGCTCGCAATGTTGCCACACATTTTTCCCAGAAGAAAAAAAACACGGTTAAACTTTTTATCAGTTACAAAATTGCTTAACGAAGGTTGCAATTTTACTACCATGGCATTTAGTGGAGCACAACTGTAATTGGGTTTATATATGTGCTGATGGTGTGGAGAAGGTTAATTAGTAACAAGGAAGCATGTCACCTAAATTTTATGGTATATTATTGTATATGTGGACACATGATTCCACTAAAACACTTCTCTACATTCCTGAATCTTATTATGATAAAACTTTATTTTTGTTTTCTCTCCTGCAGATATCTTGAAGACACAGATTCTGCTTGTTCACAATTTTTCATGCAGAAATCACAGGAGATCAAGCAAGTCAGTACTTCCATGCTTGTTTTAAACCACTTAACAGTATTGTAGCCATAGAGATCCCTTTTCTGAAGTAGTTAAACTGTTTGCTTTGTACTTTTGAGATCAGGAATAGTCTCAAGGAACTGTGTACCCATGGACATTGATTCCATCATTTATATATATTTTTTAGAAGACCACAGGAGAAATCACTCTCATATCAGCCAGTTTCAAACTGGACGTACCAAAGTCAATAGCAATTTAAAATGTATCTGTCCCCAGCAACTTGATTCTTGATCAGAAACTGACCTCACAGCATGTGGGACATTCCCATAAGTGCTTCGACGGTGATTTAAACAATTTTATCTTTACTGTTTACATTAGACTAGACATGCTAAATTTAGCTCTCATGTGACTCACAGTAATGGTGGCTTAAATAGCAGTTTTTTTAATTGTTTCTAGCAGTTGCAGTTTGCATGCTACGGAAGATTTACTATGACCTTCAATTTTCTTCAATTCTTTGTCAGAATGGACCTACTTATGATTTACATGAGGTTGAAATGCACATTTTTAATTATATTCCCCCTTTCCAACTCTAGACCTAGTAATGATAAAAGAATAGTCAAAACAGCAGACCTCTGTCACAATTTCACAAAAAAATTCAGGTTCTTCATATGACCATTGATTCAGATTGCTCAATTTTTGATTAGGCCTAAGCCTATCTTTCACTATTTTTACATGAGTCACTCTTTGAGGTATGAGCAGAGCAAACAAATCTGTAAGCTGGTATCAAAATTTTCAGACAAACCAAGTTCTTCTTCAAGTTCTTGGAGACCTGTTTCACCATATAATATCAAGGGCTTTCTTTATGTGAACTAGGACTATATGTTTGTAGTAGTTAGCAACCAAGTTACAGAATGATGTTTGGTCTACTGGTGAACTCCGTAATATGACTGTAGTGTCAAGTGTATTATATATATATATACTAGATTAGTTCGGATCCCGTCGAGACCCATCGTCCCCTTGGGATGAAATTTATTGGGTTGCTTACCCTGATATGCCCCACATTTCCAATGTGCTTGCCAACCCGGCTCACTGTATGGGAACAAAAGCAAGTATAACATCATCATCATCAAGTGCCGTCTCCGCAACGAAGGTTGGCTGCAACGTATCTCCAACATCTCCTGTCTCTTGTCTTGGTGGTGCACTCTGCTAGACTGTAACCTGTCCATCGTGTAATGTTACTCTCCCACTTGTATCTCTGCCTACCTCTTGCTCGCTTCACTTTGACTTTACCCTCAAGTAAGGTCTTCAATAGGGTGTCATGTCTTTTAATGTGTCCAAAGTATTTTATTTGCCTGATCTTTATTTCTCTTAATAGTTCTTTCTTCATATTAAGTGTCTTTAGCACCTCTTTATTTGTTTTCTTCTCTTTCCATGATGTTCTCCCTATTCTTCTATATACCCACATCTCAAAGGCATCAATTTTGTCTTCTAATTGTTTATTTAGTGTCCATGTTTCTGAGCCATACATTAATATGGAATAGATGTAGCATTTTATAATTCTCATTTTTAACTTGTTTGTAATTTGTTTAGATATTAATAATTTCCTCATGTCATTGAAGGTACTTTTAGCCATTCCTATTCTCCTTTTAACTTCTGTTTCACATCTGCCATCATTTGTGACTATGTGTCCAAGATAAGTATAACATCATACAGTCCATAAACAATATTTTATGAATGAATAGATGCAAATGTTGCTGCGAGAGAGTGGTTCGCCATCTTCGTTGACGAAAACCATTGATGTTGGTCAGATTGACTATCGCGCTTCACAAAAACATTTGTATGCAACAATGAAGTCTGCATGTAGTCATGCGGGGGAAAAATTCCATCTCAACACCAATCATTTTGATTGGATGTCACAGAATTCTGTGATGTAAATGCACTATTTATAGAGCGTTCCGGAGAGAATGACAGAACACAGCTTGATTCTCGTCAACATGCTCGTCAAGACTGCATTACACTAGACCAATTGAGGGTGAAGCACTGACCCACAGAAAGAAGTATGGGAACCTTGGGGAGCTTTCAAATACAGCATTTATCAAGAAAACCAGACAAACTGTGTAAACATGTTAAACTATGAGTGAGAAGACCACATCACATTTACTTGTACTATAATTTGTTTTCTAATCTTACTGAACTACTGTTTTCTTACAGGCTGCGTCCCAGATCAAGTGTATGTCTGCGATAAGACAGAATATTGTATCAAGCAGTATCAGAGAACAGGTCTGTCGGATGATCTGCTCTTGACCAGTATCCTGCATTTATAATTATTAGATGATTCTAGATTTAATGTGTTGTCATCACTATACCATATTAAGGGACTTGTCATTATCAGCAGTCTTTGTTTCTGTGTTTATTCTCTAACTACTGCAGATTAGCAGGATGTAGTCCAACGAACAGAATGTGTTGTGCTATGGTTTACAGCTTAGATGAAATATCTGCACCTTTTGGCCTGGCACATCTGACTTCAGCTTGGCTTCTGGGTCACTGACCCACTATTGGATGGGACTCCAACCCATAACTTCAGTAGTCGCACCCTATGACATGCGTGGAAGGTAAAAGTGCTGCTATTCTTTACCCCCTTCTCAGTCTAGGCAACACATAAACCATCAGCACAGTCACAATAGTGCTTCTAACATTCATAATCTAATATGATTCATTCACATTTTTACATTCATAATTTTATATACCCGTATTGGATTTAGCATTACACAATCACTAGACATCAATAAAAATTTGAAGTAGGCCACTTTGTAGCTTGCGTTATACCGAAGATATTGATCTCTTGGCGGGTTCCAAATCTGAACTCCAAGAACTCACCTCAAAATTGGAAAATGTTATTCAGAAATATGGCATGGAAATTATCATTGATAAAAGCAAGATATCTGTGACTAGTGATATCAAGGAAGATTCCATGAACATCCTGTTAAACGGTCGCAAACTTTAAGAATTTATAACTTTAAAAAATCTCAGATTCCAAATATGAGATGACAGCAACTCAGGAAATGAGATTAAGTTAAGACTCATGACAACTGCCATGGCAAGGTTGAATATTATTTGGAAAAGTAAGATCAGTATTACAGTACAGATCAATCTACTCAGATCACTAGTGCTAAGTAAATCTTTATACGGATGTGAAAGTTGGACACTTAATGATGACACAAATAAGGATTCATGCTTTTGAATACAAGTGCTACAGACGTTTGTTAAAAGTTAGCTATATAGAACATGCAACAAATATATTGGTCCAAGCAGCAAATAAACAAACTTGCTGGATATCAAGAGCCATTTTGTAGCAATGGTGAAACAGCATAAATTTGTTTGGTTTGGACATATGAGACAAAACTCACTTTATAAGATTATTTTGCAAGGAACAGTCGAGGTTAGGAGAATAGGTGGGAAAAGAAAATCATGGATTGATAACATCAAGAAATGGTCTGGACATGATGTTTCTACACTTCTTTGAATGGTTGAGGATAGATGTTTGGAGAGTTTTTGTGTGTTAACTCCAGTGAGGCACTTCTGTTTAGCATCATGTTCTCTGCTACTTAGGATGATGCTTTCAGAGATCTGGTTTTGGGAATAAACATCAGATATCGCATTGATGGAAAATGTTTAAATGTTTTTTTGGTGGCTTCGAACAAAATCCAAAGTCAAATCACACATCATCCGGTATTTCCTATTTGCTTATGACTGTCCCATATATGCCAACTCTAAGGCTGATCTACAAAGACCGATTATCGAAAGCCTGTACCAACTTTGAACTGACTATTAACACAAAGAAAACAGAAGTCACATTACAACCAACACCTGGCAAAAGCTATCTTGAGCCCTGCATAAAGGTAAATGGCGTAGCACTGAAAGTTATGAATAGATTCATAAACCTAGGTAGTACTTTATCACAAAATGCCAATGTTGATGATGAAGTGTATGCAATTATTGCAAAGGCATGCAGCACTTTTGGCAGATTGTACGCAGATTTGTGGCATAGAAATGGCATTAACCTACAGACTAAGCTAAAAATTTACAGAAATGTGGTATTTCCAGTGTTTTTATGCACTTGTGAAACATGGACTGTGTATAGACGATATGTGAGGAAGCTCATTCACTTTCACACAACTTGTCTCAGAAAAGTAATGAACATCAGATGGCAAGACAAGATTTCAGATACCACTATCTTTGACAGATCTGGTATCCTGTCATTAACACTATTTTCTGACAGATTCGTTGGACAGGTCATGTGGCACGTATGCCAGATCATTGCTTGTTAAATATACTTCCTTATGACGAGTTGCAGAAGGGTATATGTTCTCAAGGTGGCAAAAAGAAGCACTACAAGAACTCATTAAAGATCTCACTGAAAGCCTTTGAAATAGACCAAGATACATGGGACGAATTTTTACAAAATAGAGCTACATTGCACTCTGCAGTCAAAAAAGGTATATCATCTTGTGAAAAGAAGAGAAATGCAGTTCAACAGTGGAGAGTAGCTAGAAAGTCATGGGTAGACCAAAAACCATCTATAGTGGTCATCCTATGCCTGAACTGTCATAGGATGACAAATGGCATTTGCAAACAGAATATGGCTTATTAACCCATAGGGTTTATTAACCATCTATGAACTCATAGTCCAGGACATAACTTACTGAATTTCAAAAATGGATGTAGCAAATGGTCATCATCACATGGGATGGACAAACATTGGCACCTCTACAACTCTATCAGTTTATTGGTCTTATTGTTATTATGTAGGGTTTATATTTTTACATTTTAACCCGGTTTTCTATGGTCTCAAAGGGAGCAAAGAATAGTGACACTGTTACCTGCCATGCATGTCGTAATAGTTGACTGCAGATTTCGGAGGTTGTGTTGACTGTCCTTCCATAGAGGGTCAAACTGACCCAGAAGATGTGCTGAAATCTGATGTGTCAGGCTGAGAGGCGCAGATATCACAGCCAAGCTGTAAACATGCCAACGCCTTTGCAAATACAACATGCTAATATGCAGAAGTTTGAGAATAAAGAATATTTTTGCATCCATATTTCATTCATAGTTGTGCATATTAAATTCATATTTTCCACCAAAGACAGATGTGTCAGGCCATAGGCACAAATAAAACATCGACACAACGCATTTCCATTCTCTCGACTACATCCTGCTAGAAATCTAGTAGGGCGATGGTCCTTTTACAAGGGAGATCCAGTGAGAGTTTGAGAATGAATGCTGAATGAAGAAGAAGAAGATTCCTATATGCTGCTTGTTTCAACACCGCACTTCATTCCCATGTCCTGCATTCCAGCCATGGACATGAAAGAAGATGTACATATTATCATCGAAGATGTACATACCTTACATCATCCAGCTGGTTTAACTCTTGATTGCATTCAAAACATCAGCAAGGTCCAATGAACTACCATTAGTCACTGGTCACGCTGGCAAGTCTGTCTGCTCTTTCATTTTCACTAACACCCACATGTTCAGGTACAAAAATGAAGGTAAATCTTCAGCACAGATTTCATCAATGACTGCAAGTCACTGACGGCAGAGATTGAATCTGTCGAAGTAGACTCATAGAATCAGTGTGTTTAAGATGTGGGGTTTCAGAATGATTGTGTTAACTTTATGTTGCAGTGCCTCCACGGAAAAATAAATAATAGCAACAATATGACTTACCATGCATGTCGTAAGAGGTGACTAAAAGTGTTTGGGGATGTAGTTGGTGGTCCCATCCCACAGAATGTCAAAGAGACCCAAAGCTGTACTGAAGATAAATTTCAGACTGAAAGGTGCAGATATCACATCCAAGCTATAAACCATGACACAAAGCATTCCATTCTCTGAACTTCATACAAAGAAAGTGTATATTTTATATAAACTGATCAAATGCTAGAAGATAAGATGTTCGGTTGGTTGCTGATCCAGCTGTCCATGGGCTCATGTCCTTTGATCAAATGCCATTGTGTGATATATGCATTTGTTTGTGAGCTGCTGTTTGTTCCATTTATCTGGTCACAGAGGGAGAAGCATTTTCCAGACGCCATTCAGCACTGAACATTCAAAAAGGTGGTAGTTTACAGTTTCGTAGGGATGAGTGCACAGCTGGCACTCTGGAGTGTGTTGTAGTTGTATTCTATTCAGTTAAGCTGAATTAAGATTGTTAAGCTGTAAATGTTTTGTGGAAAGTCAGAAGATGATACTCTGGTCTTTCCATCCCAGGAGGTTGATGTTGTGTTTAGGATTTGGGCTGGTCATATATTTATAGAATTCTCTCGCAGTGTTTTCCATGGCCCATCAGTTCATCAAATTCTCTTTGTTCACAGATTTAAGCATTATTTTAACTGTGTGCATGGTTGTTTGTGTATATGGCTGGTTTTGTTGTGCTCCCTTCTTTGCTAGTCTGTCTGCCTTGTCATTGCCAGGTGTGTTTGAGTGAGAAGATGAGATAAAACATTTGAGATGTGGAGTTACTGAAGAATTGATTATATTTCATGAAAATTGAGTAAAGATCTAGAACACTTCTGTGTTCCATGGTCTCTGGTCTCAGACTTCCATATTCATAACTTGGATAAAACTTGCTATCTATTGGAGATCCTGTTTTGTGCCCCAAGAGTTTGTCTTCTGATGTAACTTGCGCTGTGAGTTAGAGTTGGGAATTTTAACATATTGAACATGCTTCAGAGTCTGGAAACTGGCCCCATACATACATACATATATATATATATATATATATATATATATATATATATATATATATATATATAAAATTGAGAGTCTGTGGTAGGTTGAGTTGTTACAGGTGAACTCAGAAGCAACAAACAGTCTGTTTTAGTCTAAAAATATTAGTCTGCTTGTGATGAAAAAGTTGCAAGATCTGGTCATTTTAGGTGGGCTATTTTGCTTGTCAATGCGTCCTTATTGACTTGATTTATTATGTAAGTATAATGCTCATATTGTAGTTTGCAGCTGGGGTTTTCGTGTCTGTGTGTGTATTATTAACCTGCAGCGACACATACTATGATGGGATCAACTGGATCATGGCTGATTTTCTGTGAGATGGTACACAACAGAGTAACTAGAAGACAAAACTCAAACATTTGGAAAAATGGAGTTAAGAAAAATTATATTTTATGGAAGCAAGCAGTCAAGTCAACAAATTACAGATAAATTTATCGATAAACCCATAACCCATCAGGGTTGTAGGGGTGCTACATTGGATGTGTCAACACACAGAGTCCTCCAGAGATTTATCTCCTCAGTAATGTGGATAGTGAATATATCTTGAGCTGTCCAGTCTTTGATATTGTCTGCCCATGATTTTCTTTGGCGCACTTTGCTTCTTCCACCTTTAACTGTACTTTGCAAGATTGTTTTTGACAGGGAATCATGTCGGCACACATGTCAAACTATTGCGTTTTGATAAATTTTCATTATTGAAAGTATTTATTCTTGTGAATTGCGACTCTGTTAACCTTTAACACCCTGGGTTAAAATAACACAATCTTTTCCCTGCCCCTGACTTATTTTTCGAACATTTGTATAATTTTTGGTGGGTGTTTGTAAAAAAACAATAACTTTCTTGTTTTTAAAGAATTTTAAAAGAATTTTTACACATTTAAATAAAGAATTTGAATACTGAAACTGTGTGTAAATTTGTTTTTGTGTATGTGTCATACCAGAGTTGTGAGCATGTGGTGAAGATATTTTTTCGCAAAATACAAAAAAAAACACACAAACAACAAGAGTGTTTGGAAAACACAATAACTTTTTTTGTTCTTAGAATATTTTTAAATAATATTTTTGTACATGTAAATAAAAGAATTGAGTACTGCATATATTGGTGTAAATTGTGTATGTGGGATACAAGGAGGTTGGGAAACATGGATGAAAAGATTTTTAAATCTGAAAATAATTATTAAAAAATTACCTACCTTTATTTCCAAAATGGCAACCCTGATAACATATATTTAAACACCTAAGTCCATTGTCTTTATGTTATTTTCTAATCAAACTAACATAATATTACTGGGGAAATAAATAAAACATGTAAAATTATCTTATCTTACCAAATAAATTGTTCCCAAAAGTTAGACCTAGTCTTGAAAATCCAGTGAATAGATTAGGTCTATACTTGTCACATGTCCTTCATAACAACACAAACGTGTTACCATACCTAATTTGAAAACCAACATGAATTTCTTACTATCAGAATACAGAATCTATAATGATTTTAGATAAATTAGGTCTATACATATTGATGACCATTGTACTCCGCAGATTGATTCTGAAATGGACAGATGTCTCCCAATATTGTTTCTATAATCGGAACTCTGTACCACAACAAAATACAACACATGATCAGCATGATGGAAGTGACATGTCTAGCATTGATCGCTCATATTTCCAATCACATGACATTAAAATCATGTTATTCCTGCATAGCCAAATATGATCATAGCAACGGTCAAAATGTTTTGACAGCTGGGTTTCCAGACGTCGCCATTTGTGTATATATATCTCAACCATATGGTACTGAAGGGTAATATATACAGATGAATTGAGAATGAATGAAACCATAACAATTTTCAAATTAAAGGCTTTTTTTTATAGACATAGCATGTTGAAAACCATTTTAGAAGAAAAATATAAAAGAAAAACCAACTGAGTTCTTGGTTCACTTTCCACAAGTCAACATTGATTATTGTATAAATTAAATGTTCTGTTTAGATAATTTCTCAACACTAATAACTCTTCTTAGAAGGAGATCAATTTCTGCCAGATGCTGTGTGTTAAGATGAAATATTAATCTTGGAGATTATAATAATAATAATAATAAAACCCATAACTTGTCAGGGTTGTAGGTTTGTCACATTGAGACATTTGGTGCAGAAGATCTCCACATATCTCTTTTCTCGACGATCCTGATGAGTTTGGAAACTTCACATGCTGTCTAGCCTTTGATATTATCCAGCCATGTATTTTTCTGGTCAATTATACCATCATAGCAAGAAGCAGAAAATCATCCCTAACAGTTGACTTCTGATATAGACATGACACTTTATCTGATCTGTTACCATGGATATCAGAACTCTTCAGTCTAACAAATGTGTACATTGTGTTTTTATGATTTTATTCAAGTTTACTTTTCCTGAAAGTATAAGTCTGTGTTATTTAGATCCTGCTACAGCAGGGCACAAAACAACAGCATCAGCGTTCTGGAAGAGAGGCTGTGAGGTCAAAACCAGGTCATGATTCCCTTGGTTCTGAAGAAAGAGGGAAGAAAACTATCCAAGCTTTCGGAGCAGGTTTGACGCCTCTAGACGGACTTGATGTGAGTTGTCTGTTGTATATTTTTCTCAATGAAATAATTATGTGGAGGTTGTTGAACTAGTCTCACCTTTTTTATATGCATTTTTTTTCCCACTCAAGACAGATGTATTGGACCATTGATGTAAATAAAACAGCGACGCAACATGTTTCCATTCTCTGGACTACATTCTGCTGGAAATCTAGTAGGACCATTGTCCTACACAAGAGAGAACCAGTGGAAGTTTGAGAATGAATGCTGAAGAAGAAGCATGCATATTTGTGTGATATAAAGTCAATTGGTTATATAAAATACAAAATAAATGGTTATATAAAATATATAACATATAAAATATATATATATATATTGGTTCAGTTTATTAGAATGTCTTGCTAATGCAGGTAAATAAAAATGTATTTGATGTGCGAAAGGAAGTTTTGCTAATCTTTGGTAACACAACAAATCAATGTTTCGACAAAAAGGCCTTTATAAGAACACATTCACAACATAATATGATGAGTAAGAACTATCAACGTTCACATGACAATGGCAGAGCTAATTATAGATATACCGAAAGTGTAAAAATAGAATGTCGGAGGGTGAAACAAAACAAACAGAAAATTGATAAAACAACCAAATATTAATTAAACAAAAGAAACAGAAAATTGACTGGACAACATGACACCTACCTGTTTGACTGTTGGGGATTGATCCCAAAGGGCCAAACTTATAAATGCACCAGTTCTCAAGTGTGTATGGATTAATGATGGTAATGTATTTGGTTTGATAACAGCAGCATCTCAATGCTGATACTATTTGTAGTATTATATTTGATGGTTATCTCAATATATGACACAATCTCCTTGTTCATTTCCTCTATATAAAATCTATATTTCAAGTGTTTGAGAACATGACAATAGACTCTGCGCAGACCTATATGTCCTTTGTTTCCTTTAGCAGATGGCAAGGAGTATATATTCTTATTATTTCAATCGCGTGCTGATGTTTCATGCGGCAAATTCTCCCCTTCTCTTTCCCTTCATTGCTATCATACCGCCGAAGTCATTTATGTCAAGCCATTGCGGCAAATAAAATGGCAAGACAAAGCAGTTCTTAATCTCCGACTCTGAATTTTGTGAAAGTTCAAAATCTCTGACTGTGAATTTAGTAAAAGTTCTGAATCTCTGACTGTGAATTTAGTAAAAGTTCTGAATTTAGTAAAAGTTCTGAATCTCTGAATTGGTGAAAGTTCTGAATCTCTGACTGTGAATTTAGTAAATGTTCTGAATCTCTGACTGTGAATTTAGTAAATGTTCTGAATCTCTGACTGTGAATTTTGTGAAAGTTCTGAATCACTGACCGAATTAGTGAAAGTTCTGAATCCTTGACTGAATTAGTGAAAGTTCTGAATCTCTGAATTAGTGAAAGTTCTAAATCTCTGAATTTAGTAAAAGTTATGAATCTCTGACTGTGAATTTGGTAAAAGTTCTGAATCTCTGACTGTGAATTTGGTGAAAGTTCTGAATCCCTGACTGTGAATTTGGTGAAAGTTCTGAATCCCTGACTGAATTAGTGAAAGTTCTGAATCTCTGACTAAATTAGTGAAAGTTCTGAATCTCTGACTGTGAATTTGGTGAAAGTTCTGAATCTCTGACTGAATTAGTGAAAGTTCTGAATCTCTGACTGTGAATTTGGTGAAAGTTCTGAATCTCTGACTGTGAATTTGGTAAAAGCTCTGAATCTCTGACTGTGAATTTGGTAAAAGTTCTGAATCTCTGACTGTGAATTTGGTGAAAGTTCTGAATCTCTGACTGTGAATTTGATGAAAGTTCTGAATCTCTGACTGTGAATTTGGTCAGCCCATGTTTCTACAAATATACAAAACATACCCAAATACATGTGAAATGACAAAACAACACAAGATCATCTATAAAACTGCTGGTGAAAGGTATCATGTTGTTCCATCATTTCTCTGTTTGTCTCATTTTACATGTATTTGGGTGTGTTTGTATATTCCTGTTTGTGTTGTGATACTTCTGACCCAGTTTCAACCCTTCTGGGTTATCTCCACATTTAGTTCTGCCATGTGAACATCAACAGTGTCGTTCTTGCTCATCGTTTTTTTGTTGTGTATGTAGTCTTGATAAAGGCTTTTTTTGGTGAAAATGTTGATTTTGTACGTGTTATGTTTGTTTCCAGTGATTAGCAAAACTTGATTACCCTGTTCCTAGCTTTACCTGTTAGATATCAGTTTTGTGCAGTGAGTACAGATCAATTTTCTGCTTTAGAGCCCTGATTTGAAATGATGCTGAACTTTGCCCGTGTGAGAAGTCTGAAAATCTAGGATGGAGATTGACATATTCTTTAAAACTTTTGAACTAGAAATCTGCCCATGTGTTGCCGGCCTGAAAGGGGAGCAAAGAATAGTCGCACTGTTACCTACCATACATATAGTAAGAGATGACTAAGGAAGTTTTTTTGTGATGGAGTTGGCTGTCCCATCCAATAGAGGATCAAACTTATCCAAAGCCATGCTGAAGTTGGATGTGTCAGACTGAAAGATAGTATCATCATCATCATCATCATCAGGTGCCATGCTGAGTGGCGTAGGTGGTCATGGCTCTCCACAGCTCTCTGTCCACAGTATTATGTATCAAAGTCGTTGTTGTTTCCTTGCCGTGCCAGGTTGTCAAACTGTCTAATATTTTCTCACGTTGTCGCCCTCTGTCTCTGGTGCCTTCAATCTTGCCTGTTGTGATTATGTTCTCTAAACCTGCCTGTCTCATGAAGTGGCCAAAAAAAGAAGATTGCCTTTTTCTTATATTGTTGATTAAGGTCCGTTTCGCATTTAACTCTTTTAGCACCTCTACATTGGTTTTTCTGGCAGTCCGTGGTATTCTCAGCATTCTTCTGTAGAACCACATCTCTGTTGCCTCCAATCTCCCACTTTTCAGTCTGTTTATTGTCCAAGACTCGCACCCATATGTTAGTATAAGGGTTATATAGCACTGCAGAACTCTCTCAACTCTAATGACAAGGTCTTATTACACAGTATATTTTTCATTTTTCTGAATGTTGTTTTTGCCTGTCCTATTCTGCATCTTATTTCTGTTGAACTTCTTCCATCTGCTGTAATCATTGTACCTAGATATTTGAATTGGTGGACCAAAGATAGTATAGATATTGCATTCCTGCTGTAAACCATGACACAATGCATACCGTTCTCTTGACTACAGACAGGAGTTTCAAAGAATGAATGCAGAAGATGAAGAACTAGTAATCATGAAATGTCATTATTTACTGTGCACTTTTCTGTAATTTTGAAGTCAACATTCGGAAAGATGATAGTGATTGAAATATCTTTACTCAGATTCTATGCTATCTATAGTATATATATCATATCTATGCTTGCTATATTATGTCATTTTTATACTACCTTTGGTATATATATATCATATCTATGCTTGCTATATTATGTCATTTTTATACTACCTTTGGTATATAATCATATCTATGCTTGCTATATTATGTCATTTTTATACTACCTTTGGTATATATATCATATCTATGCTTGCTATATTATGTCATTTTTATACTACCTTTGGTATATATATCATATCTATGCTTGCTATATTATGTCATTTTTATACTACCTTTGGTATATATATCATATCTATGCTTGCTATATTATGTCATTTTTATACTACCTTTGGTATATATATCATATCTATGCTTGCTATATTATGTCATTTCTATACTATCTATAGTATAGATCATATCTATGCTTGCTATATTATGTCATTTCTATACTATATATAGTATATATCATATCTATGCTTGCTATATTATGTCAGTTCTATACTACCTTTGGTATAGATCATATCTATGCTTGCTATATTATGTCATTTTTATACTACCTTTGGTATATATATCATATCTATGCTTGCTATATTATGTCATTTCTATACTATCTATAGTATAGATCATATCTATGCTTGCTATATTATGTCATTTCTATACTATATATAGTATAGATCATATCTATGCTTGCTATATTATGTCAGTTCTATACTACCTTTGGTATATATCATATCTATGCTTGCTATATTATGTCAGTTCTATACTACCTTTGGTATATATATCATATCTATGTTTGCTATATTATGTCAGTTCTATACCACCTTTGGTATATATATCATATCTATGTTTGCTATATTATGTCAGTTCTATATGATCTATAGTATATATTCTATATCTATATTAATTTTGAATTTAACATTCAGGAAGATGATATTGATGGAAATATCTACACCAATGCTGTACCACCATGGATACAATCTGATGATAAAATGGAGTCTCATACTGGTGTTGTTGGACCTACCATTGAAGATTTAGATAAGCATCGTAAGATATTAGTTATCAATGTTAATTGTTTTTTTTTCCATTTATGACTGTTTCTCTTGCTATGATGTTTATCAGGTTATGTCTTTCCAGTGTACCGTCGTCATCAGGTTAGATCATCTGAAGAGGGGAGGATAAAGTCATCTGATTATAACTCTCCACTGTACAATGTCATATAATCATGTCTGTCCACTATACCCTGCCATTTCATGTCTTTCAGTGTACCATCGTCATCAGGTTAGACAGTCTGAAGATCGGGGATAAAGTCATCTGATCATGTCTTTCAATTAACCATCATTTCTCTCCACTGTACACTGTCAACTAATGTGATTCCTCTATACCCTGACATATGATCACACCTCTCCATTGTACCCTATCTAATCATTTCTCTCCTCTGTACCGTCATTCAAATATGTCACTCAATTTTACCCTGTCTAATAATGTTTCTTCACTGTATTCTGCCATTAGATCATGTCTCTCCATTGTATCCTGTCATCTAATCTACCGCCGAAGATGGATGTGTGGAGCCATTGCTGCCAATAAAATGGTGACACAGCGCATTTCCATTATCTAGACTACATCCTGCTGAAAATCTAGGAGGGCCATTGTCCTGCTACATAAGAGAACCAGCAGGAGTTTGAGAATGAATGCTGGAGAAGAAGAAATATCCTTTAGACTTTCTAAAGACTGATTATATACATTTTCCTATTGTCCACAAAAGATTGAAATGGCATTCTTCTTCTGCGTTCAGCATCTGTGGTCATGCTATACCGTCAGGCCTGTCGTCAAGACGGAGTCCACTATCTTCTCCAGGTCAGAGCAGCTGCCCCATAGCTTTTGCCTCAAGTCTGTATCCTCTGGCCAGGTCTGCTGTCTCTGCTCTTTGTATGTTGGGCAGTCCTGAAGTATGTGTTCCGGAGTCTGGGTTCCGGATCCACATGGACATTAATCTGTGTATGACATCCTTAATCGATAAAGGTGACCCAACAGTCTGCAGTGGCCTGTTCTAAGGCGAAATGAAAAGGCATAAAAGGCATCCCACTTCATTTTACACTTGTTTTCCATATGTACTCCATCCCACTCAATGAGGCAGCATGATTCCTGCTGAGAGTACCACTCATAACTACGTAGTCTCAAGTGCTAATCTCCGGTGGATCTTGAACAAATTTACTTTGTAAACATGGCGTCATGAGCACAAACTAAACAATTTGCTCACACTGCCAAGTAATGACAGTTTCCGTGTTAAAAAATGACATTTTAGCTTAATATTTATTAGCAAATCTGGTGTAATAAAATAGGTGAAAATTGAATACACTTTACGTTCATGTGTTGCTGGGGCCTGATGGGAAGCAAGGAATAGTAACGCTGTTACTTGCCATGCATGTTGTAAGAAGCAACTAAGGAAATTTTAGGGGTGGAGTTGGTTGTCCCATCTACAAGAGAGATCCAGAGGAAGTTTGAGAATGAATACTAAAGAGGAAGAAGAAGATGAGACTGTATGTTTGAAAGCTCTGTATAATTGATATGCTTATTGTGAATTGTTGTAGGAAAACTTGAAAGAAAGAGGCAGTTGCCAGCTTGTCGTGTTGGAGCTAAATTTGACCGTAAATCAGAGAAGACAGAGTTATGGTTGCCAGATTTTGGAGGTGTGTGGAATCATGGAAGGAGAACAAAATCTTCGTAAGTACTTTCTTCCTGAAATAATTAACAGTTTTTGTTATGTCTTACTACAATTTACTTAAAATGAGAATTGTAAAAAATGTTACATCTTTTCTACATTAATGTATGTCACAGGAACATGGATAATGTATGTCACAGGAACATGGATAATGTATCTCACAGGAACATGGATAATGTATCTCACAGGAACATGGATAATGTATCTCACAGGAACATGGATAATGTATCTCACAGGAACATGGATAATGTATCTCACAGGAACATGGATAATGTATCTCACAGGAACATGGATAATGTATCTCACAGGAACATGGATAATGTATCTCACAGGAACATGGATAATGTATGTCACAGGAACATGGATAATGTATCTCACAGGAACATGGATAATGTATCTCACAGGAACATGGATAATGTATCTCACAGGAACATGGATAATGTATCTCACAGGAACATGGATAATGTATGTCACAGGAACATGGATAATGAACAAATAACTAGATGACAAGTGATACTTTTAAGATTTGGATATATAGAAGTATAGGAATAACTCCCTGGAAAGAGAGAAAAATGAACAAATAGGTTCTGACAATACTTCATTTGGAAAAATAACTATTAAAAGAAATAAGGATGAAACAGGCAAAGTATTTTGGACATATTAAAAGACATGACACCTTGTTGAAGACCTTACTTGAGGGTGAAGTTGAGGGGAGGTAAGGAAAAGGTAGGCAGAGATACAGTGGGAGGGAAACATCACGAGATGAACAGGTTACAGTCTAGCAGAGTGCACCATAAAAGCAAGACATAGGATGTTGGAGGTCCATTGCAACCAACTTTCACTGCAGAGACAGCATTTAATGATAAAAGTAATACATTTTTTGTAGTTTTATAACTATTTGTATCATTACCAGTGGATCACGTCTGCAGTGGATCACATAATACAGGATATCTTTTACATATGTAGATCAAATGGTTTGAAATGGATCCTTATGCAAAACATAGAAAGTGTTCCAATTGAGTTTCCATAAATGATGTATTGGGAATATGACATCCTTGAGTAAATGACATCATAGACCTTTCCTAGATGTCACTGCCAGCTATAAATATGTGTACTGTCTGTTCTTCAATATGTCAGTCATTTAATGAATGACAAGGTTCATACCCTTGTCCAATACTCAGATCATCTGTACATTCATTGTAAAATTGAATTACCTTGTGGTTTGTGTAAAAGTACTATTATCAGTATACAATCCTAGTCCCATATATTGCACTTCCCCATCCATTTTCATGTCAATAGCTAACTTTTTATTTTGACTGCTATGCTGACAGTCATACAATCCAGCTGAAAACAAAAGTGCAAGCTTAAATGTTGCATTTTGAACTAGCACAATGTACCTAAAAATAAGGCCTGTTTGGTCCCTTACTTTAATAAAAATGCTAAATCTGGCCCGCAAACGCAAAAAATGTGCCCACTTTTGAACTAAACATACCAGGAGTACAATTTTCACTGATTAGCTCTGACTGTTGTCAATGTGCACAAGTTTCTATACTACTACAAGGGTACAAGTACCAAAAATGAAAGTACCCTGTAACTGTATTCAAACAACGGCTAATTCCCCTCCAGCTCCTACACCACTGCTCTCCAATTAAAACTGGATTTGCTACTCTGACACATTAGTTTACACAGCTTCAGCTCTATGTTAGCGAGGTGCTGGATTCAAATTCCACCACAGTCAATTGTATGCACGAACCGTGAAAAAAGAAATGACAGACTACTAAATCTAATTACTGCCAAGAAAATCACACATCATCATCAGGCGCCATGCCGGCTGGCATAGGCGATCATGGCTCTCCACAGCTCTCTATCTCAAGTACTATGTATCAAGATCGTTGTTTCCCTCTGTGCCAAGTTGTCAAGTCATCTAATATTTTATCACTTTGTTGTAATCTCTGTTGCCTTCAATCTTGCTTGTTGTGACTATGTTCTCCAAACTTCCCTGTCTCATGAAATGGTCAAAAAATGAAGATTGTATTTTTTTTATATTATTGATTAATGTCCGTTTCGCATTTGACTCTCTCAACACCTCATTAGTTTTTCTGGCAGTCCATGGTATTCTCAACATTTTTCTGTAGAACTATTTCTCTATTACCTCTAATTTTCCATTTTCCAGTTTGTTTATTGTCCAAGACTTGCATCCATATGTTAGTATAGAAGTTATACACCACTGCAAAACTCTCTTCCTCACCTCTAATGATAAGGTCATATTACACATATTTTTCATTTTTCTGAATGTTGTTTTTGCCTGTCCTATTATTCTTCCATCTTCTGTAACTGTTGTACCTAAATATTTGAATTGGGGACCTGTTTTAATACTATATCATTCACTTTGATCTTGCAAGATGTGTTATTTTGTTTCTTTGAAATAACCATTACTTCTGTTTTCTTTATACTTAGGAAGAGTCCTGTCTCTTTACTTTCTATGACTATTATATTAATGAAATCTTGAAGGTCTTCCTCACTTTTTGCAATCAGAACAGTGTCATATCTCACATTATTTATGTTATGTCCTCCTACTGATATACCTGGGATATCAACTATTTCACGTATATCACCACAGCAAAAGAAATGCTGAGTTGATGGCTATATCCTTAATAGGATATACTACCCATTTTTTACAATTTTAGTTTGCAAAGTCATGCTTAAAAAAATTCAGAGAACTCTCAAGAGAAAATTCTTAAAGCACAAATAATATATTTGTATATAATATATACCAAAGGGACTAACATATTTCTTGGTTTTTTAAAATTGTTTTGCAGACATCCATTTCTCAGACGACAACCTAAACATGCAAGAACTGATGTACATCCATCAGATACAGTGCTCACAGAGAAAGATTCATCATTGGACACACCATTATATTCATATTCTAAAATTTGCAAGAACAGTGCTACCGCAACCATTAGTTCTGACACACTTAATAATAACAATCATAACCATAGTGATATTGATATTCCAAGTGTTTACACAGACTCAATCTCATCGAGCTATTCACTTCCTTTTTGTAATTCAACATCAGGTTCCTTCAATAATGATGACTTGCAAAGTGTCAAATCACAGCCGCTTAGTTATTTATCTGGTGAATCCTCTACTGTATTAAACTCCGCGCCTCATGTCACAAATTCTATAATGATAAATAATGATAATTCTGTGCAGGTCAAACCTTATGTTAAAAAGAATAGAATTGTGCCTTGTACAGTTCCTGAACAAAATTCTTCGAGATCACTTTTGTCATCAAATGTTTCTGTTCCTCATCCTTCACAGATATATAACAGGAACATGGGAAATGTTAATGTCCAGATTTCAAACACATATGGAATAATGCCTCCGCCATTCCTACCATTTGAAAACCATATGTCATCAAGAGGCTGTGATAGAAAATTTATAGGCAATGTCTATCAAGAAGAGAAATATGTAAACATGCCTTATGTTCATCATAGAGTATGGGACTCTACTGCTAGTCATAAATCAGTACGGCTGATAACTACACCAGTTCTAAATCAAGACAAATGTAAAGTTTCAGCAAAGAAATCTTCAGGAAGTTAGAAGATTTGACCAATGAACATTAATTTTTTTCTGTGAGCTTTCATTATCAAATTCCCACAGAATCTATTGTAGCAGGACAGTGGCCTTTACTAGATTTCCAGCAGGATGTTGTCAAGTGAATGGAAATGTATTTTGGACTGTTTCCAGCTTGAAATCTAGTAGGATAAACATCTTGTTTATAAAGTGGATTTGTTTAGACATCACTGGGGATTATAAAGTGGTAGACATCACTGGAGGTTATAAAGTGAATTTGTTTAGACATCACTGGGGATTATAAAGTGGATTTGTTTAGACATACTGGGGATTATAAAGTGGATTTGTTTGGACATCACTGGGATTATAGCGTGAAGCTATGGAGTTATGTGCTGTAAGTTGTACATTTGGCAGTGTTGTGCCACTTTTTAAATCTGAACCAGGGATGGAGTACATATAGTGTAAGCCAAGTATAATGAAGTCAGTCCTCAACACCTTGAGTCTCCTTAAATAATAACTAACTGCATTGCTAAATACCAAAAATATTGCAATTGTCCAACATATGAATGGATGTATTGAAATTTTGAAGAGTTACTGCCAGTGCTGTAACTGTCTGTCATTGATTAGTTAGGTTATTGCCCTCAATAAATTAAAACTGTATTCAATTTGATCTTGTTTTCACTTTTTTTAAATATTCATTCGTTTATTTTCGTTTGATATCTCATCACTGTGTGTTATAAAATCCACATATACGTGAGAAGGAAAATAAATACTCTTGCAGGCTAACAAGAACATCTCATAGCGGTGGTGAAGTGTTGAAAACTTGTGTGGTTTAGCCACATGATGAGACACGATTCTCTTTCCAAAAATATCTTGCAGCAAACAGTTGAGGGTGGAAGAAGAAGAAGTCAGAGGAAAGTATGGATTTATAATATTAAAGACATGACAGGATTAAGATCTCTACATTCAAACAAAGAACTGATAACAGAGAGACATGGAGAAATGTTTGTGTTGATATTTCCATAGTGACACCCCTGCGACCCTGAAAGGTTATGGGTTTGATGACGATGATAGGACCTTGTATTCTCCTATAATCCCAATGTCTATTCTGGTACAGTGGAATCCCTTTATAGTGCAACCTTTTATAACAGATTTGGCTAAATAACAATTTTCAATATCCTGATTAATATTTATTCTATATTGTTTGTATTGTGTATAGTGAATGTCTGTTATTATATATATATATATATGTTTTATGTCAGTCTGGGCCAAGTTTTTGATGATGATAAAATAATCCCATTAGCAGTGAGCAGGTAGCTCTTGACAGCAGCCTATAATCTTTGTGACAAAAACACAGGTTCTCAGTTGTGTAACTGAGATGACACCTGGATATATAAGGTCTCATAGGCATGGATTATGTAAGGGGGATTAATGGATGTATGTTTAATCCTGAAGGAAGGCATTCCAGTACACAAGGATTATCATATCCTGCTAGAAGCGCAGCACACACTTCTGGGTCAACCAACTCAGCTAGGAGCACAGCACACACTTCTGGGTCAACCAATTCAGCTAGGAGCACAGCACACACTTCTGGGTCAACCAACTCAGCTAGGAGCACAGCACACACTTCTGGGTCAACCAATTCAGCTAGGAGCACAGCACAGACTTCTGGGTCAACCAATTCAGCTAGGAGCACAGCACACACTTCTGGGTCAACCAACTCATCATTCGTCTGTCAGATTTGTTGACCCATTCACAGTGATGGCATATCTAGTATTCCCCATCACCGAGGAGTCTGTAACGAAAGGACAAAGGTTGAATGTCCACTGGTCTGCACTTCATCATCCATGGCAATTATTTCATAGAAGACAAAAGTAAGACATGGAGACAAGATGTGACAGTGATGACTTCTTTCTTAACAGGCGACACGTTGTCAGCATATTCTGGCACCCCCCCCCCCCCAATATTTCCTTAGTCGTCTCCTGCGACATGAATGGAAATAAGAAACTGGTCATATTCTTTGCATCATGAATGAGAAGTCCAGGCCCCGTTTACCACACAGTTACCACAGGCAAACCAAGTTGTTATAATGGGAAAAACTGCCTATACACAATTGGTTTATGGGCTGGGACCACACAAAATGAGACACAAGAATGTTGAAATCAGATGCAATAAGGGTTGGAATCACATAAAATGAGATGCCAGAATGTTGAAATCAGATGCAATAAGGGTTGTAATCACATAAAATGAGATGCCAGAATGTTGAAATCAGATGCAATAAGGGTTGGAATCACATAAAATGAGATGCCAGAATGTTGAAATCAGATGCAATAAGCGTTGGAATCACATAAAATGAGATGCCAGAATGTTGAAATCAGATGCAATAAGGGTTGGAATCACATACAATGAGACACAAGAATGTTGAAATCAGATGCACTAGAATTACATGCCTAGTTAATAAGTGTATTTTTCACAATGATCAAAACTAAAAATATAATAAAGTGCTCTCATCCTGTGAATCACCCATCTATGTGGCAAGAGCTTAGAGAGGCTAACCAATACTACAGCTTGTCAGCATTGTAGAGACAAGGTACAGAAAGAAAGGACAAGAACTGCTGATCAAATACCAAGATCATCTAGTCTTTATCAATGTCATTCATGGAGAAAAGTTCCTTTCCCACCATAGTCACCCAATGAAGAAAAGATTCCAGAATCTGTCACAAGGACGCCTTAAAAGAAGCAGCTTTATTCACCAGACAAAGCATCTACATAGACAGGTATCGAATCTTCCAGAGGTAACAATACCATTGATATCTCAACCAGTACACAACCCTTGGGAAAAACAGACATACTTACAAGTGACCATCCAAACAACAATAACAGATGTGTATGGGGATGAACAACAGAATAATCTGCAGAAAAGTAGCAGCTCTCAGCTTCCTCGATGATGCTTACCCAAGTGATATATGGACCAGAGTGTATACGGTTGAATCAGCACAGAATGCAGTAAGAAATGGGGGAAGTGGTGTATATATGAAATACCCAGATGGCACCACTGATACCACATGTATACCAGCAGGGAATTACCGTAACAAATGTGAATCTGAAGTCAAAGCTATATGTGCAGCTGCAGAAAAACTGTTAACATTGGACAGGACCTCACACCCTAATGTAATACTTACTGATGCAAGATCAGTACTAGAACTACAATCCAATAAACTACCAGAGTTAAAAGAGGTATTGTCCATAGTACACAATAGGTGTAGAGTTATACTGCAATGGATTCCATCACACTGTGGAATAGCAGGAAATGAGAGAGCTGATCAACTGGCCAAGGAAGGTTCTAACATGCAGCAGCCGGATGTACCAATCAGTTATCACCAAAAGAAATCCATGATAAAAGCAAAACAAAAGCTTAATTTACTTTCACGAGACAACTACCACCTACTTAACAGACAAGAACAGGCCATCATATTTCGACTCAGAACTAGACAAAATAGACTGAACAGCCATATGTATACAAAATTTACAATTGGTACAACAGCAAAGTGTATATGTAGGCAAACCAACCAGACTTCAGGACATCCTTCAAAAATGTGCAAACTATTTTGACACATTAAGTTGCACATACTGGCCTTGTGATACTTATATGAATGTTAAACTCTATGGTACAAAACAAGAAATGGAAAACACTCAAATTTATACAAGAAACAACACTGCAGATAATAGACATTATTAGTGAACGAAAGTAAAAGAAGAGGAAGATCAATGTCATCATTTTGTGTTCTGACTAATATATTTAAAAAAAAGATGTTGATAGCATACCGTATTTTGTTCAGGACGATCAACCCAGAGTTTTTTTACTGTAGTGATTTCGATGGCAATATATGTTGTCAGTAGGTTGCCATTGATTTCAGAAATGTCTGGATGTACGACTGCCTAAAACAACAAATTAATCCTGGTACCTTGGCTACTGAACCGAACTGACTAATATATGTGTCACTCTCTCAAATTCTGGCTGCGTGATTCAGATTGCGTAGGTGACGTCCAAGGTACTGTGTTCGATCCCATGAAGGCAGTTGTGAGTTCAGAAAGTAATGACAAACTACTGAAGGTATTTATATTTCCAAGAAAATCACTATAGCCAAAATAAATATGGGTTTATGACTACGTCCTGAATAGGATACTCTACCAATATATATATATATACATGTGATAGAAAACCATGGTCATCCACTGCATCTTACTTCACTTCCAGTCGTCTCGATTCGTCTTGCCACTGGTTTCAAATGAGGTCCGATAAGAGAGTGAGGGCGACACTTTGCACAACTCTTCCTCACTTTAATCAAAGTCCCCAGTGCAAGTCATTTTCACATCCACGAAAATTCACCCGAAGGGAAAAGATTTTCCCACTGACTCTAAGGATTGTACGCAAATGTACAGACACAGATTCGTTGGGCAGGTCATTTGCTGCGTATGCCAGACCATCGTTTGCCAAAAATACTTCTCTTTGGTGAGCTGGAGAAGGGCACACAATCTCAAGGTGGCCAAAAGAAGTGCTACAAAGACTCGTTAAAGAACTAACCAAAAGCCTTTGAAATAGACCACGATACATGGGAAGAACTTGCACAAAATAGATCTACATGGCGTTCTAAAATCAGTAAGAGCGCATCATCTTGTGAAAAGAGGAAAAATGCAGTAGCTCAACAGCAGAGAGCAGCTAGAAAGTCACGGATAGACCAAGATCTGTCTACTGTCGTCATTCCATGTCCGAACTGTCCAAGGACATTTACAGCACAAATAGGGCTCATTAGCCATCTACGAACTCATAATCAAGGACATAACTAAAATTGAATTTTCAAAAGTGGATGTAACAAATGGTCATCATCACTTGTGATGGACGAACAACAACACAACTCCTCTAAAGATATCAACAGACCATAATATTTCCCTTAGAACAGGCCACTGCAGACTGTTGGGCCACCTTTACCGATTGAGGATCTCATACACAGATGAATGGCCATGTGGATCCAGAACCCAGACCCCGGAACACATACTTCAGGACTGCTCAACATACAAAGAGCAGAGACAGCAGACCTGGCCAGAGGATACAGACTTGAGGCAAAAGCTATGGGGCAGCTGCTCTGACCTGGAGAAGACAGTGGACTTCGTCTTGACGACAGGCCTGACAGTATAGCATGACCACAGTTGCTGAACCCAGAAGAAGAAGATAGTAATATTAGTATCTGATTCATTATGTATCGGTTATTCCAATCAATCTAATTACAGGATCAAGTCATCATTTCGAATCGATGCGGACAGTTAAAGAGAGTGATGACAGAGACGATGTGTGTGTTCAGAGAATGATAGAAATGGGGGTGATCAAGAGTGAAAGTGTGTCATCACTGAAAGACCAGAAGACCCCACAACAAACAACTGACTGGGTCACTGAGCTGATATATTTTTAGATGGCTAATGGAATGGTAAACAGAGCATATATGAGAATTCCCATTGTGCGGTGACGGTTCCTAATCAAGAATATCCTCTGTAAAGACACAAACGGCTATCTCAGTGACGACTTTCAATAGACAGACAGCAACCAGGTGTGTCATGAATGGCAGGTGGGGAGATATTAGAATATTAGACAGACACCAACCAGGTGTGTCATGAATGGCAGATGCGGAGATTATTAGAGAAACAGCAGCCAGGTGTGACATGAATAGCAGGTGCTGAGATTAAACAGAAATCATGTAACATCCATGTTACAGACAAATCCTTAGAATACAATAGACAGACAAGATCACTAATACAGCCATAGTAACAGAATGGCTGAAGATCGACACAAGTTTTTAAAGGTTGTGATGACTTACATCCTGTTCAGTATATGCTACCTGATGATGATGACACAACAGAAATACACAACCATATGAAAAATAATACAACCACAAACATAAATAGTTACATGAAAAATATATCAACAAAAATAAAATCTCCAGTTATTTTATTTATTTACAAACAACACACACTTGTACAAATTTCACAATATTACCCCACTGACAACGTATTTATACCGAAAATAATGTCCAAACACAAGATAACACACACTGGTTGCTGACTTACTCAATTCAAACAGAATATACATGTAATAATAACATCATCAATGAAATAGTAGGCTATCTCTGAATGATAATCCCAGCAACAATAACAATAATAAGGCAATTGTCATCTCATGGTCATTTGGCTATCTTTACACTTCTACAAGAATGTAAAGTTATTAATGATTATATAGAATATGTTTGGACTCAGCCTTGGTCTCACAAATGGAGAAAAGAACTGTTTTAGTACATTTATATATCACCAGGAAAGGATATAATCTGAAGGTGATTAAATGTTATATATAAAAAAAAAATTATGCAAGGTTTACAATGCTAAATATGGTTGAAATAGTTATACCTTATTGGAAAATCGTACTTGTTGAAAGGCATGCATTTGAATAAAAGCAGAACCTTGAGAAAAATATGAATAAACTGTGGAAGTTGGTAAAACAACTAAATCATGATGGTACTGGCAGAAATCAAAAGGTTACATTAAATAAAGATGGTAACATCCTCATGGGAAAAAGGCAGATGAACACTTTGCAAACTCATTTCCCGAAGACAACAACATCAAAATTAGTCCAGAGAAACAACAGGAGATTCGTGTGAACTGAGGAAATATTTAACAATATTCAACCATATCTGAAGTCACGGAAGCACAAAGCACACTCAGAGAACTGGAGCTATCTAAACTGAAAATGAAGAAGTCACCCGGTGATGATGAAATCCAATGAAATATTTAAAATCTGGAATTGCAGCAAAAACAATTCTGCTGCAGATCATCAATATATGTTTAGCTACAAACAAACTTCCACAGACATGGAGGAAAGCAATAATGATACCAGAAAATAATGATACCAGACAACAGATCAGTCTACAACTGCAGACCAATAAGTCTCACAATCTATGCAAAACTATGAAGTGTATTATCAACATTAAGATGCAGCAAAAACCTTGTATCACAGAAAGCAGGCTTCAGGCAATGCCCATGATATATGAATATATACAGATGGGTTAGCGGGAATGCAGTGAAAAATTAGGAGCAGGAATATATATATATAGTGAAACCAAACAATGTTGGAATTACAACCAAAGTACCGAGAAAATTCTGTAATAATTACAATGCAGAGATCCAGACAATCAAGATGGTAACCAAAAAACTGCTAAATGTCAATCTTGGTTCACAAATGTAGTATTCATAACAGATGCAAGATCAGCACTTCAAGCATTCCAGTTCAGAAAACTACCAGACCTGCAAATACTATTGACCAAACTAAGCAGTCAGCATAAAGTACTCATGCAGCGGATACCATCGCAGTACGAAATACCTCGAAACAAGAAAGCAGATCATCTGGCTAAAGCAGGTACTGTTGATGATCAACCAGATGTGCCAATAACATGTCAAAAGAAACAAATTATCAAAGAAATTAGAAAGCCAACACCAACACATGATGACTATCAAATTATGAACAGACCAGACCAAGTTGTCATTCTACGCATCAGAACAGGACACAACCAACTCTGCAGCCACATGTAAAGAAAAGTTCAAGATTGACAACATAGACATTGTAAATATGCAAAGGCACCTCACAAAAAAGAGCATATTCTTCAGGAATGTCCAGAATATGAAATGCTAATGCAAACACACCAGTCCAAATAAACAACAATGAAAGAAAAAACTCTACGGACTTCTGTACAAGTTACAAAAACACAGCAATATTTATAGAAGAGACAAAACTTCAGATATAAGCACATTCCATGCAAATAAAAGAAAACAAAATAACTTATAGTACGGTAATAATAATAAAAATAATAGCACAGTAAGATCCTTGTATAGCAAATACACTAGAACAAGTTTTCATAATTAAAAACACTTCTCAAAATCTCATCATTTTTATTCTGTATTGCTTATACTACACACAAATATACAATACAGCCAAAAAATGCTGGGTTGAAAACTAAGTCCTGAATATTGATATATTGCTACCAATTTTATTTCTTATACTGTATTTAGTAAATTTCCGTTATTACATATACATTTCTGTTATTACATATACATTTCTGTTATTACATATAAATGTAATTGGTCCTAACCAAGTTATTATAATGGGATATGACTGTTGAAGTAACAATAATAATAACAATATTATTAACATTAATAATCCGCCAAAGTCGAATGTATTGGGCATTGGCACAAGTAAAACCACAAAAGATCTCATTTCAATTCTCTGGACTACATCCTGCTGAACATCTGAGATATCCTGCTACAAGAAAGATTCAGTGGAAATGTGAGAATTAACAAAAACAACATCATAATAATAATACAGTAATGATGATTATAATGATAATATTACAATTACTGAGAAACCGACCTGGAAGAATAAGGTTTATTTTTCGAAAGATACATCAAAATCTTAAGAATGATGACAAATATCTTTGAGTTGGTAATGGCTGGTCCAAGCAATGGCTGCCGAAAATCAATAAAAATACAAAAACTCACACTATTTTCTCTTTGTTCAACATAAAATGTATCTCTCTTTCAAAATCAGCCATTTTCCCCTCAGTAATCTCACAAATATCTCTCTTAAAATCAGCCATTTTACCCAGTAATTTACATATATGTCTCTAATATCAGCCACTTTTACCTCAGTAATCATACAAATATTTTCTTTAAAAAAACAGAAATTTTCTCCCCAACAATCTTACAATGTGTACCGGGTATCTTCTAAAAACATCAATTTTTTCCGCAATAATCTTACAATGTGTATCTTCAAAAAAAAACATTAATTTTTCCCCCAATAATCTTACAATGTGTATCTTAAAAAAAAAATAAAAATTTTTCCCCAATAATCTTACAATGTGTATCTTCTAAAAACATCAATTTTCCCCCCAATAATCTTACAATGTGTATCTTCTAAAAACATCAATTCCCCCCCCCCCAATAATCTTACAATGTGTATCTTCTAAAAACATCAATTTTTCCCCCAATAATCTTACAATGTGTATCTTCTAAAAACATCAAATTTTCCCCCAATAATCTTACAATGTGTATCTTCTAAAAACATCAATTTTCCCCCAATAATCTTACAATGTGTATCTTCTAAAAACATCAATTTTTCCCCCAATAATCTTACAATGTGTATCTTCTAAAAACATCAATTTTCCCCCCAATAATCTTACAATGTGTATCTTCTAAAAACATCAATTTTTTCCCCAATAATCTTCAAGAAAAGCCATACAACACTCTTTCTTTTTTTTGTAAATTTAATTTCTACCAAGAACTGATCCTATTTATTTTGAATTGCCTATATTGATTCTAAATTACTTGTTTTAAAGATATTTAATAGGTAGAGGATTTACTTCTTTGCACACCAGTTTTCCCCTTATGTTCTCTGTCCCTTTCCATAGAACAGCATCCTGTGTGAATATATATCTCTCAGATCACATTACTCTGTAGCTCAAGCAATAATCTCACGCATATCTAAACCACAAATAAATGTTCATGAGAACCTGACCCCTCAGTCAGATTCTGAACCTATAACTTAATGGGCATATAAGAAGGCTTCTTTTTCTTCTGAATTCATTCACAAACTCATTCTGATTATAATGCCATCGATACTGAGCAAATGGATAGGTGTCACTAGTCGGGGAGTTTCTGATCAATGACTGACCAGATAGCTTAACACTTATGGGAAGACCATGTGTTATGATGCTGGTTCATAACTCTGCTTATCTTCTACCTTCACTCATGAGATTAGCAAGATTTAGTCAGGAGAATGGAATGTGTTGCGTCATGCCTAACTTGTTAGCTGTGATATCTGTACCTTTCATACCTTCATTTATTAGCTGTCATATCAGCACCTTTCATACCTTCACTTATTAGCTGTCATATCAGCACCTTTCATACCTTCACTTATTAGCTGTGATATCTGTATCTTTCATACCTTCACTTATTAGCTGTGATATCTGCACCTTCACTTATTAGCTGCGAAATCTGTACCTTTCATTGTCTATTGTCTTTCCCCAGGTGGTTTGTGATCCACTCTTGCCATTAAGCGTAGGGGTGATTGGAGCTCGAGCTTGCGTTCAAAAGCCAGATGTGGGACCTCGGCTGTGAATTGACCGTATCTGTTCAGGATGTCCCTGACATTTTCTGTCCATCTTTTCTGTGGTCTTCATCTGGTTTTGTACCCTGATCTCATTTGGTTATATGCTTTACTGGCAACTTTTCGTGATGCATTCTCAAGTGGCCAAACCACTTGATCTGTTCTCTCTCTATCTCTGTACCTTTCATACCGTGACTTATTAGATTAGCAGGATGTAGTCCACAGAACAGAATGTGTGAAACATGCTTCACATATTAGCATTGATATGTGTACCTTTCAGCCTGACACATCCGACATCAGCATGGTCAACAGACGTGATCATTTTTTCCTTGGAGACACTCTCAAAAGAGATGCTGTTTTTGTACATATTTCTACAAATAGACCTACAAATGTCAGACTATATGACGGAGTGGTACTGGGCCCATCTATGATGGCCAAGGTACCGAGTTCAATCCTCGCCACAGGCAATTGTACATCCAGACCGTTCAGAAAACACTGGCAAACTACTGAACGTATTTATATTGCCTAGAAAATCACTACAGCCAAAAAATGCTGGGTTGATAGCCACATCCTGAATAGGATATGCTACCAATTTAATACCTACAAATATACACTAAATATATATACTTTTGTACATCATTTTTTAAGTCTTCGGGTCTTATTTTATCCATTCTTCCCCAGAAGTATCTTATTGGTGAACAAACACACTCTCATTTCTGGGATCTCTCTGTCGTAGCTATTAACCCATTTACCTTGTGTTCAAGAGGTCTTGGGTTCAAAACCTACTCGTAACGTTCTGTTCACAAGGTGAATTTTTTTCAGATAACCCTAGGTATTATCACTTGGAGCCACAGAGTTACATGCTACAAACAGTACTCTCTGCAGTTGGTGTACAAATTCACTGAGAAGTACTGAGAACATATGAGGAAAACCTGAATACAGTGAGGTTAATCCTCTTCAACTATCATTCCAGGATAAATGTAAACAAAATAGCAGTTATATAAATGAGGTATTTTGCAAATGTCTAGTTTTCTTGGTTATCAGCATTGTAATAAACATGAGTATTCTATATACAAAAAAAAACACAACTAAATCAACACAACATCAATGAAGAATTCACTACTACAATATCATCAACATCCAAACAACTACTTTAACAAAACTACATCTATATAATAACAGTATTTACAACCAAATTTTTCAGCTTGAAATACAAAGAATTTCAAGTAAAATTACCCCATCAAGGCCAGCACCGTGCAGTGGTGATGGGGCTTAGTTCAGCCATCAGGGGCTGGAAACTAAGACTGGTCGGGCAGTCCCATTCGAGCAGGACCATAGTCCTGCCCAAGTAAGCAGAGTGCTGAAGACGGAGGCATCCAGCCAAAAGGCGCACAGATAATCAGGATGCCACGCACAAAACACAATGGAAACATGTCTGTATCTATAAAAAGTTATGGTGCCTGCCCTGTGGCGGACGTTCAGGCAGGGACGGTGCCGGGCCCTATACCTCGAAAGGGCCCAACCTCAGTTACTGAAAGTCCTTCTCAATTGCCTCGAGGAACCAGGAGGTAAGGGAATAGAGCTACTGGCCAAACAAACTTTAAACGCAAGAGCATGAAACGCTGAGGCAGACATATTGGCCAGAGGAAACAACACTGGAATCAAAGCTCTATGGGACACTGAACTACAAAAGACAGTGAGTTTTATTAAGGAGACAGAATTACAGATATAGACATGTTTCAAGTGAACGAAAGAAGAAGAAGAAGTAAAATTACACAAAGAAATTTATTGAGGCATGACATTTACGAGATGACATTCAGTCTATAGATATTGTAGTAATGAGAGATTATGAAAATAGTATATAGGCTTATCAAATGCCATGCCAAGTGGCATAGGCGATCATGTTTCTCCACAACTCTCTGTCTCTTGTTAATAAGTTCTGTTGGTTACTTTTTTTTGGTGCAACTGTGACAACTATTCCAGAAATTTCTCTCTTTGTCTTCTTCTGTCCCTTCTCCCCTTCTTTATCTTTCCAGTGGTTACTAATGTTGAAGTTTTTTGTTTTTTTTTCATCACATGCCATAAAAATCTTGACTGTTATTTCTCTAATTATTGTAATTATTTCTATAACTTGTCTTTGTACTCCAGCATCTCTGAGAACTTATAAATTAGTTTTCTTGGCTGTCTATAGAATTTTCATCATTCTCAACTGAGAATTTATCAATTAGTTTTCTTGGCTGTCTATGAAATTTTCATCATTCTAAAAAACTATAATCTCAGTTGCCTCCAGACTTTGTTGAGCTGATTTGATTTTGCTTAGCAAATGAAGGATTGCCTCACTATAAAATCCTAGCACTCGAACTCACGCATGCATTGATACTTGCTCCATTGCATAGAATCTAATGTAATTGAAATACTGATTTGGCCTGTGATATCCTGCTAAATACACCACCAATCTCTTGAATGGGTGCCTACAGGCAAAAGAGCAATGGGTAGACCAAAAGAAACACTCAGAAGAACAATACTTAGAGAATGTAAAACAGCCAATATTCATACTATTCAAGAACTGCACAGAATAGCTGTGAACAAACAGAATTGGAGAGATCTGACCTCCGCCCTATGCACTAACTTCAGCGCAAAAGGAAAATGAATGAATGGATGAATCCTGCTAAAGGCTTATACATAAGCCTATATTATATGTGTGTATATATATATATATTGGAATTTGTCTATTGCAAATCCATTTATAACAAATTTGCCTATTTCACATCACTTTTCACACACCCGATTTATATTTCCCTTTTTCACATCACTTTTCACACACCCCAATTATATTTATTCTTCATTGTTTATGCATACTGTGTATAGAAGATTTCTGTTATTACATAAATATTTTCTTGGTCTGAACTGACGAAGTATGTAACTGAAATTCATCATATATAGTACAACAAATAAATATAAATTAGATTATAAAAAGTGTTGTTTGTCTATTGTCTTTCCTCGGGTAGAAGCTCGTTAATAGCATTCACACTTGCCGTTAAGCCTAAGGGTGGAAGCTGGTTGATAGCATTTACATAAGCCATTAAACGTAAGGGTGGGAGCCGTAAGTTTTTGTTCAAGGCCAGATGTGATGCCTGAGTCACAGTGAGTTCGTTTGTGGAGGATGGTCATGATGTTATCGATCAATCTCTTTCTGTCTTCCCGCTGCTCTGTTTCCAGCTGATCACTTGTTATAAGCTCATGGTGGTAATTGGTTTGGGTCCATTCTCATAAGATGACCACACCACCTTATCTGCTGACGTTCTATATATTCAAAACAAGGCATTATTCCTACTCTTTTTCTGATATCCTCATTTCTTACTCTGTCCAGTTTGTTGACCATATCTGCTCTTCTAAAACACTTCATCTTATATGTTATTGTTAGTTAGATATTGGGGTACAATACAAGAATCAGTGGACAGGTTTCTATGGAACAAATAGTTAACATAATTAAATTGAACGAAATTCCTATAAAGTTGCATATACCGGCGCATCCAACATTCGACACGTTGCGCGATGAGATCCCCTGATCACTCAACATGCACGCTGCACACTGAGTGGGAGGTGGATGGCCAGTTCATTGCACGCAAATAGCTAGATTGGTATTTTAAGTTACCGAGATAGTGCAATAACATATGAAATTAATAAGTTGGTATATTGTCACATGATTTGTCCATTTATTCTTGTATTGTACCGATATTGGTTATAAAGGTATACACTATAGAGGGATTCCACTGTATAAAATTTGTTATAAAGGTATACACTATAGAGGGATTCCACTGTATAAAATTTGTTATAAAGGTATACACTATACACACTGTATAAAATTAAAGATGATATCTGTGAATGTACAAAGATGGAAAACAATTATGTGATACTTCATTCAAATACCCACAAAAACTAAACTCTAAGTAATGTGCTATGCTTTGAGAAAAAATCTCCTACTAAGAGGGGGGAAACTTCAAGGGTTTTTTAAATGGTTTTTCTATATTCTTGTGATGTGCAGAGTTGAAATCATGAAAGGAAGACAAAGCATCCTTTCCTGTCAGAGGTGTCCATATCAACCTAGCTCTAGACCATGGTTACTAGGATTGCTGGGGTAGCTAGCTATACATTCCTTATTCAACATTGGGAGGGGGGAGGGGCTCTTCAATTATTCAGGACTAACATATTTGTCTTCTGATTGAGCTCTCACAGGGAATTGTCACATCTGGGCTATCAGGAAATTGTCACATCTGGGCTCTCACAGGGAATTGTCACATCTGGGCTCTCACATGGAATTGCCATATCTGGGCTGTCACAGGGAATTGTCACATCTGGGCTCTCACAGGAAATTATCACATTCTGCACAGAGTTGCTTTTCATCACACCACATGTGCCACTTGTTCATAACATAATATTCTCCGCATCTGCCATTCATGACACATTCCATGTGCCACCTCTTCATAGCAGGGGCACGACATTCTACGTGCTACATGTACTAGCAGGGGCACCACATTCTATGTGCTACATATGCATAGCAGGGGCACCACATTCTATGTGCTACATGTTCATAGCAGGGGCACCACATACACATCAGTATCAAGGACCATGGTGAGGGATGCAGCTCATCTGTTTTCCCCTGCATGATGTTCAATACTGTGTTATATGAATGTTGCACCACAGAGGGAAACCTAATTGTACAGAAATATTTCTGCGAGATTTCCCCAATAGAAAAGCCTCTCTATGTTGACATTTTCACTTTTACTACAGAAATGACTTGTTATGTAGAATTCTGAGTAACAATAAGAGATGGAATAAAAAATGAAAACATCCGAAGACTAACAATACAATGCCAATCCTGGATTCCATCAGAAGACAACAGTTTATGTCATTCTCACATGGTTTCAGATGACCATCAAATAGTGCCCCTAACAAAACCTTACTATACAGAGACAATGGATACAAAGCCAAGGGCAGACGATGAACAAGATGTATTACAGAAATAAAAAGAGTCCATGACAAGAAACATAGATGAAGCACAGACACAAAGGCTGTCTCCAAATGTCTCCAGAGACCCCTCTTCTACAGACACAAAGGCTGTCTCCAAATGTCTCCAGAGACCCCTCTTCTACAGACACAAAGGCTGTCTCCGGATGTCTCCAGAGACCCCTCTTCTACAGACACAAAGGCTATCTCCAGATGTCTCCAGAGACCCCTCTTCTACCCCCTGATGCTGCAAGACATAAAGTCTATTTTCTATTGTCTGTCCCCAGGTGAATAATGGTTGATTGCATTCATACTTGCCATTAAGCATAGGTTTGGCAGCTTAAACTGTCATTCCATGGGCAGATGTATCGCCATGGTTGCATTTAGTCCATGTTTTAGTCCTCTAATAGAGGGTAATGCTGCAGCCCAACAGTGGAAAGTAGCTAGAAAGTCACGGATAGGCCAAAATCCACCTACAGTGGTCATTACATGTCCGAACTGACCACGAGCATTTACAGCTCAAATAGGGCTCATTAGCCATCTACTAACTATTATGCATGGTCATAATTCTAACTGAATTTTCAAAAGTGGATGTAAAAAAATGGTCCTCATCACTTGTGATGTGCGAACACACAGTCCATCTTTGTTCAAGGCTATTTTGATGTTTTCTATCCACTGTTTTCATGGTCTATCTTTGGCTTGACACCTGAATGTTCTTTTGTTATATGCTCTTATTGGTATTTGGTTTGGGTTCATTCTCATAAGGTGATCGAACCATTTTACTTGCTGTCTTTTAATGTGTTCAATACATGGTATTATACCAACTCTTTTCCTCATTTCTTCATTTTTTATTTTATCTAGTTTAGTAACCATTGCAGCTTTTCTCAGACACTTCATTTCACATGTAACGATTATCCTTTGCTGTGAGACTGTTAAAGACCATGTTTGACATTGGTAGCACAGTGTTGGTATAAAAATTATAGATATTATCTGTAGACATAAAGTGAACATAAAAATCTACTGAGAGTTTACTATTGCATATTGTTTACTATTTAATAGTTAGTCTAACAGACCAATGTGAGACCTTCAGAGCTTCCACATGCAGTAAAGGGCAACAATGTGTATATAAAATGATGTTACTCTTGTTTTTATGCAGAATTCTAGCAAAATACCTTTCAACAGATCTCATGAAACATTTTGCAATTATTGAAAAAAAAAGAAGCAAATAGGAAGTCATGTCAAGCAAATAAAATAAAATAAACAGCTTAGCCTTCGTATACTCAAAGTTAGTCAGTTTAATCTCCCAGACACCAAGGTTGATCTCACAGACACCCAGTTTCATCTACCAGACACCCAGTTTGATTCCTCTACATCTTTCTCTCACACAAACCCACTGTTTAATATCTCTCCACATCCCTCTCAAACACCCACTATTTTACTTCTCTCACATTGTAATCCTAACAACAAACTGTCATCTTACACATGCATATTTCATTTAATAACTAACATTAAGTAAAGTTTTAAGACAGGGACAAGTATCCATGTTCCTTTGGTACATATAGCAGAAACTAGTGCTCTCCAGTTTGATACATATGGCAGAAACTAGTGCCCTCCAGTTTAGTACATATGGCAGAAACTAATGCTCTCCAGTTTGGTACATATGGTAGAAACTAGTGCTCTCTAGTTTGGTACATATGGCAGAAAATAGTGCTCTCCAGTTTGGTACATATGGCCGAAACTAGTGCTCTCCAGTTTGGCACATAGTTAGAAACTAATGCTCTCCAGTTTGGTACATATGGTAGAAACTAGTGCTCTCTAGTTTGATACATATGGCAGAAAATAGTGCTCTCCAGTTTGGTACATATGGCAGAAACTAGTGCTCTCCAGTTTGAGCGATGTAATGCTGCTGTGAATAATTCTTGAATTCTTGCATGTTGTTGAGACCCCCAGTTATACCATCTCTGAAGGTTGTTCTGTACAAAGTTGAACATCCTCTCGATCATCCTCTTTTTCTTTGACATCTAGTAACCATTTTAGTTCTGGTAGCGGCAGTCCGTTTTATTTCATTCTAAGTGCATGTCTGATGTAAGTCCATCATTTTCTTTTTATTGTTGCATAGACATATTTCTGTGTGGTGTCTTCTCTTATGTGTTTGTTTGACTTGAATTATTCCCAGTAAATATTTAAGTTCTCTAAACACATTTATTTTTAAATTAATTTTATTTTTTCTCCAGTGCTTTTGTTACTTTAAGAAATAAGTAAGGAAGCCTAATCAGGTCAGTTTTGAGATAGTTTCATCAATTGTTTATTTACCTGGTCACGATTTATGGTGCACCATACTAATCAATTATCAATTAGCGTGAATTATGCACTCAATAAATACTGCACATCACTTTCTGCCACCTAAGTCAACAATATTGACCTGGGTAGCAAATTAAGTAATAGATCTTTGGATCTACATTAAAAAAATTCCTAAACAACTAGGCAAAATTCTATTATAACTCCCAAGTCCAGGAAGACAAAATATTTATCTAATAACAAACATTTGCTATATGCAGTATAAAACAAAAAAATATCTAAAACAAAGGGGGACTTTTACAAGTAGAAATGTGTTATAAAAGTATGAGCTATAGAGGGATTATACTGTATTATGTTTTGTAAAAATCGCACGAGGACATACTGTAGGACTTAACAGTGGCCCACCAGTCCAACCACCACACAACAGTATACATCTAGTAGATATGACTATATAGGGAGGCTTTTCTTTCAGTGAAAATCCTTTCATCTTTACAATTACAAATGTTTATGTTGTATTTTCTGTTGTATGTATGTTATATTTGATGCCTTTAAGATGTGGATATATAGAAGAATAGGAAGAATATCATGGAAAGAGAAGAAAACAAATAAAGAGATTCTAACACTTTGTAAGAATAAAGAATTATTAAAGGAAATAATGATACTCAGCAAAGACACAAGAGGAACAAGAGCAAAACATAAACATACATGGAAAGAAATTGCAACAAGTAAAACATTATCAATATCTTGGACACATAGTTACAAATGATGGCAGATGTGAAACAGAAGTAAAAAAAGAATAGGAATGGCTAAAGTACCTTCAATGACATGAGGAAAATAGTAACATCTACACAAATTACAAACAAGTTAAAAATGAGAATTATAAAAAGCTACATCTATTATATATTAATGTATGGTTCACAAACATGGACACTAAATAAACAATTAGAAGACGGAATTGCTGCCTTTGAGATGTGGGTATATAGGAGAATAGGGAGAACATCATAGGAAGAGAATAAAACAAATAAAGAGGTTCTAAAAACACTTAATGTGAAGAAAGAACTACTAAGAGAAATAAAGTTCAGGCAAATAAAATATTTTGGACACATTAAAAGGCGTGACACCTTATTGAAGACATTACTTGAGGGTAAAGTCAAAGGGAAGCGAGAAATTGGTAGGCAGAGATACAAGTGGGAGAGTAACATCACGAGATGGACAGGTTACAGTCTAGCAGAGTACACCACCAAAACAAGAGACAGGGGATGTTGGAGGTCTGTTGCAGCCAACTTTTGTTGTGGAGACAGCACTTGATGATGACGATGTTGTTTCCCACTCATACAGTTTCTCTGCCTATAGACATTACTTCTGTTTTTTCTGTATTGATTTTCATGTTGTGAGACACCATCTAGCAAATAAATATTGCAGATCTAACTTCATCTATGAGCTTAATGGTGTGACTGCCATCTATGAGCTAAAAGATCTAAGTGTCATCTATGAGCTAAAGGATCTAAGTGTTATCTATGAGCTAAAAGATCTAAGTGTCATCTAGAGCTAAAAGAAATAACTATCATCTATGAGCAAAAGGACATAAGTGTCATCTATGAGCTAACGGATCTAAATGTCATCTATGAGCTAAAGGATATAAGTGCCATCTATTACAATATGGATTTGTCAAATTCAGAAAACATATTGACTCAAAGTGCGAGGCAAATCAGTGCCAGCTGAATGAACCTGAATCAAATAATGCCTGTCATTTTCAGATTTATTTCTATACACCAACAGATCTAAATGTCATCCATGAGCTAAAGTATCTAAGTGTCATCCATGAGCTAGAGTATCTAAATGTCATCCATGAGCTAAAGTATCTAAGTGTCATCTATGAGCTAAAGGATTTAAGTGTTATCTATGAGCTAAAGAATCTAAGTGTCATCTATTACAATGTGGATTTGTCAAATTCAGAAAACATATTGACTCAAAGTGCAAGGCAAATAGGTGCCAGCTGAATGAACCTGATTCAAATACCGCCTGTCATTTTCAGATTTATTTCTATACACCAACGAATCTAAATGTCATTTATGAGCTAAAAGCTGTCCAATAGAGCTTCAATTACTTAAAGTTCCAAAAATGTGATGATTATAATGTTCAATTATAAATAAAATGATATACTTGTAAAGTTCTACATAAAAATAAGAGCTCATAAAGAAAATTTTGTAATAACATTTTGTGCTCATAAAGTACAGTTCTAAATATACATTTTCACTTATAATGAATTTGTAAATATAATTTTGTGAATGTAAAATTCTTACGAAATTGTTGTAAATTAAACAGCACACATGTAAAATTATTATATGCTAACATTGTAATGATCTGAGTAAAATGAAGTACACACAGTAAAATTCTAGAGATCTGTATTGAGAAAGTGAAGATCCAAGTCAAATTGTGTGTGTGTGTGTGTGTGAGCATAAGGTCCTAAGTAACGTTTTGTACTGTAGCTGATAGAACCACTCCAGTTCACTCCTCCCTGGACATGTGGGTGTTCGAGGCAATGAAAGAGCAGATCAACTGGCACCATCGTGATTGTGGCAAAGAGCGATGGATAGACCTGACATTTTGAACTCCTGAGATATAGCATGTGAGAGTGAGACTAATGTGGAAGATGATTCCTTTTCAATGACCAGGAATAAAGATCAGGGTTTGAAATGCGGTGTTGCTAGAAGTGAACATTTTGGAGGGAGCAGAAGAATGATGGTCAACCAGCATAGGACCAGTATTGTCAGCAGAATTATAAGGGCGGATACACTCAGGGATAGATCAGAGCAACTATGGACATGTCCAGTTTGCAGTGATGATGATCCGACGACTAACGTGCTAACAAACTAACTGTCGTGCCTTGATGGGATCATTTTCAAATGATCCGCATTAAATTTGAAACATAAATGCAACTCAAATATCATAGGTCTACTTGTACAGGACTCTCCAAAAGCAGACTGTCGCATTTTGAAAGTTTCAAAACCAGTTTCACAAAGCCAAAATCAGTACACACACATTGCTGTTATTAAAGTCCAATTTTGGAATGTGACGAGGCATACTTGCTCACCTTAACAAAGATACAAACTTCTGGTTTTGTACATACATTGTCATGTGGTTCATCACATGCACCTTGAACAAAATGAATCCTATATGTATTACGGTTTTCTGGGAAAAAAGAGAATCTGGGCAATTATTGAACAGCCGTCACAGTAACAGCACAGCGGTCAACATATTTTTTTTCATAAATCTGTATTTTTAACAATTAAAAATTGCAGCAATTAGCACCACCCTACAAAAAACCAACCATTTTTATTTATTTTTTTGTTGTCCCTCAATATGAGCGTATGAAATTTTTAAAAATATCAGCAATAGTAATAATTACTAAGAAAAATAACACCAAATGACCTTTTTCTAAAAAAATAATTAAAAGCTTTTTTAAAAATTGGTTTTTTAAGGAGGGGGAGGTATGGGGGGAGAGCGGGAGGACAGAAATCTGTATCAATATGGAAAATCTGTACTAATTAACATTTATGTAACAGGCAACCTGTATGACATGCATATTTTCAATACCCAATAAATACCAATTCAGCAATATTGTATGCTAAAAAAATACAAGGCAGATAAAGGTAACGTGAGTTATAAATCAGTGTTTTGGCCTGAAGCTCTAGTGTTAGCCACTATGTGATCAGAAACTTCCGAAATAATATTGCCTTCAATGAGAACTCAATAGCGACATCGCTATTTCTATACTTCTGCAGTATAGGATTGTTGGTGGAATCTGCTAGTGGATTTATGAACCAGACATTTTTTGAAAACTGCGAGTGACCCACATCACTCTCATCTGCAAAAATTGTATCCTGGTCACCTGACAAATAATATAGTTACAACACTACCGTATTTCCCTAAAAATACAAAGCAACCTTAAAACCTGAATGTAACAATCATAAATGATGAAATAAAAAAAACATTGAAACTCTACACTTGAGACTTGACTTTGAAAATGGTAAGCTCACCTCACCATCAAAATAATTCTTCATTCAACTACACTCTGCAACTTCATACAAAAGTTACACATTTAGTTACAGTTTATAGTTTCTGCTTCCCGTGGCACGCTGACTAGTCTTTGATTTCATGACAACATATCATATTTAGTGGAGCTAAGCATAAAAATAATTTCAAAAATAAAGCACTTTATATAAAGTATTTGCTTTTCTTACTGAAATTAGTAATATTTAATACATCAACATTATGGAGACAAACCTGTCCCCATTTTTGTTTTTTCCCATCATGCATACATTCGTTCTTCCTGTTATTTAACCTTCAATTTGATTTTACCATAGGGCTTATCAGCCACCTGCAAACTCATAGGAAGGTCATATCTCTTAACTGAATTTCATAGGTAAATATAACAAATGGTCATCATGCGATGGTTGAACAACAACTGATTTTTTAATATTCATTCACTTGTCATCAATCTTACAGCTCTTACTTGGGTTACAGAACCCCCCCCCCTGTTCTTCACCCATGTGTTGCTGAGGCAATAGCACCACTGTTTACCTTCCATGGATGTCACAAGAGGCAAATAAGAAGGTTTTGGAGTGATTGGTTGTCCCATACCATCAAAGTGACCCAGATTCCATGCCAAAGTTGGATGTGTCAGGTAGAGAGTTGGATGTGGTGCACATATTACAGCTAAAGTGTAAATTCAACACAACGCATTCTGTTCTCCAGATCACATCCTGCTAAATTGTGGGAGTTTGAGAACAAACATAGTAGAAGAAGATCCCCTGCTCTTCCAAATGGGAAGCTTCATCTTAAGGCATTGCATAACCACCAAGAATAGGGAAGTATTTTGGGTTTAAATAAGCTTTGTATATGAGAATATTTTGCCTTTTCCATGTCATTGAGGTGCCTTGGGGAATAAAATGTTAGGGCCATATTTCTCATTGAACAATAGAAAACTTAGATATGATGTGGTCATAATCACGCACATGCCTTTACTTTCCTAGAAGATCTGGTACCCATTTCCTTAGGTTGAGTTAACCTTGGAGTCTGTGATTAAAACTAGTATTTCCAGTTGAACTGGAAATTGAACTTTGGATCGCTCAACTAGGAAACCAGTGACTAACCACTAGCTACCGAGGCCCCTATATGGGGAAAAAAATATATAATTTCTTGATACAAAACAAAACAATTGGGCTAAGCAAACTCCATCTACCTCCACTACAAAATCAAAAATACAACTTTATACAAACAAAATATCATAACTTTGATTATAATTGGTGGATATACACTACTGAATAAAAATAGATTTATACTAAGGGAGGGGGGAGGAAGAAGCTAGCAACCAAATGAGACAAGCAGAATGATAAGTTGTTAACCCTTTAGGGATTTACCCCCTTTAGGTGCTACATTGTTCTCAGCAGTTGATCCCAATGGGATGGTTGATGTGTACTGTCCCGTGGCAACTTCAGATTGAAATGATCAAATAAATAGGGATTAACTCATCAATAGCAGTGAGAGAGAGGAAACAGAAAACTCATATGTCACAGAAAACTCATGTGTAACAGAAAACTCTTGTGTAACAGAAAACTCATGTGTAAGATAGAGGAATCAGAAAACTCATGTGTAAGATAGAGGAATCAGAAAACTCATGTGTAAGATAGAGGAATCAGAAAACTCATGTGTAACAGAAACCTCATGTGTAAGATAGAGGAATCAGAAAACTCATGTGTCACAGAAACTCATGTGTAAGATAGAGGAATCAGAAAACTCATGTGTAACAGAAACCTCGTGTGTAAGATAGAGGAATCAGAAAACTCATGTGTAACAGAAACCTCATGTGTAAGATAGAGGAATCAGAAAACTCATGTGTAACAGAAACTCATGTGTAACAGAAACCTCGTGTGTAAGATAGAGGAATCAGAAAACTCATGTGTAAGATATAGGAATCAGAAAATGCATGTGTAACAGAAAACTCATGTGTAACAGAAAAAGTGTTGAGCGAATGAACATGTTGAATCATCAACCATTATGATAATAATAATAAAGGACACGTTTGTTAAGAGCCTATATAAATAGAATAATCTTGTATATATATATATGTGTGTGTATGAAATTACTGATGCTATAATCTTGTATATCACAATGTGTGTATGAAATTACTGATGCTATAATCTTGTATATCACAATGTGTGTATGAAATTACTGATGCTATAATCTTGTATATCACAATGTGTGTATGAAATTACTGATGCTATAATCTTGTATATCAAAATGTGTGTATGAAATTACTGATGCTATAATTTTATAACCTAACAATTGCTATTATAAAGTTAATGAGACTTGAACAGAAGTCCCTTGCCGAATGTGTCGGGCAATTAGCGCAAATAAAGCTGTGAGACAATTCATTTCTATTCTCTGGACTACATCCTGCTGGAAATCTAGTAGGACCATTGTCCTGCTACAAGAGAGATTAAGTGGGAGTTTGAGATTGAACACTCAAGAAGAAGAACAAAAGTTTAAAGGGATGATATATTAGATGCTATAAAATAAAATCAGGAGTATTAGACTAAAATAAACTCTCAATACTGAATGCTTCCTCCACCAAAGACAGATGTGTCTGGCCATTGGCAAAAATAAAATGGCAATATGACGTATTTCCATTTTTTTGATTACATCTTGCTGGAAATCTAGTTGGACCATTGTCCTGCTATAAGAGAGTTCCAGTGAGAGTTTGAGAATGAAGGCTGAAGAAGAATGTTTCCCATTGGCAGTTGCAAGGAATGGTGCACATGGCTACGAGTACCAGACAAACCATGAAAAAAAAAGAGAAACGGCTGCTTCCCTTTTAAGTGTCCATAGGGGCCAATCCATGTCCTATCCATTTGTGCTACTAGGCATCATGGGGAGTCGAAGTCTTCTTTCTTTTGCTGTGATGCCCTTGACATACTTGGTGTTCTATGGAACACCTTATATGGAACAAAAAAATAGCTCATAAACACATGAATATCAATCAATCAATAAACTCATAACCCTTCAGGGTCATAGGGGTACCAGATTAGATGCTTCAGCACGCAGTCCTCCAGCAAATTCTATCCTCAGCAATGTGGATGAGTGTGGAAATATCTTGTTCTGTCCATTCCTTGATGTTGTCTGTTCATTCCTTTATTTTCCCTCCTCTGCTTCTTCCTTCTTCGACAGGTCCCTACAGTATTGTTTTTGACAAGGAATCATGCCTACATACATGTCCAAACCATGCTAGTTTTCATCGTTTCACTATTGAAAGCAATGGTTCTTGTAAACCTGCATACATCTCTACTTTATTTCTTACGTACACATTAGTCTTATGTTTTATACAAATGAGAATTATAAAATACTACATCTATTATATATTAATGTATGGCTCAGAAACATGGACACTAAATAAACAATTAGAAGACAGAATTGCTGCCTTTGAGATGTGGGTACATAGGAGAATAGGGAGAACATCATAGGAAGAGAATAAAACAAATAAAGAGGTTCTAAAAACACTAAATGGAAATTATAGGAAATTCGTAGAATTCATCTGTAGCATTTATACTCAAAAGCCTGCAATCGTCTCTCCATGTCCGCAGTGAGTGTCCAACTCTCACAACCATACAGCACAACAGAAAACACCAGCGGCCTAAAGAGTTTGACTTTCACTCCAACACTGACGTTGCTTTTCCAAATCACTGTTAGCCTTGACAAGAACACTAAAGCCATCTCTAGCCTTATTTTTAGTTCTGCTTTGCATTTTCCATCGCTGCATATGCTGGATCCTAGGTATTACGCATATATAACACAATGGCATTAAGCAATGGGGCATGAGTCCATGGATCACTGGATCAGCAACCAACCAGCATTTCTCTGTCAACTATCCATCTTTGTCTGGGTCTTCCCCTATTTCTCTTTTCAGATGATTTTTTTTATTGAAGGCTATTGATGAAATGCAATTTGGTTCCATTCTGATCAAGTGGTCGCACCATTTGATTTTTTGAGGGCCTATGTATTCTTTGCATGATATTATTTTTATCATATTTCTTATAGTGTCATTGTTTACTCTATTTCTTTTTGTTCTCATGCATTTAATTTCGCATACTGCGAGTTTTTGTTCCAGTTTCCCATCTTCTGAGACCAGGCTGCCTAGATATTTAAATTCTTGTACTTGTTTGAGTTTTCTTCCGCCTGTGTATATTTCTAGTGGGGACTGATTTCTGCATATCTTCAATGTTTCTGACTTTTGTTTGTTGATTCTCATGTTTTTGATTTCGCAATAGATATGTAATACATTTAGGTGTTTTTATAGTTCACATGTACCATTGTATGTCAATGCCTGATCGTCTGTGAATAGCATTTCATTTCTGTTCAAGGCATCTCTAAGTAACACATATCAAGTCCATTTTCTACTATGTTGCTACGTTTAAAAATTGACTTGAACTATGATGTTTCTAGAAATTAAAGCTCAGTATAGAAGAATGTTTGTCAACCAATAGAGAACTGAAACTGTCAGTCAATGTATGATAGTGGATACACTCAGGTGCAGATCGGAGCACCTATGAATACATCCAAAGTGCAATGATGATGATCTGGTGTTAGGCACCAGATTACTAAGTCACTAAGGCATTTCTGGGCATGATAGTTAACTACTTCCAGAATGAGAATGGAGGTTGAGGAATTACTGTCACCTTGTAATAACACTCAGAGATGCTGTTTATCATGTCAGTTAACATTTCTCTCAGTCCATGCTTATGCTTTAAAAAAACTGCAGTGTTTGTGTGAGCAGGTGTTAGGTATCTATAGCTGTTCTCAACCTCCTGGGTATTACATGAATCGACTGCCCTAGACATGCTTATATTGAAAGTAATGGGAGAGTTGTTATACTTGCTAGGTATTACATGAATCGACTGACCTAGACATGCTTGTATTGAAAGTAATGGGAGAGTTGTTATACTTGCTAGGTATTACATGAATCGACTGACCTAGACATGCTTGTATTGAAAGTAATGAGAGAGTTGTTATACTTGTATTCACTGCATTCAGAGTTATCTGATGATGGATATGAGAGACATGCTGAAGTTACTCAATGAAAGTTACTCAGGATTTAGGCCCTGTCATTGCTGTCAACCCAATAACTACCCATTTGTCAGCACTGCTCTCATCTCAATAAAACAGTGGAACACTTCCTTACTGACTGCCCTTACCATTCAACTTCCAGTAAAAAAAACTATTACAGAAACCCTTAAGTTACTAACTCGCTATTTGGATCACTAGGTCAACTTCAGAAAACTTGTGCTTTATTCAGAATGGCATTGTGCTGCCAGGAGTAGAGCTACTCAGCAACAATTGGATATTGACGACAAAAACAACAACCACTGCTGTCAAATCTATGTTGCATTCAAAATTATGTACTCATTAAGTATGGCCAGAGTATGACTAAGCACGTCATAAGTGGAAAGGAAATACAGTCTAGCAGAGTGCACCACCAAAACAAGATATGTACTAGCACTAGAAGAGGATATTGGAGGTCCATTGCAGCCAGCCTTCATTGCAGAGATGGATCTTGATTTAGATGATTACGGGACATTTACAGAGTGACCAGCGTTTTCAACCAGCAAGCTACGGAAACCATCAACATGCACATTCATCATAATCTTGTTTGAAAGACTAAACATCTATCGGTATGTCTGGAATGCAATAATATCAGTCCACAAAAACCACCATCACTTTTACTGCATTCTGGTAAAATAGTCATGCCACATCCTCATATTTTCCATCTGTTTTTAGACCCATCACTTATACCTCATTTAAGGAACTTCTAGAAAGGTTGGCCTACGTCAATCACATGTCGCTAGGCAGTTCTGAAGTAGGTTCCTAAGAAGTTAATTGGTCAGAATTGTTGCCAGTTTCTTTTTATGCCCTACCAATGATTTGACTGCAGCAACACAGATGTTCTATTACACCACAAAATTACTTAATATAAGCAAGCTCTCCCACAAATATTTCCTGCATGTATGCATTCTGATGATAGTTTGCACAGCGACAAAAAAGTGCATGTGCAAATTCCTCTCACAATGGCACTAGAGGAGCTTTTTTGAATCACAGATTAGATTATATGTGCAGAGTGTTAAATTTTAAGGGATGCACTTTCCATTGAGATGAGAGACAACACAGCTTCAAGGGAATGTTGCAATATATCAAAACTTTACAAAAGCAATGTTTCATGGAAGTCATCAAAAACATTTACCGGTAAATAACATAGTTTCTATACTCATCAGTTTTCAGACTCAGATCTTAGATCGAAACATCAACTGTTCTCAACATTATTCATTTTATTATAATTATTTTTATCATCTTTTTATTAGTAGCGATCGTCATCATCATCAGCTGCCATGCCGGCTGGCATAGGCGATCATGCTCTCCACAGCTCTCTGTCTCCAGTATTATGTATCAAGCTCGCTGTTGTTTTCCTGCCGTACCAGGTTGTCAAACTGTAATATTTTACCACGTTGTCGCCCTCTGTCTCTGTTGCCTTCAATCTTGCCCATTGTGACTATGTTCTCCAAACCTCCTTGTCTTATGGAGTGGCCAAAAAATGAAGATTGTCTTTTTCTTACATTATCGATTAAGGTCCGTTTCGCATTTGACTCTTCCAACACCTCCACATTAGTTTTTCTGGCAGTCCATGATATTCTCAGCATTCTTCTATAGAACCACATCTCTATTGCCTCTAATTTCCCACTTTCCAGTTTGTTTATTAGTGATAGGTATTTGTGAAACATATTTACTGATTCACTATTATCATTTTAGTACTTGTATTACTAGGTCCCATACATAATTGTTGGATCTTCTCTGACTTCTTAGTTTTTAGTATATTTTCTATACCACTGTCAGAATACAAAGCTGATAGATAGGCAATGCTATTGACATATTTACAAGCAAATTGAGTTTGATAAGCAAAACTGAACATATTTACAATGAAAACTATGGACAATAGCAGAGACAGAGAATAGGTGGGAAAAATATTACAAAACTACCACCTTCCAAGAAACACAGCACGTTATGTCCATGGTACCACTGTGAAAATGTTGCTTGAACGCAGCCAAGGCACAAATAAGTAGTATAGTAGCATGTTTTGGATATACCAGTAGTTTTCAGGAGCAATATAAGAATTAATTATTGCGCATAATTTTATGTAAAGACTAATTCTGGTACATGGCTTTCAAAGAAATATTAATTCCCATGCGCAAATACATATAAGGATTAATCTCCCACGTTACTTTTATATAAGAAAAAAGGAGTGATAATTCATGAACTAGTGACAGATAATTTATTAACACTTTACACCGTTTCCTTTATAAAACATTGGTGAACAATTACAACGATCGTCAAAACCGTTATGATACTTCAGAAATACGGCAACCATAATGATGCTATTACTAAAAATAGCTCGCCCGGGAAAGTACGTTATTCCAAAATGGCGGCACCTATGAAATAGGTCTATAGACACCGTTCATGAATATTAATCATGAATAAATCAGAGATTTCAAAGGTGAGTGTATGTTATATAGAAGTAATGTAAATCTAGGCCTAACATTATAATAAGTAGCATTTTGTACGTGAAATAACTCTGTGACTGTCAAATTCATTCAAAAAGTGCAAAAATTCATTACAACACATAGAAAGTTGCAAGGCTCTCTCGCGCAAGTTAGATTTTATATGAATTTTTAAAGATGGCGATGCTGATGTCTAAATGAATTGTGTGCCGCCACGGTAATGGGAGATAAGTATGCTTTGGCTTGCTGGCTAGTACAGTGTTAAGAGATAATAAATGAGTACACTGAAATTTTTATGGTAGTAAATAATCGTTAACTACAGTGAGCAGTGAGTCATACTGTCGCTCAACGGGCATTAACTAAGGGGCAATTAGGTTAAAATAATATTTAGTGTGTTAACTAATGGGAGTTAACTCTGGCCCCAGGCGCATTACTAGGGGTGGTAATTGTTAAGGGAAGATTATTGTTTTAGCAAAAAAAATGTGTTTTTTTAAGTCACTTGGCCCATTACTCAATCCAGACATAGATACGTATAACACTGAATATAAATACATAGAGATAATATATAGAAATGTTAAGGAATAACATTACAGCACAGTATTTGCCAGTCTTGAGAGCGAATATGGTGATGCTCCATTTCCCTTACGTTACCAGGTGCTGGGTTCTATACCTCACCCACCGCTTTTATCAATGGGTTGAATCGGTTATTGGCAGGCATAAGCTATCATCCGAAAATTAAAATCGGCTTTAACAAGAACAAGACCACCTTGAAACTATATGAAAAGGGGGCCAAAGTTAAAATTAGCAACATGTTGAAAACATTTTAGGGTCAACTTCATTTGCATGAAACACAGTAACACAATACTGCAAGGAGATAACTTAAATTCAGTTTGGCAGTGAAATGACTAAAGTGTAGATCTGTTGTGACACCATGGCAGCAAGACCCGTTGGTGATGTCTTAGTTCCCTTGTTGCGAACTTACCTATTTAGGTCAGAAACTTGGCTTACGTCTTTTGATTTGCGACAAGCCGCACTATGTCCCTTAGAATCTTTTTACTTTTAAACACTGATACAGAAAAAACTTCCCCACTCACTAGCAGAGCTTCAGTGTTGACATTACGTTTTCGCACTCGCAGACAGTTTTATTTCGAATAGAATGATGAGACACATTCCATTACGGTGAAACCTTAAAGTGTACAAAGACATTTACTACACTCAGGCTGGGTAGAAGTCAGCAAGTTGGGGGCTTGGGTAGCTTTTTAGGTGGTAATGGTCACATGGAGCTGCTGTGGATATAGACTGTTGGGAAAGCGTTACTTAGAGAAGGTCTGGGCGAGACAGTTTGCAAGCGATTCTTTAGTCAGAAGAAACATTAAAGTATCATTCTGTTAATGAACCAAGAATAAGATCACCATTTATTAAAAAGAGAGATCGACCATCTCACCACCAATCAATCGGTTAGCAGCATTAGAGGAAAAATAGCTAAGACAGTTCGGTTGGTGAACCGGGTAGAAAAATATTAAAATGAGCATTCCAGCACCATCATTCTCACTCAGCATCAGCATCCAAGCAGAAGGAAAATACTGAGAAAGTACACTTCAGATATATTTAGATGATGGCTCTAATTCACCCCAGCTCATACGAGTGTCTACACAGTGGTTTATAACTGTTTAGCATGCTGCCGCTACAGACAGCAGTTGAAGAGGGTCAATTTGTGGTGCTTCTACCACTCATTGCCTTGATTACCGGAGCCCCTATGGAGTTTATAGTATAGGGAACCGGTGAAGAATATTTAGATGTGATAAACATATTTTGGCACCTGAGAGACAAAATCTCATTAGCAAATGGGGACAAATAACCTCCTATGAAAGTTGTAGCCCGGATAAATTATTATATGCACAACCTATTCTTACAGCATGCATATTTCCAGTCACAATATACGGTTGTGCAGCATAGACATTAAATAAAACAGCAGCAAAGAGAATCACTGCTTTTGAAATGAGATGCTACAGAAGAATTTTACATAAACTACGGACAGCTAAAATGATAAGAGGTGTTAAGATCAATAAACATTGAAGAGGGCTGGCTCCTTAACATCATGCTAACAAGGAAGCTGAGTTTTTTTTCATATAAAGAGACATAACAGCATGGAAAGATTAATAGCTGAAGGCAGAGTTAACGGAAATGGGAAGAGGGCACCAAAGAAGACATTGGTGCAATGACACATCAGATTGTTTAAACATGTTTAGCTGCTGCAGGCCAACTCACCCAGAATTGTGGAGTATTCAGAGAATCCATAAAGAAGAACACTTTCTGGAAAAAATATAACACATGGTGATGATGATTCGCACAAATCGAAATTTGGTTAAATGATACTTATTTGACACGATCCGAGAACACCAATTCTTATAGGGCTATCTGGAGGCAATGGTAAAATTAGATTAAAGATACGTCGAAATCTACCCATCCGATGTCTACAACCAACATTGAGACATTTAACCAGACAATAACGCTGTCTTTAACCTACAACCACCATAGAAGAAGCAAGTCAAAAACACATAAATCTCTAACTTATATGTATACTTTATTCAAAATAAAACATTATTTCTATCCAGCTTGCTGTTATTCCTTAATGTCTTAACATATCTGCATGTATCTATACTCAATGTTATAATGTATCTATGTCAAGAATTTATATGTATCTTTATGGATATGCCAGATTACCATTATTTACTAAAATATTCCTTATTGACTGCCCTTACCTTTCAACTACCAGGAAATAACTTTTGCAGACACCCTTAACAGTCACTAACTCACTGTATAGATCACTAAGACAACTTCAGAAGACTTGTACTTTTTTTAAGAATGGCATTTTGCTGACAAGAGTAGAACTACTCACCAGCATTTGGATATCAACAATAACAGCAACAACTAAAATAAAAATTTCACTTCACTAAAACATTATCTCTTCATAAATTATCTGTCCCTAGTTAACAAGTCATTGTCCCTTTTTAGAGCCCCTTTAGTGCAAATATGACACACTGAACCTTCCCACTAACCACTATTTACCACAATAAACATTTCACTTTACTATTACATTATCTTTCAAACTATTTGCTTGAATTAATCCTTTTTTTAAAGTCACGTATAACAATTAATCTTATATAAAAGCATGTGCAACAATTAATACTTATATGTCTTTGTACCTGAAAAATATATCCAAAACTCACTACTATACTACTCAATTAGCAACAGTAAAAGTGAACTAAACTAAAAACACAGTGAAAACATTGATTATTTGTATATATTTATGACACAGGTGACATAAACCAAGCACTCACTCTATGTCTCCATGTTTTATATGAAGTGACGAAATCATTACTCATTGTACTTTACTGATACAAAAATTGAATTTACATGATTGAAATTACACAACAGTTTCTGAGGTACCTGCCTCATTATCAGTTTTAAAATAAAAAATATAATTCTAACATATTCTGCATGCATGCTGCCTTCATGGAATACTTCCATGGACTACATTTAACTACCACATGATACTTCATTCTCACTTTTGCAACTGTCAACCCTTCCTGTCAATCATTTATCAATTTATCAGGGACCACACTTCAAACCTTTCTGTCATCCAGGACCCATATTTTAACAAATAAGTCACTTCTCTGTGTCTCTAAGATGCTGAAATAGGTATTGTATATTCAAATTTCTGCGTGTCCAACAGAAAGAGAGTACAACATCACTGCCTCAGATAAACCTTGATATGCATTTTAGATGAGATTCTTTTCTTGTTTTGCTTGTTCATCAGGGCTTCCTACATGATGCAGATAAAACTTATATTAGTGGTGAGTTACATTTTCCATGAATCGATTAAACCAGTGTTTCTTAACATGGCGTTTGTGGACCACCAGAGGTTAACTGAGTCATCAAGGGAATAAAATATAAGGTTGTTTATTTTTAAATTGACTAATATATATATATCAAGTGACATATTCCTTCCAGAACATTGTCTTCATCGTGGATACTCTGAATGCCTCTCTGTCCTGAACAAGCAGACCTGCATTAGCCAGAGACAAACTAATATATTCTTCTATGTCGCCGGTTCATCGTCTTCTTGGCCTTACTGTTCTTCTCCTTCCATGCTCTCTGCCCTCCAGAATCAGGTTTCCAATGCTATCATGTCTCTTTAAGTGCCCATAATACTGTAGCTTCCTTCTTATGATGGTATTTAGAAGCTACCCTTCATTTAGTTTCAGTGATTTCAAAATATTGTCCATGATATTCGTAGGATCTTTCTTTAGTACATTATATCAAATAAATTTATTCTTCTAGATATCGTCTTGTTTCAAGTTCAAGTCTCATATCTGTATGCTGCCACTGGGAAAACATATAAAATAGGAATAATGAGGTTAAAAACTACACAGGTTAATTTAGTCAATGTTAAATAATGGTCACACAATAGATCAATTACATTTACATAGATGATTAATTCCTGATCATTTTAATAAATATGTCAGGGGGAGGGGACCAGCAGAAGCAATAATACATTTGCAGGAGGTCCAGTAAATTCTTTCAGTGGTGAAAGAAATATATATTTATAGGTCTTCTGTAATAAAAAAAAAAGGTTAAAAACATCTGACTTGATAGTTAGTACATTTGTGTTGAAACATGAGGAAGTATTCAGTAGTTATGTGACTGTACAAAGTGGACACAGAAGTGACAACTAGTTATGTGACTGTACAAAGTGGACACAGAAGTGACAAGTAGTTATGTGACTGTACAAAGTGGACACAGAAGTGACAACTAGTTATGTGACTGTACAAAGTGGACATAGAAGTGACAAGTAGTTATGTGACTGTACAAAGTGGACACAGAAGTGACAAGTAGTTATGTGACTGTACAAAGTGGACATAGAAGAAACAAGTGGAACAAGTAAACATTTACTATTAAAAAAAGGTGACACGTAATTGTGTGAGTAAATGAGGGAGTGGATGTTGAGTGCAAATTGGGATCCAGGAACAAGTGAACACACATAAAGGTGTAAGAAGAGCGAAGGAATAATATGAGGGTAATTAAGTGTGTGTGTGGATGACTGATTATGGGGGGAAGGGGTGATGTTGACTGATTGTGTGGGTGGTTGAGTGTGAGGATAATGGTGAATGAGTGTGGGGGTGATGCTAAGTGCGGAGGTAAATTAATGTGTTGGGGTAACTGATTGCGGGTGATTGAGTGTGGGGGTGATGCTAAGTGCGGAGGTAAATTAATGTGTTGGGGTAACTGATTGCGGGTGATTGAGTGTGGGGGTAATGCTAAGTGCGGAGGTAAATTAATGTGTTGGGGTAACTGATTGCGGCTGATTGAGTGTGAGGATGATGGTGACTGAGTATGTAGAGGTGTTGGAGTGTGTGAGTGCCTGACTCTGTGGGTGACTGATTGTGTGGTGACATAGTGTGAAAATTATTGAGTGTGTTGGTGACTGAGTATGTTGGTGACTGAGTGTGTTGATGACTGAGTGTGTAGGTTACTGAGTGTGTTGATGACTGAGTGTGTAGGTGACTGAGTGTGTTGGTGACTGAGTGTGTAGGTTACTGAGTGTGTTGATGACTGAGTGTGTAGGTGACTGAGTGTGTTGGTGACTGAGTGTGTAGGTGACTAAAAGAGTGTGTATTTGAGTGACAAAGTGAGGATGACTATATGAGAATGACTGACCAAAAATTTATGGGGTTAAAACTGCCTAATGCATAATGGTTATTTACTAACAAATTGGGAAGTGTTGAAGTGGGATGACAAAGTGCTAGGATGTCTAACAAGTGTGAGGATCACTGTCAAAGTGAAAGGATGAAAGGCTGAACAAGTGTTGGGGTGACTGGCTAAATATGAATGTGACTATGAAAGTGTGTTTGTGACTGACTATATATGAATGTGATTAACAAAGTGTGTTTGTGACTAACAGTTTGTGCAAGCAACTGACAAAGTGCGTGGGTGACTTGACTAACAGTGTTTGTATAACTGGCAAAGTGTGACAGTGACCGATAACATCTGAGGTGACTAAGAGTGATGGGAACTGACTGCAACCCTTCCAATTTACAATATACGCTACCTTCCAAAATTCTGACCATAAAAATTTCAGAATTCTATCTTATTGCATTTTCACATGTATTTCTTGTCATCCAACTTTTATTTAACCCTTTGAGTTCTGGAAAAGTGTATACATGGTTAGCAAAACTCACATCCAACTTTTATTCCAACTAGTCAGTGGTTGGTCAGAAACATAAGTGTTCAGCTGCCTAGTCAGTGGTTGACCAGAAACATAAGTGTTCAGCTGGCTAGTCAGTAGTTGGCCAGAAACATAAGTGTTCAGCATCCCAGTCGGTGGTTGGCCAGTACATAAGTGTTCAGCAGCCCAGTCGGTGGTTGGCCAGTACATAAGTATTCAGCTGCCTAGTCAGTGGTTGGCCAGAAACATAAGTGTTCAGCAGCACAGTCAGTGGTTGGCCAGAAACATAAGTGTTCAGCAGCCTAGTTAGTGGTTGGCCAGAAACTGCCTGAAAAGCATCACCTACCCCACTTGCTTAGTAGCGATGGCACCTTTACTCTACTTTCCCGTAACATGATCCCTGTTACCCTACTACTTGGTGCCTGGGTGAGCCATGGGAGCAATTGTCATGTCAAACAACAAACAATGAGTGGACTCAAAACCTGGGTCTGTTGCTCCGAAGGTAAATGACTTAATATTACATTATTGCAGCTCCCCATGGTCATGCAGCCAAATGGTCTATGTGGTCAAATGAGGACAACACTGATACCACCAAATGGAAGCATACCTTCATGTTAACGGATGTCTGCAGATAATAATCATAATAAAATCCGTAACCAGATAGGGCCATAGGGGTGCCACATTGGAAATATCAGCAAAAAAGCTTGTGAAACACCAATTTTCAGTAATGGTGATGTCTGGAAAAATCATGTCCTGACCATTCCTTAGTTAAAGCCAGGATTTTCTTGTCAACTTGTTCTCCTTTCATCCTCAACTGGTCTCTGCAGGACAATCTTTGAAAGTGAATTGTGTCTGCATATACAATGTTGAAACCAGACTTCAACATACACACACACATTTTGAGAAAAGGCGTCTTCTTAAATCATTGCATACCAAAGAGAGCTGTTGTTGCATACTACAGAGAGTTGTTGCATACCACAGAGAGTTGTTGCATACCACAGAGAGTTGTTGCATACTACAGAGAGTTGTTGCATACTACAGAGAGTTGTTGCATACTACAGAGAGTTGTTGCATACTACAGAGAGTTGTTGCATACCACAGAGAGTTGTTGCATACCACAGAGAGTTGTTGCATACCACAGAGAGTTGTTGCATACCACAGAGAGTTGTTGCATACCACAGAGAGTTGTTGCATACCACAGAGAGTTGTTGCATACTACAGAGAGTTGTTGCATACCACAGAGAGTTGTTGCATACCACAGAGAGTTGTTGCATACCACAGAGAGTTGTTGCATACCACAGAGAGTTGTTGCATACCACAGAGAGTTGTTGCATACCACAGAGAGTTGTTGCATACTACAGAGAGTTGTTGCATACTACAGAGAGTTGTTGCATACTACAGAGAGTTGTTGCATACTACAGAGAGTTTCATTCTTCTGGGTATGGAATAAGATCTGAAAAGAAAACCCCCTCCCCACCACCATCGTGCATAGAAAACAAAATCCTCACAGCTAAAAATTCATGGGAATTGAAAGAAACCATTTTCCCCATCTAAACAACATGCAACAATTGAAAGACCTGGCAACACAAAGACAGAAATGGAAAGCTATGGTTTCTGCCCCATGCGCCGCCTATGGCCCTGGAGGAACATAACATAACATAACATTTTCCCCATGTTATTCCTTATGTACTTCACTTTTTATTAAACATTCTGCCCCTATTGATCAATTTCATATACCAAAATATTATGAGTTCCAGAAGTATAAATTTCTCCAGAAATTGATCTTATTTGCTAGTCTAATGTACAACAGAGTCTAATTAATAACATGTATAACAATATCTAATTGCCTTTTCATTTCAGGTTTGGCAGGTGGTGTATGCCTATTCGTTGCTCCTAAATACGAGATCCTTCGATCCACAGTGGTGTGAAGAAAAGATAAAAATTAAACACTAACAGTTAACTTTCTTACATTTAACAACTTCAGACAATATGACAATTTTAACAACTTCAGACAACATGGTTGATATAACAATACACAACATGACAGCTGTAATTTAAGATTTGACAACTTTAACAATTTCAGACTTGACAACTTGTAATAATTTTGGACATGATAGCTTTAACAATTTCAGACTTGACAACTTTAACAATTTCAGAAATGACAACTTTAACTTCAGATATGACAACTTTAACAGTTTCAAATAACTTGACAACTTTAACAATTTCAGACATGATAACTTTAACAATTTCAGACAACATGACAGCTTTAATAACTTAAAACATTCTAGCTTTAACAACACACAACATAAAGACTTCAACAATTTCAGATAATATGACAACTTTAGATAACATTAAAGCTTTGATTAATTCAAACATGACAGCTTAACACACAACATGATAGCTTTAGCACACAACATGACAGCTTTAATAACTTTAGACATGACAGCTTTAACACACAACATGACAGCTTTAACAACTTCATACATGACAGCTATAGCAACTTCAAACAACATGACAGATTTGATAACTTTAAACATGACAACTTTAACAACACACAATATGACAGCTTTAACCATTTCAGTCAAAATGACAACTTTATTAACTTCAGACATAATGACATCTTATCAACTTCAGACAACATGACAATTTAGATAACCTAGACATGACAGCTTTAGCAACAAGCAACATGACAACTTAAACAACACACAAAATGACAGATTTAACAACTTCAGAAATGACCAGCTTCGATAACTTGAAACATGACAGTTCTCAAACACACAACATGACAGCTTACATAATATGACAGTTATTAATAACTTGAGAAAACATGACCATTTTAACCACTACAGAAATCATTTAACAATATAGACAACATTTACCAACTTTTACATTTACAACATTGGTTAACAAAATGTATCAACTGTAGACAACATTTTACAACTTATGTCAAACCTTAATTTCAGTCTACATATAACAGTAAGACACACAACAAAATCTTGGCAAAGAACAACTTAACCATAAGAACAAGAATGAGGCCTAAGTTTCAGGAAATAAGACATGAGACAAGATAGTCAACCAGAGATGACCAATAGCCTACACCAGGTTGAAGCGGTCGACATAGCAACAAATGGCATTGCTGCAGTCTTGGTAATGAAGTAGAGAAAGTATGTAAATCCTTTCCCAAACATGCTGCACTGAAAATTAAGAGGCTGTAAATTATGACACTGTATAAGAAAGAAATTTTACAGGGCAACAAAGAAAAAAAAAAGAAATGGTCCAATCCCAGATCTGGTGTCTACCACCTTTGATTGTTTCCCTTGATTATGTTTATCAGACAATGAAAATGTATTTATAAATTTAAATATTAATCTATTTATGACAGTTGTTTGGATAGTTGTGTGGGGAGGGGGGCACTATCTGGGGTTACAAATGGGAACAGTTTATGTAGAACAAGTTAATGTTAAGCAATAAATATTTGCTGTCTGATAAACATAACCAAGGGAAATAATCAAAGGCTGTAGGCACTTTACCTGGGATCGGACCAAAAAACTACTAACATTATATTCTATTATTATAAATAAAATACTTAAAAGTTAAAGAAATTAGAATAACCATTTTATAACTTCACAATAATTTTGTTACGGATGTCAAGAGTGTTCTGCAGGTGCTGTCTTGGTGCAGATGAACAATGTGATATTATACAGGTAATTTAGAGATGACTTCTCTGCTATTAACATGCACCAAAGAGAATCAATCCCAATCATAACCAGTCTGTCACAGAACTCACACCATTTTGAAACTTGCTACTCCACTCATACACTCAATGGAATGACAGGGTATCACCACTGGACCTTCATTTACTGATGGGTTTCCATAGGTTTCAGTATTCATTGATGCATGTCAGTGGGACAGCCATCTTTAACGCTTAGCACGCTCAGGTCTAGGGAGTTCGACAACAGTTTACACTGTCATAGATAGCCACGGTCAAGTGTACAAGCTCCACAAGGTACCCATTGCTAGGTCCCCTATAATCAATAAAAGAAGCCACATTTTTAAAATTCTCGATACTAGATTATTTGAAATCTGGCAAATTATTCAATTGATTTCCTTTTTTCTGCAAGTTTAGTGGCAACATGGATCAAATATCATTGAAATTGTTGACAAATTGTGAGAGCAGTGCTATCTATATATATATGATAGTGAATCGGGTTTTATAGACTTTTGTTTTATCGTATTTTCAGTAAAATAATTATGGATTATGATTCGGATGATGAATTCTTGAGATAAATTGTTTTCATACTCGAAAATACTTCAGAACACACAGTTTCGTATATTTTGAGGCCCAACATCAACTGTTTTGGTGCAATACAGTTTTGGACTAGTTCTAGCTTTAGAGAACCATTTTATGGCAAATATATAAGATTTATCAGTGAAATTATGACAATTTGACCATAAATACTGTTGAAGTATCACACTGCTGCCACTCAAGGAAATTTCCCCAAAAAAGTCAGAAATATTTTTTTTTTAAATAATTTGTTTTTTTGTGTGAAAAATAGTCTTTACGACTTTCCAACATGTCTTGTATCACACATACACAAAAAAAACCTATGCCAATATATGCAGAATTCAATTCTCTATTTATATGTACAAATATTACTTAAATATCTCTAACAACAAAAAAGCTATTGTGATTGCAAAACAGCCACCCACTATTACACAACATTTTCAAAAAAGAATCTGGTTGCAGGAAAGAAATTATGTAATTGTAAACATAGAGTGCTAAAGGTTAAATTGTTATTATGACACCACATTGTTTGTCTACACCAAAATGGTACATGCAGGGCACTTATGACAGTCTTAACAACAAAATTTACAGATTACAAGACAATATTATTGACAGTATTCAAAGTTATATCCCACTTTTAAGATTTTCATTTACAATACCCTTGTATATTACTCACCTGTACTAGTTGATAGTCTGGCACTAGGTGGGCGGTGGTCAGGCTTGAACACAAACATGTTGAGACCAACATAAAGTATTAGCAAGATCCCAGATATGATGGAGTATGCCCTCCATGTCCACCTTGGTCCGATGCTTTCAAACATAAATCCTGTAATGAAGCTACCTAGCCCTTTACCTGTTTGAATGTGAGCAAGTCTTATATTAGAAAATATTCCTAGATAGTCAAGACTGTACCATCAATCCAACAACACATCAGGGTCATAGGGGTGCTACATTAGATGTGCCAATATAGGGGTGCTACATTACATGTGCCAACATAGGGGTAATACATTAGATGTGCCAACATAAGGGTGCTACATTAGATGTGCCAACATAGGGGTAATACATTAGATGTGCCAAGATATAAGGTACTACATTAGATGTGCCAACATATGGGGTAATACATTAGATGTGCCAACATATGAGGTACTACATTAGATGTGCCAACATATGGGGTACTACATTAGATGTGCCAACATAGGGGTAATACATTAGATGTGCCAATATTTGAGGTACTACATTAGATGTGCCAACATATGGGATAATACATTAGATGTACCAACATAGGGGTAATACATTAGATGTGCCAACATAGGGGTAATACATTAGATGTGCCAACACATGAGGTACTACATTAGATGTGTGTGCCAACATATGAGCTACATTAGATGTGCCAACATATGGGATAATACATTAGATGTGCCAACATATGGGATAATACATTAGATGTACCAACATAGGGGTAATACATTAGATGTGCCAACATAGGGGTAATACATTAGATGTGCCAACACATGAGGTACTACATTAGATGTGCCAACATATGGGATAATACATTAGATGTACCGAAAAATAGGGTACTATATTAGATGTGCCAACATATGTGGCACACCAGTGATTTTTATCTTACAAAATGCAGATAAAAGTGAAAATATTGTGACCTGTTAAATTTTTGACATTGTCTACCAAAATTTTTTTTGGACCTCCTCTGATTCCTTCATCAAAACTATACATTTTAACCAACTAGAAAAAGTACTAATATTTTAGTACTAATATATAAGTACTAATAAAGTACTATCGCTGAGGATAGAATTAGCTGGAGGACTCTGTGCGCTGAGGCATCCAATGTGGTACCCCTACAACCCTGAAGGGTTACGGTTTAAGGATTGATTGATTGATGTTTTCAATAAAGAACATTTTCTTAGCCATTGGAACATGGTTGCTGATCAATCAATCAACTAAGTGCCATACTGAGTACCATATACAATGATGCCTCTCCACAACTTTCTGTCTCTTGTGTTCTCAATAAGTTCAGTTGATGACTTTCTTTTGTGTCACAGTGACAATCCATCCGGAAATTTCTCTCTTTGTCTTCCTGTCTCTTCTCCCCTTGATCTTTCTGGTAGTTACTAAATGTTCAAGTTTTACCAGTACTTTTCTTGTCATATGTCCTAAAAATCTTGATTGTCTGTTTCTAATTTTTGTTTTATTTTGTCATTTTACCCCAGCAATTATCTCTGAGAATTTCTACACTAGTTTTCTTGGCTGTCCATGAATTTTCATAATTCTTCTTAAAAACCACACCTCAGTTGCCTCAAGCTCATCTTAGGTACTTTTGTTTGCTGTCCATGCTTCACCTCCATAAAGAAAAATTGGCTCAATATAACATCCTAGAACTCAAACTCGTGTATGAATTAATATTACACTGCACTGAATGTTCTCACTTTTTTTAAATGTTGATTTGGCCTGTGATATCCTGTTCTTGATCTCATTGGAACACCTGCCATCTGATGTTAAAATGGTGCCCAGAAACTTGACTATCAGCTTTATTTAATTTTGTATCATTTATAGTAATACTGCATTTTGGCGGTGTGTTTACTTCTTTGAAACAACCATTACTTATTTTTTTTTGGTTAGACTGAGACCTTTGTTACTGGTGACTTGTTACTGTTAAATACATTGGAATCCCTTTATAGCGCATTTTATAACAAATTTCCCTATATAACAACCCTTTTTCAAAATGTCCACTTATATTTATTTTATATTATTTATACTGTATATCTTTTATAATAATAATATAATTTCTGTTATTACATACATATTCTGTTGGTCTGGACCAAGTTGTTATAATAGGATTCCTTTGTATTGTATAAATTGAGGCTGTAGAAAAAAATAATACTTACCAAATCCAAAGTGAACACCTCCCAACAACCCTTGCACCGTAGCTGACATACCCGGTGGAGCAATGATACTAGCGTGCGATGATGCAGCTGCATACATAAGAGCAAAGCACACACCATAAAGTGGCTCCACCAACAGAACAAACCATGGCTCTTGTATGAAGGAGAAAAACATCATGCGAATTGCGTAGCAGATCAGAGCTAAGTATAGGCAGCTGATCAGTCCTATTCGCTTGATGATTGCACCTGCAACCCACAGCATTGGCACCTGTGTATAAAATAACAAAGATGTTAACCTTTAGCACACCTGGAGAATCAAATCGGCAACGGTTTTCTATTTATATCAGCCGGCAAGGGCTTTTGACATGATTGCTATGCACTCATATATTAATTATGGTTCATGTGACTGGAATCAGCAAATCCTAGCTAGCAAAACTATTATACTTCCTTTTCCTGTGTTTTGTTTGGAAGAGAAATAAATAATGGAGTTGTAAAAATAACTTGGAAGTATACACAAATAAAACAAGGAGTACACAAGGGATGTGTATTGTCACCAGATTTATTTTCTCTTTACAGCGAAAATATCTTGAGATCAATTAAGAATATGCCAGGCATTAAAATAGGAGGACACAATATCAATAATCTACAATATGCAGATGATACTGTGTTGATATCAGAAAGCCAAGAACATCTCCAAGATCTATTAAACAGGACGGTGATAAACAAAAAGGTCTTAGTTTAAACATAAAAAAAGACAGAGACAATGATAATATCAAGAAATAGTACCCCACCAAAAAGTAAAATCGTATTAAATGAGAAAAACTTAAATCAGGTGAATAGTTTCAAATATTTAGGAAGATTAATAACTTCAGATGGTAAATGCAAGACCGAAATTATAAGCAGAATAGGACAAGCAAAAGCAGCATTCCATAAAATGAAAAATATCCTGTGCAACAAGTCCATATTGATGGATACTAGAAAAAGTGTCCTCAAATGCTACATTGAACCAGTGCTACTCTATGGAAGTGAAGCATGGACAATAAATAAGACATCACAAAAATCATTGGAGGCAGCAGAAATGTGGTTTATTCAAAGAATGTTACGCATTCCTTGGACAGCAAAGATTACTAATGAAGAATGTTACGCATTCCTTGAACAGCAAAGATTACTAATGAAGAATGTCTTAGAAGGATGGATGTGAAAGATGCATTATTGATAATATAAGAAAAAGACAGTCAACATTTATTGGGCACATAATGAGAAGAGGAGGCATTGAGAATATAGTGACAACAGGAAAGATAGAAGGGACAAGATCACGGGGAAGACCCAGAGAAAAGATATTTGACAGTTTGACTAAATGGCTTCGATTGACGACACCAACATAGATGATGTCATATATGAGAGATCGATGTACATGGAGAAATATGAACGCCAACGCCATTCGGCATGGCACTTGATGATGATGATGAATTTTTAATTTCTAGACATCTGTCCCGATCAGCGTAAACCAGGTTATAATGGATGTCGTTTTCCGTAAAACCGTTATGGATTGTGATTCTAATGATGAGGAGTACTTGAGAATTGCATTTGTTTTAAATTATATGTAATAACATATTGGTTTCATTATGAAATGACACCGGATAAGTGGAGGCTGAATATATTGACACCAGGTGGAATACTGACACCTGATCTAGGCCTAGACAAAAATGAATCCGACAAGGTTAAGTCATACTTCTCAGACACGGGCACCCGTCATGTGCTTCAGAACCGTTACATATATCAATTTGGCATGACTTAACCTTTCAAGATTAATGCCCACCAGTCATATGGATGATATGTTGTTCCGCCATTTCTCTGTTTTTCTTGTTTTACATGTATTTGGGTGTGCTTTCTATATTTTATGTTTGTGTAGTTTCACTTCTCACCTCATTTCAACCCTTCCGGGTTATATCCACATTAAGCTCTGCCATGTGAACATTCCCGTTGTCTGAGAAGTACGACTTAATAGCAGTCACCTGAATATTCTGGGTGTTCTGATGGTTCGTATCATTGAAGTGTTCGACAACAGGAATACCTGACTGGTTATTGATACTGTATGGATGTTTGCAGAATCAATTTGTTGTTCTTGTTCATCGTTTTTTTGGTGAGTATGTAGTTTTGATATAGCTCTTTTGGTTGAAACGTCGATTTGTTTGCGTTGTTATACATGTTACCAGCAATTCGCTAAATTTATTACCCTGTCCCAAGCATTGCCTGTTAAATTTCAGTTTTGTTGCATTGAGTACCTATATATTGTCTATCGCCAAGAATAATGAAATTTTTATTTTGCTGGTTTGTTTTAATTCCTTAATTCAAAAAAATCCTGCTGGATCTTTTGTATAGATCCTACTACAATTCCAGCAGAATGCAGTCAAGAGATTGGAGATTGTTGGGTCACTGTTTTGTTCGAGTCAATGTCCTGACATATCCTGTATCAGTTGCTTTTTTTAAATATGAATATCAAAGACAATATAATTAAATTACAAATATTTTCCCAAACATATACTCAATTAGCAGAAAACTTTGGGTCAAAGGGCATGTGCCCATAGACAGCTGAATAAGCAATCAACCAACAAACTAAAATAAAACTAGAATAGTTACTTCTAGAAAACAAATAATCACATAACTCACCTCTGAACAACAGTCCACAAGCACGACAAACCCAAACACTATAGGTGAACTTCCAATCATGGCTAGAAACCAAAACAAGAATGTCTCCAGTGCTCCAGTAAGCATCCCAAAATACATCACCACAAACAGAAACGCAGATACCTCCATGTAACTCAGTAGATGGAAGATGTTCTTAATAAACTGGCCACATCTAAACAATAATTTGAATCATTATACCCTAGTAATGAAGTTTTCTTCAAGCAATAATTAATTATATCAAAAATAATTATTATATTATCATTTAGTAAACTAGAATATATACCAGAAAAATCATGCAGCAAAGAGGATTTGAACAGGATCCACTCATATGGCACCCACTTGAACAAACACTATCATGTTAATATAGTTTGTACATGCCTACATAATGCATAAGCATTATCTTTGTTCATTTACTAGTAGTGTGCTTCTTTCACCCCTGTGTCACCTGGGCCTGAACTAGGAGCAAATAATAGTGAAACTGTTACGTACTATGCATGTCTAAGGAGATTTTAGAGGCTGGGTTCACTGTCTCATCTCACAGAGGGTCAAAGTGACCAAGAAGCCATACTGAAGTTGGATGTATCAGGATGAAAGATGCGGATATCGCAGCAAAGCTGTAAACAATGATATACAACACATACCATTCACAGAACTACATGCTACTAATCTGCAGGAGTTTGAGAATGAACATAGAAGTAGTGATTCTTTATTGTTTATTGATAAGTAGTGTTTGTGATTGTTTATTGACAAGTAGTGTTTTTTATTGTTTCACAAAAAAGTCCAATCTGCCATTGTTTATTGAAAAGTAGTGTTTTTATTGTTTCACAAAAGTCCAATCTGCCATTGTTTATTGACAAGTAGTGATGTTTTGCAAAGTTCAATCTCACTGTTTTATTGACAAGTAGTGTTTGTGATTGTTTCACGAAGTCCAATCTTAAAGATCAGGGTCTGAAATGCGGTGTTGCTAGAAGTGAACATTTTGGAAGTCGCAGAAAAATGATGGTCAACCAGCAGAGGAACGGTACTGTCAGCAGCAGTGCAATTGCAGATACACTCAGGGAGTGATCAGAGACACTATGAACGTGTCCAGTTTGCAGTGATGATGATCCTACGACTAACTAACTATAATATTTAGCAGAAAAGTCACAGAAAATAATAATGTTAAGAGTATGATATTTTTCCTACCAACATGAAATGACAATGTACTCTATGGAATCACATGCCCATTTGGGGGGGTTTAACCAGTAGGATTTTCCCATCTGTTACCGAGATTTGATGTTATTTTTATTTTTAATTTGTTGTACTCATGTATAGGTCGAGACCCATAAATCAAATTCTGATAAATATCCAACAATTCTCATCTTATATACAGAAATGTACGGTAATAACACAATTTGCTACAAACAGTATAAACAAAGAAGAGAAAATATAATTTGAGATTTTGAAAAGTTATTACGTAAGGAAATTTTTTATAAACATTTGCAGTATTGAGGGATTTCACTGTACTAACGTCTAAGATTACTTTACTAAGGTCAGCACATTTGACAGACTATCTAGTTCATTTCTGTAATGGTTTCTAAGTACTTTTATAGCTATGCTTACCTAATATCTGTTGACATAGTTATGAAACTAGCAATGAAGGCTGCTATGGTAGTCAATGGGAGAAACACATAGAATGAGACTGGATATTCAACATCTTTCGCAGAGTTTTTCTGCATATCCATGATAAAAGTTGATGTCACAGCAAACAAGGCAAATCCAAGTGTGCCCCAAACTCGCTGTTGTCCCCAAAGATGTCTTTTATCTCCTAAATTCTCATACGCTGCAGCATCAAGAATTGAAAAAATAGGAGCAAACATGATGTTGGCCAACAAGAAAATGATAAAAAACATGTAGAATGTTGTATCCAGATGAAAAGCATTTCTTTCTTTACATGACTTTACTTGTGAGCAGTTCATGGAGCAATCTAGTGTCAGTTCTCGGTCACAGAGAATCTGTAGTGCTTCAGTTTTAGAACTGTGACCAAAAAGTATGTCTTTGACATCATAATCCAAACATGGTACTGAATCAATCTCTCGTCTGTCTCTGGGAATTTCACTGGCAATGAGTTTCTGCAAGTCTGGAATTATGAAGCTGAAGTTCTTTTTGTACCCTGTACCATTACAATCATATGTACCATATTGTCCTGTACTATTGGTAAAACATGCATGGAACTCTGGCAATGCAGAGTCAGATTTCATTTGGCATGAAACAGAACATTGGAGGGATTTATTAAGCATTAAAACTTCAGTGGAGTTGGCAAAATGTGTCAATCCAAGAGTACATTCTGTTTGTTGTGTGTCCTGTAGACAATCTTGAAAATAAGAGTCCTGAGTGTTACAAGCAAAATCTGTATGAATATCTTGAACCGATGAAGGCATCCGTTGTGGAACAAACACAAGAAGAAAATAAAATATACCTGTGAAATAAAATTAACATAACTTTATATGTGATAACTTGATACAGAATAAATAAAATGTTCCATATAACTTGATATAGAATAAAGAAAATGTTCATTATAACAATACAAAACAAAGAAAATGTTCAATATAACTTGTAATAGAGCACACCAAATGCTCAATATAAATTTGATACAGAACAATATATTTATTATAAAACAATAATGAAAAAACAAAATGTTGAATATAAACTGATAGAGAACAAACAAAATGTTTATTATAACTTGACAAAATACAAACAAAATTAAGTACTGGTACATAAATAAAATACTAAAGATATTAAGCCGGTATCTTGAGATTCCAGGATTTACACTAAATATTGCTATCCAGAGGTACCAATTTTTTAGTATTTCGAAGTCACAAACAGTGCCTCATATTAATTATTTTTAATTAACCAAATTGCGCATTTTACCAACGTCGTGATGTACGTATAGCATTGTTGGATAGCTGCTTCACAAAATGGCGAACATGTGGTAAAGTTATTTTTCAACCTATGTGATTTATTTAAAATAAGATATTTTGTGTTTTCAAAAACAGTTGAAAACGTTGTTTGTGTTTGATGATTCAGAGGATGATGAATTAGATTTAGATGGTGATTATTCTGAAAATGGCATGGAAATATACTCAGATCGATCGTATGAGCCTGCGAGATCGGAATATTGTTCGTAAGTAGGCCTATAAATTACGACTTGTGATATTATTTTATCAGTGGGTCAAAAAAGTAAAGACACAATTTTGGTGGCTATTTCACCACTTATCTGTGCCTAAAGGAAAGGTCTACATGCTGGGAGAACTTGCACATAAAGCAAAAACAACTTACAGGCTAAGGTAAGACAACATTATTATAACACAACATAATTGTATGTCTCATTTGTTACAATAGCTAGGATCTGTTGGGATGTTCTTTTTGTGTATTTTTTGCTCAGGAGCCCAGGGGTAGGGCTTTTAAGGGAAATTTGGCTATGGCTCAAAGGGTTAACCACCAGTAAAAGATCTCATTGCATCATAAGAATATATTTTAAGAATTCATTCTCAAACTCCCTCTGGATCTCTTGTCTGGCAATAGTTGTAGATAATACTTCTTCTTCTTCATCGTTCGTCAGTCAGATATCAGGTTACAGCGTCAATAGCTTCAATGAATTGTGTGATTCGCTTCAGGTCATCCATGGAACCCCTCAAGTCTGGAAGCAGTGCCGTCTCAGTGTGGCATATTTTCTCCCTCTCTTCTTGGTAGAGTTGACAGGCAAGAAGAATGGGTTCTGCAGTCTCTGGGCTTAGTCCACAGTTGCACAGGTCTGTCTCGCCAATCTTCAGATTTTGGAACATGTGACTTCTCAGTCTGTTGTGGCCAGTTCATAGTCTGAAGATGATGGTTTGTTCCTTGCATGACATTTGATGATAGGGGTCATTTGGTTTTGCAGTTGGGTGAACCTGCTTTTCAATTTATTCTAATATTCTGCTTTTAACATGGTCTTACATTCATAGTACGTACTATCACTTTCTATTTGTTCCAGTGATCCCCCTTTCATTGCCAGGAAATCAGCTTTTTCATTTCCAGGCATACCACAGTGACCTGGGATCCACTGCAGTACTGTTTCTTTGGTAGTACTGCTGAAGTGTAGTAGACAGGCCGTAAGTTCATTCATGCTCATGTTCTTTGGATATAGATAATAATACTAATAATACTAGATTTCCAGCTGATTTAGCCCAGAAAACAAAGATACATTGTGTTGTCATTTTATTAGCTGCCATTGGTCCATCACAGCAAAACTTCGATTTCACCAGCATAACGCAAGGTACAAAGTTGTCTACCACCAATATTTATTGATGTATTTTGATCTTGTAATGCCGCCTTCATTAAATATTCAAGATAAATTATAAAAAGCACTGTGGAAAGTATGCAACCCTGACACACTCCTATATACATCTTGAAAAAATTTGCCAATGTCATTATTTATTAAAACAGTACTGCTTGCATTTTTATACAGCGCTTCAATAACTTCTATGATGTTTGTGTCGAATTTATATTATCTCAATTACAGTTCATCATTAACCACATTATAATTCATTGAATAAATCTACTGTAGAAGACGTATGTGTCAGGACATTTCTACAATGTTTGAGTTTCCATTGGCGCAGATAAAACTGCGACACAACGCATTTCCATTCGCTGGACTACATCCTGCTGGATATCTAGTAGGAGCATTGTCCTGCTACAAGAGAAATCCAGCGGGAGTTTGAGAATGAACGCTGAAGAAGAAATCTATATCAGCTTATGACTGGACAGGAGAATGAGAAAGAAACGTATACAATTTTCTACAAAAATAAATGGGTATAAAAGTTGTGTTCAATTCATCAAGCACACAGACAATGAACAACAAAATCTAACCTGAACAAGCTGTGACAATGACCAGCACAAGCTTATGCTTTTTATACTTGTCAGATATAGCTCCAATCACTGGTCGGATAAAGAATCCAATAAAGGGCATAATACCATATATGACACCAGTTTCTTGAGGAGATAATCCCAAATGTTGCATGTACACAGCAATGAATGGTAGCAAATCCCCAACAGCTGGAAATTAAAAAAAGAATATTTGGTAAAATATTCAGTATTGAATTGTATGTGTGGCTGCAAAGATAAATTGTTATTTGTTATGACTTCAGGTTATTATCAGCACACACTAGACAAGTCCAAATGTGTTCCGATTCTCATCTCAATAAATCCTTCAGAGTATAGCGACTGACATTTCCAGTTCATTGTTAATTTATCCGTCTCTTTGTATATCTATTATGTTTCTCTTTATGGGCTGTTCTGATCTTTACACCGATCTCATGCAGTCTCGAGAGCGGGCATGATTCAATCTTGTGAACATTTTCTGTGCTGATGAAGTCCGTTAACGTATTAATTATGTCAGATACATTCATTGATATACCCATTAACATTTTGGCCATGCTCGCCAGTGTTTCAGCTCACTCATTACCCTCAACCCCCCACATGTCTTAGCATGAATATAAAGTAAACTTTCTAGTTATAGATTGTTACAATAAAAATGTCCATATTTAGAAACCATTATGCATCTAATACACAGTTCAATAATGTGCACACTTACACACATCTAATATATAGTTCTACAATGTGCCCACTTACAGACATCTAATACACAGTTCTGCAATGTGCCCACTCACACACATCTAATACACATTTCTACAGTGTGCCCACTTACAGACTTCTATTGAATAATATAATATAGAAGTTTCGAGGATTTATTAATAAAGAAAAGTCATGCAGCAAACGGGATTTGAACCTGGTTCGCTCACATGGCACCTACTGACCACACAACTTAAGTCAACATGTTTTCCATCTTCCATCTTGAATGCGATGTGGTCAAAGATGGAAAACATGTTGACTCAAGCTGCAAGATGAGTGGGTGCCATCTGATCGGACCTGGTTCAAATCCCATTGCTGCACGATTTTTCTGCATACTTCTATTACAAAGCTCAAAACTGTGTATACCTGCCATAAACACAAAATAATATCCTTTAATTGGCAGAAGCTTTTTATTAATGTTCCATCTGTAATGAGCAGGTGACGTTGGTGGTGAAGATGATGGCGTATGTTGTGGGTGGTACTCTTCTGCCAGTTGTCCATTTTCTGCCATTTTTGAATATGTTGACGTCTGGCTATAAATGAAAGAAATATGAAAATCAACAGTTAGATGAGAAAAAAAAGCACACATGTAGACACCTGTGGTTATGTCGATAGCAATGTAGATATCCGCAAAAACAGGTCGCCTGTCCCAAAAATGAAGAAAAGAATAGCAACACTATTTACTTTCCATATATGTCACAGCAGAAGACTAAGGGGGTTTAAGGATGGAGCTGGCTGTCTCTTCCCTTATATGGTCAAAGTTGAAGAGGGTACAGCACTTATGGGAATACCCTATGTGCTGTGAAGCCAGTTTCTAATCAAGAATCAACTGATCCCATATTTGCTACATTGCTCTAAGTAACTGACCCCAGCGGTGCTACATTGTTCTAAGTAAATGATCTCAGCTGTGCTAAATATTTCCTCAATGACATTCCCACTGTGCTGAATTTTTTTTATTGTACCAAAAAAAAAAAAGCTTCTACAGTACTAGATTTTTCTTAATACTAGAAAAAATATACCATATGGATGGGATATTTGGCACATAGTGACATTTGGTGATTTTAGAGCAAAATTGTTTTTAGCAATGTGGGGACAGAAAACAGAAAATGAGTGAACTTGTCAACAGCTGCCAGATAGAGTATTAATTGAACTTTTGTCTAGTAGCTAACATGTTACAGAAATTTCATTCAATGTGTTTGGTATAATAAGCCCTTTGCTTCTACATATCTGTAAATTCAAGTTGGAAGCATGAGGATAAATGTTTTTTATTTTTTTTTCTGCGTTCGTTCTTAAACTCCTGCAGATTAGCAGGATGTACTCCGGAGAACGGAATGCGTTGTATCATGGTTTACAGCATTGCTGCGATATCTGCGCCTTTCGGCCTAACACGTCAGACTTCAGCATGGCTTTGGGTCACTGACCATATATGGGATGGGACAACCAACTCCATCCCATAACCTCCTTAGTCGCCTTTTACGACATGCGTGGAAGGTAAACAGTGTTGCTATTCTTTGCTCCCCTTTCGGGCCCCGGCAACACACGGGCGTGAGGATAAATGAAAATAATTCTTATGGCTGACGGGAATTGAACTAGGTCCATTCTAGTGGCACCGAATTCCCTTGCAACTTAAGTAAACTTGTTTCCATACTTGACAGGTTTTCCGTACCTGGGGATGTGGTTGGTCAAGTACGGAAACCTGTTTACTCAATTTGCAACGCGATTTGGTTCTGCTAGAACGGACCAGGTTCAATTCCCGTCACCCGTAAGAATTATCTTCTACATATCTCAGTGGATTTTCAACACTTTTTTCATTTGAAAATGAAAGTAAGAAACAGATTAAATGTCGAGAATGACATGAGGTTAGCATTTAACTATAACTCAAAAGTGAGTTTTTTAAGTTTGTTAACGAATTGCAATTTCGATCATAACATTATATATCTACCAATATATACAATTTGTATAAAAATATGTAACAAGTTCTATTTATACAATATAGAATAAGAACTTATTATATAGAAAAGTATAGGAAAAACATATATTCACGCCCATGTGTTGCCAGAGCCTGAAAGGGGAGCACAGAATAGCAACACTGTTTACCTTCCAATAATACGAGGGGGAGTCAATAAGTAAGTCACAAATTGATGTTGGATGGCAGGAAAATGCAGTAGGTGGTTTCTAAAGCTGTTTATAGTTGATATCATCATAGAACTTTATGTTTATGTTCGCTAGATGGCGCTAGCTGTACCTTGCGCATGCGCAGCACAAAAAACAAAATGGCTACTGTACTTACAGAGTGTACAATCAATGAACAACGTGCTGTTGTGCGTTTTTTATGGGCAAAAGGACTGCCTGCAAAAGACATTCATAAAGAAATGCTTCCTCTTTATGCTGACAATTGTTTGTCCCGTAAAGCGGTGCACAGCTGGGTAAAAAAAATTTCTCAAGGACGCTCTAAAATTGTTGATGAAATCCGATCTGGTCGTGCTGTTGAAATTGCAACAGACGCATCTGTGCAGCGGGTTGAGGAGATGATTCGAGGTGACAGACGAGTAACGATAGACGCTGTAGCAGCTGCAATAGGGTGCTCACATGGTTCAGCATACAGCATCATGCATGACCGATTGAAATTTAAGAAAGTGTGTTCAAGGTGGGTGCCCAGACAATTGACGGACGAACACAAAATGAACCGATTAGGCTTGTCATTGGAGCATCTCTGTCAATACGCAAATGAAGGAGAAGACATGATGAACAGGATTATTACTGGGGACGAATTATGGGTGCATCACTACCAGCCTGAATCAAAGCGTGCTTCAATGCAATGGAAACATCCTTCTTCGCCTTGTGTCCAAAAATTCAAGGTTACACCATCAGCAGGGAAGGTTATGCTGACAGTGTTCTGGGATTGTCAAGGAGTGCTTTTAACCAATTTCAAAAAGAAAGGTGACAATTTGAATTCTGAATCATACTGTGAAGTTCTATCAGTGCTTCGGGATGTAGTTCGAAGAAAACGTCCAGGGCTGCTGACTAGAGGAGTGCTACTCCTTCATGACAATGCTAGACCACATACGGCTCGATTAACTCAGGAGAAAATAAAAAATCTTGGTTGGAAAATTCTGGAACATCCTCCTTACAGCCCCGATTTAGCCCCTAGTGATTTTCACCTTTTTGGTCCACTAAAAACCCACCTTGGAGGGAAGCATTTCGCGACTGACGCAGAAGTTGAATGTGAAGTGAAAATGTGGCTTAAAAAGCAGAGCACGCAGTTCTACGCAGCAGGTTTGGGAGGACTCATAAAACGATGGGATAAATGCATCAATGTTGGTGGAAATTATGTTGAGAAGTAAAGGGATAATGTATGTGTAAAAATAAACAGTTTTCAGGTTTTTATCGTCTTCAGTTTTTTTCTAAAGAGCCATTTGTGACTTACTTATTGACTCCCCCTCGTAATTCAACATAATTGTTCAAATAATTCAGCATAATTGTTATTCCTTTTCTTCAGTGTTCTTTCTCATACCCAAGCAGATTAGCAGCATGTAATCTATAGAACGGAATCTCTCAAACCCAAGCAGATTAGCAGCATGTAATGTTACTATACTGTGTGCGTCATCACACACAGTTCATCAATGATTTCTATCGTCACCGATGCCAATGAGTTTTAAAAAAATAGTGACCTGTCCAGTCTTCGAAGTTGTCTGCCCATGATTTTATTTTCTCCTTTTCTGCTTCTTTCACCCTCGATTGTACCATGAAGATCGTTATTGACAAGAAATTATGCTGACATAAATGTCAAAACCATGCACCTTTTAGTTGTTTTACTAGTGAAAGCCGCCTGTGTGTTGCTGAGGCCCGAAAGGGAAGCAAAGAATAGCAACACTGTTTACCTTCCACGCATGTCGTAAAAGGCGACTAAGTAGGTTATGGGATGGAGTTGGTTGTCCCATCCCATATAGGGTCAGTGACCCAAAGCCTTGCTGAAGTCGCATGTGTCAGGCCGAAATGCGCAAATATCGCAGCAATGCTGTAAATTATGACACAACGCATTCCGTTCTCTGGACTACTACCTGCTAATCTGCAGGAGTTTGAGAACGAACGCAGAAGAAGATATATTCGATTTGTTTTCTTTTACCCTAGTAAAAGGCCTTTTATAAAATGCATCAGAGTTCACTAAAGGTTAAAATAGGCTCACTAAAGCTTGAGACTTTGCTATGTAGAACTAAGAAGTAGGTATACTGAGTAACTGACTGTCTGTATTCTTCTACTTCAGCGTACATTCTCAAACTCCTGCTGAATTCTCTTGTAGCAGGACCAAGGACCATGGTCCTACTAGATTTCCAGCAGGATGTAGTCTAGAGAATGGAAATGCATTGTGTCAATGTTTTATTAGCAGCAAAATGGCTCGACACATCTATCTTCGGCAGATGACTGTCTGTATAGACTAGTGTAGATCCTATAATAATATATTGTTAGAAAAGTATTAGACAAGATACAAGAGTGAGTGTGAACAGTGATGAGTAGCATACCATAGTCCTACTGTGGAGGTCTAAATTAGTAAATAGTGCCTGCATTAGGATTAATTAGGCATAATAGTGCATGTAAATGTAGTTATTTATTGTAGTTGTATGGGAACAAAATATCATTTAGAATTATTTATATCAATCATCGTGTACTGTAAATTACGTAATGTAGACTAATGCAACAAACAAGACTAACACTCAACAATAGGCTGGCTAGATAACGGTACAGTGACACTAACACTCAATAACACTTACTAACAGTAACACTAACGTTACAGCACTGTGGTGATAGAGTGTAGAGTGTAGACTAGTAACTGTAGTCTACTGTAGTGTGTAGTAGTTAGTAGACTGTAACTTTCGTCTACAACAGTTCGGTTGAGTCCCTGCCTAAATTTCCGAACGATGAGAAATTAAGTTTGTCAACTTACTGCAGTAGGCCTATAACTTTAACAGTTAATAAGTGATCAAATGGTAGAAAATATATAAACTCAGGCCGGGATGCAGCTGTGATGCATTAACTGGATTAACTACCTGATCACTTAACACAGCAGTCCAGTTCTACAGTTTAAATAAAAATTAAGTATTTCATACAAGAAGTCTGTCACTTAGGTTCGTGTAAATTACGGAAGATTAACATGAACATGTTCTTTCTTTAGTTTATAAACTTGCCGTGATATTTCAAATTGTAATTGTTTTTCTGCAAATTACAGTTTGAAAACAATGATTAGTATTGATTAGGCCTATAATGACAGCATCTTTTAGCAATTTGTAAGCAACACACCATCACAGTAATAAAATACGAAGATTCATCATCATCAGGTGCCAGAGGTAGGCAGTCATGGCTCTACACAGCTCTCTGTTCACAGTATTATGTATCAAGATCGTTGTTGTTTCCCTGCCGTGCCAGGTTGTCAAACTGTCTAATATTTTATCACGCTGTCGCCCTCTGTCTCTGTTGCCTTCAATTTTGCCTGTTGTGACTATGTTCTCCAAACCTGGCTGTCTCATGAAGTGGCCAAAAAATAAGAAGATTGTCTTTTTCTTATATTATTGATTAAGATCTGTTTTCATTTGACTTTCAACACCTCTACATTAACTTTTCTGGCAGTCCATGGTATTCTCAGCATTCTTCTATAGAACCACTTTTCTATTGCCTCTAATTTCCCACTTTCTAGTTTGTTTATTGTCCAATACTCGCACCCATATATTAAACGATGATTAGACAGAGAAAGACAATGTAGGCCCACATGCCCTATGTTCAGGAGTTTCTACATTCCAGATACATGACACTGCATTTTATTCTGGGCCACTGTGTATAACGGCTATATGCCTACTATATAGGCTGTCTTAAACGCTGGGCTGAACATTTTGAAAATGTACTAAACTGCCCCTCCAACATCAACGACGAAACGATTGCGCGCATGGAACCTGGAAGCGATACCACAAGATTTTAAGGATGCTTCCATCATACATCTATACAAGAGAAAAAGAAATCGCCTAGCTTGCGACCACCATCAAGGCATATCCCTGCTCTCTATAGCAGGCAAGATCCTGGTTAGGATCCTGTAAAACAGACTGTAAGCCCATCTTGAGACAGGTCTCCTCCCAGAAAGCCAATGTGGCTTCCGACAGCGCAGAGGTACTGTTGACATGATATTCACTGCCAGACAACTACAGGAAAAATGTCGCAAACAGAACATTAGTCTCTACACCACATTTGTCGACCTAACTAAGGCATTCGACACCGTAAATCTCGAAGGACTATGGAAGATCATGGCATAATATTATAGCAGATTATAGACCTACTACTAGTGGTGAAATTTTGTATAAGATTAAAGAAAATCAAGAGATGCTAAAACATTCGATAAGCCAAACATCTAATACCAAAAGTATTAGAAACATCTACTACCAAAAGTATTAGATACCAAAATATATAATACCAAAAGTAAAGCATACATCAAAACAAAAATGGATAACAGAATATATATTAGAATTGATGCGCCCTAGAAGAGAAAAAAACACAAGATAGGGAAATATCAGAAAATACATAGCCTAAGAAGGTAAGAGAGAAATGCAAAGTAGCAAAAGAAAGGTGACTGAACAAGTGCACAAAAATAAATCACATTACAATCGCTCTTCTTCTTCATCGTTAATTCTCAAAATCCCGCTGGATCTCTCTTGTAGCAGCTCAACAGCCCTACTAAATTTCCAGCAGGATATAGTCCAGAGAATGGAAATGCGCTGTGACGCCGTTTTATTTGTACAAATGGCCCGACACATCCATCTTCGGAGGGATATCCTTATTTAGGCGGCTGGGATTTAAACAGCTGTTGTATCTGACGTTTTTCCCAATGGAAACCAAAAGGCAAATAAAAAATCCAGTCTTCATACCAATATCGTGTTATCAATGTTAGACATGGACACTAACAAAAGAACAAGAGAGAAAGCTTATTAAGTATGAAATGAGATATGACTATATAAGAAAAGCAGCAAACAGAACAAGAAGAGATTATGTGAGGAATGAAGAGATTACAAGAACTATTGGAACAACGTCAGTGTTCAAACATATGGAAAAACAGACTGAAATGTTTCGGCCCAATGAATTATCATTCAATAATGAGAATGAACCCTTATTGGCCAGCGGCAAGAGCATACAACATGAAATAGAAACAAGATACGTAGGAAGACCAAGAAGGTAGTTTGAAGGAGCTACCAACATTCTGACACGGTACATTATTACTGCATACAAAGCAACCAAACATGCAATAGTCCAAAAATCAATCGTCATTCAATTATGTGATGCCTCACATCATAAGCAGAGAAAAGATAATAGATAATAGTATATTTTATTATAGTGGGAGAGTAACATTACACGATGGACAGGTTACAGTCTAGCAGAGTGCACCACCAAGACAAGAGACAGGAGATGTTGGAGATACGTTGCAGCCAACCTTCGTTGCGGAGCGGCACTTGATGATGATGAATAGTATATTTAGTAACGAATTGTTTAGTTTTTAGACTAGTCAGGAAACCACATGTTACTCTTCTGTAAAAATGAACATCTACAATACGTCATTAGCAATAAAGCAGCAGTCAGGTGGACGGATGTAGTACCCTCATAGAGACAGCAAAAACTATAGATTTTAAGAGATAGGTCTAGTAAAATAATAGTTTTCAAATAGAAGCAAGTCATTCAAGCCACTTTGTATGTATGTGTTTAATGTTGATAGAAGTTTTTAGAACGCACTATAGCATTTCTCTATAAGGCAAGGAGATTCAGCGATATTTATATTAATTACTAAGCAGAAGCACACACAAAAAAAATCAAATAAATTGCTTCTCTTCTACTTTCGACTTCTAAAACTTCCTGCCTTCGGCTTCACTAATCAGTCTTCAATACCACAGTTGCAGTTGTGAAAACTTGAAGTAAGTGAAGTAGAGAAGAATTATAGGTAAATATTTTCTTTCAGGTGTACACTGCGCTATAAATAGCACACTGTTTTCATTTTTAACTAGCCAACGTTCTGGATTTCTGTAACACCAATGAAATTAATCATTAATGAAAATTTAATGGCTAGCTGCCGCGACGTCACATCCCGACAATCACTTTCACAGCTCTAGACACAGAAGAAATTATTTCATAATCTGTTTCTTTCCAATTTACAAATATTAAAAATTTTCTTATGATTTGTACTGCATGCACGCTTATTTCTCACGCTATTATTTCTCACACTACACATGGAGCGAAGTGTGTGCACACATTAGAAATATTATTTCAATTCACACAAAAAAGTTTAGGGAATACCTCGAAACCAGAACAAAGGTCACAGTGTACACCTGAACGAAAAATGCGCTGAATTATATTTTTCACACAATGGGTACATAATAAATCTCACTTTACTTTAAACTTTCACACAACACATCATTGTGTCAATAACCAAAATGCCAAATGATGTCTGACAAAGTGGAGAGTGCAGCGTGCCGTAGTAAGAAAACCGATAAAATAGTAATACATTAACATACAAATACTGAATAGGCCTACTATCTATAGTATATGTGTAAGTAATATTGTTACTGTCTTCTTCTGCGTTCGTTCTCAAACTCCTGCAGATTAACAGGATGTAGTCCGGAGAACGGAATGTGTTGTGTCATGGCTTACAACATTGCTGCGATATCTGCGCCTTTTGGCCCGACACATCCGACTTCAGCATGGCTTTGGGTCACTGACCCTATATGGGATGGGACAGCCAACTCCTTCCCATAACCTCCTTAGTCGCCTCTTACAACATGCATGGAAGGTAAACAGTGTTGCTATTCTTTACTTCCTTTTGGGCCCCAGCAACACACGGGCGATATTGTTACTGTTATAGCCTAACTATCAATGTAAAAAATAAATTATTAGCAATAAACAAGTTATTAATTGTCACTTCTATTTCATTCTGCCCGTATTTATTTATTTAATTAGGCCTAGCAAAAAGTACATTTTTAATGTTACACATGCCAACGACCTGGTGGCCATATAGGACTATAAGCCTACAGTGTATAAGTAGTGTCACATCCAAATGGTTTATGAATTACTAACTAAATTTTAGTCTAAAGAAGGCTTAGGCAAACTTAAGACTCAATAAAGGGTCCATAAAAGTAAAATAATAAAATTAGGCATAAGTTAAATAAACAACATTACAAAATTGACTAAATGATCATTAGCCTACAGGTTTTTCGCATATGTAACTTTAAACATGACATTTTATTGCTATTACTCACCAAAAAGTGTGAATATGAGTCACTTAATTATGACTGGTTATTATTAGTTACATTGTTCATTTGGAAGTGAAAAATCACAATAAAATCATTTAATTTCATTTATACATGCTAAATCAATCTAATAACAAGCTCTGACATTTTAGAGTAATATTTGTAATATTACTTTTTGTAATATTGGGATTTTGAAAGTGAAAGGTTTACATTTAACCACAAAGCCATGAGAACCATAAGAATACATACCCTGGTGGAGACTGAGAATCTATGGATTTGTCTGGTTTGTAGGAGTAACAATTAATAATCAATGCCACCAAAACTTAATGGCAGAAGATGACTGTGTTTTCTGAATCTGAAATTAATTATATAGAACAAATTATAATAATTTTTAGAACCGCTTATTTATATCTACCATACATATTACTTCACTTTTTTTTTCATTTCTAGGTAATTATTTGTGAATAATATTTTGGAGTATTAGAAAAGATGGCACCCCCTCAACCAGCAAGTGGTGCGATGAAAACTATGCTTGTGTTCACAATAATGATGGTTGTCTTGCCAATATTCTCCTATTTCTTCAGCAAATCTGTTATATTTGAAGGCAAGTTGTGTATAGTTTCTTGGAAATAACAACAATCCTCATGTTTAAATGGCACATAATTTATTTGTTGTTTCATATTACTTAATAGTCACATAATTTATTTGTTGTTTTATTTTACTTAATAGTTACTGAAAAATAAAGATAAATAACCAGAATATGAAATATTGAGGCAAACACACTGGCCCAGAGAAACAACAGTGAAAGAAAAATGATGTGGGCATACATACGAGTAACAAGTTTATGGCAGGGTCAAGTTTATGGCAGAGAAGAAACTTCAGATATAAGCACATTTCAAGGGAATGAAAGAAAGAAGTTGCGGAAATAATTTTTAGATATACCTTTCTGTAGATCCAACTTTTCAAACTAGCTCATGGTTTGAATACTGACCATCCACATTGTATTGGTAATATGGTTGGATGTATTAGTGGCTCTTCAAAACTAAATAATAGTCGGCAGTAATGTCCTGCATAAAATATACTTCAGCTATGTTTTTACTGTAGATAACACATATTAATATGACATAATTAGTTGCACAGTGAAGATGTGCAGTCTAATTATTGTAGGACAGTGTGAAATGGAGAAACAAGAAATGTGATGGCTAAAAAATGTGGAAAGTTACCTAGCCGAATACGTGGAACAGATACGGCTTAAAAGAACCCATTTGATGCAATTGCTATTGCAATAAAGGATGGCTTGCCCCCAGAATAGACTGTTGCCTGATATACTCTTTGTTACACGTGGTTGTTCAACCTGTTGATCTATATTTTATTTCATATTCTAGTTTGCTTCAGGAAAAGTATATGCATGCTAAATGAGAAAGTGCCATTTGTGACTATTCATGATATTCATCTGCGTTAAATATGAAAGGACATACTTCCACTGTTTAGAGATTATTTGATGAAGACAGAACAGTTAATGATATATCTATACATCAGTAACCACGAGGATGAAAAGGTTGTGTGCTTGTCTCGTGCGCTTCACAAGGTTAGGAGATAGCCAAGATCCTAAAAGCACCTCCCTGTGATGCATCCTGATACTAGGTAGTTATAAAGCTTATGTGAAGCACCTAGCTAAAGCTTTAGAGAATGATTCAAGTGTGTGTAAACTAAGACAGAATGAAAACTGATTGCATCCAGACAAATAATACCGGTTTTGTTCCCACAGCCTAAAAAAGTGTTACAGGATAGAGAGTAATGACGACCTGGACAGCCTAGTTATCAGTCTCATACATCATGATAGTGAGAGAAGTGAGCAATTCTCAAATGTTATTCTCAAGTGAAGTAAGGCCCATTTATTGAGTACTGAATGGTGAATATGGTAAATACTGCATAACGCTAGATATCAGAACTAAGTACGAGTAACTGTTCACTTCTGATAACTAAACATGGAAGCCATGATGAAAGCGATGATTGTTCATGGTCAAGAACAAACTTTTGATTATTTTTCATAAACTTATGACTATGAAGAGGATGTATGACAGGAACACGAGTGTGGATACTTTATTTGTCATGATGTTCACGATATCGATGTACAAAACCTCGTCTAAGTGGACGAACCATTTCTAGTCCAAATCTGCTGTCGAGAATTTCCTAAATGTGAAATAGGCTCTAAGATGATTAAGGGTTTTGTTCTACAGGCAAAGTGGCCAACGGACCATCTAGTTATATAAGATCTGTTCACTAACAGTGTAGTCACCTTATAGGTGTTGTTCATTTAAAAAAAAGTCAAATTCTCTGCCCATTGTTACCACAAACTGTGACCCATGGACAGATTTACCTCTGAAAGACCTAGGGCCTGTGGGTAATAAATCATCATGGCATGGAGTGTTGGCTGATTGGAAGGTTGATGCAGGTTAGAGAAGTCTACCCAAAAATATGCTGAAAATATTAAAACGTAGCACAATATATTTATGCTCTCAGGTACGAATCACACTAGAATTTGTGTTAGTCAATTTAGTTAATATAGTGATATTGCAGTTTCGTTCCTTCAAGCCATTAGATCTAACTACCAATAACTCTTATTCAGTGTTCTCAAACTCCCACTGGATCTCTTATAGCAGGACAATGGCCCTACTAGATTTCCAGAAGGATGTAGTCCAGAGAATGGAAATGTGCTATGACCCCATTTTATTTGCGCCTATGGGCTGACACATTGGCTTTTGTTGGTTACCAATCATTCATTTATTTTTTTGGGTAGAGAGATCCAGTAGGTGGATGGATATAGCATCTCTCTGCTCATCCATCAGCTCCCAGTTGATATTGATAACATCATGGTATAGTCTGGGCATGATTTTTCTACACTCATCCAAATGGCTGAAGATAGAAGTGTTACAAGGGCCTTTTGTGCTGTCTCCAGTGTAGTAACTCAATGAACCTGATGGGATATGAGTCTTATTATTATTATTATATTGTAAAGGGTAGAAATAATAAACAAACTGGAAAGTGGGAAATTAGAGGCAACAGAGATGTGGTTCTACAGAATAGTGCTGAGAATACCATGGACTGCCAGAAAAACTAATGTAAAGGTGTTGAAAGAGTAAATGCGAAACGGGCCTTAATCAACAATATAAGAAAAAGGCTATCTTCTTTTTTTTTTTTGGCCACTTCATAAGACAGGCAGGTTTAGAGAACATAGTCACAACAGGCAAATTTGAAAGCAACAGAGACAGAGGGCGACAACGTGAGAAAATATTACAGTTTGACAACCTGGCATGGCAAGGAAACAACAATGACTTTGATACATAATACTGTGGACAGAGAGCTGTGAAGAGCCATTACCGCCTACATCAGCCGGCATGGCACCTGATGATGATGAAAGGGTAGGGAATTTTGGCGAGATTTTTGTGTTTATGGATCCAATGTGACACCTCTACAACCCTAATAAGTTGCTGGTTTTATTATTATTACATTAATGATACATTATGGGGACTGTTATATGTGTACATGATACAGCGAATGTTATCTAATTTCAGGATTGTTTGGAATGGTGCATCAGAGCAGCTACTTTTACGCAGCAGCAGTCTCCATTGCTATAGTTCACATAATACTTGGTATGTTCATCTACGTGGCTTGGAGCGAGGAGCCGAGGGCATTCCCACAGTTCAAAGTAGATTAATACATTGACATTTTATTGGGAGTGTGTGCATGGTGTGCAGATATTTGCGGCCAGTGTGGAAAATTCTGATAAAAATTTGGAGGTCATGTTGTGGATCTGTTATCCTGAATTTCAATTTGTAATGAAAGACAATTTTGGTCATGTGTAAAAATAATTAAAGTAGATTATATTTTTAAACTGTAGACTTTAATATTTGGAAACATTTTATAGTTGTGCAATGTCAGATTAGCTTAGCAGAAACAGAATTGATCTTTTATTTTCAATTAGCTGAGACATAATGAAGATTTGTATGTTGTATACAAGTTGGATTCAGTGTGTAGGAAGAAAATTTGTATGTTGTATACAAGTTGGATTCAGTGTGTAAGAAGAAAATTTGTATGTTGTGTACATGTTAGATCAGTGTGTAGGAAGATTTGTATGTTGTATACAAGTTGGATTCATTTAATAAAAGAGATTTATATGTTGTGTAGAAGTTGGATTTAATTTATAAAAAGGATTTGTATGTTATATAAAATTTGGACTTGTTTCATTGAGAGATTACTTTGTTCGGTAAAAGTTGGTTTTATTTATAGAAAGTGTGTTTTGTTGAGTAAAAGTTTGTTTTCTTTATTGAATGATTGTTTCATTGGGTGAAGTTGGTATTGTATACAGAGAGTTTTTTAATTATAAAAGTGGGTTTAATTTATGGAAAGATTGTATTGTTTGGTAAAAGACGGTTTCATTTATAGAAAAATGATTTATATATTTGGTAAAAGTTGAATTCATTTCATAAAAAAGATTTGCTTGTTGTGTCAATTCAAAGTTAACCTTTAGAGCTCTGACTTAAAATTACGCAAAATACCTCCTGGGCATGACTTATTTTTTGGAAAATTTGCGTTATTGATGGGTGTTTTGAAAACGCTATAACTTTTTTGTTTTAAAAGATATCAAAATAATTGTTGCACATCTAAATAAAGGAGTGAATAGTGAATGTAATCATGTTTTTATTGTTGTATGTGTGATATAACAGTTGTGAGCAAGTTGTGAAGTTTAAAAGTCAGGAAAAAAATCGCAAAATGGCATTTTAAAAATTGCAAATATAACTTCTTGACGGCCCTTATACTTGAGTAATGTGTGGCAACAGTGATAAAATCTTCATAAATACCTATTCTTGTTGTATATATATATATATATATTGTTTTATATCCAAACTAATATAATATGGACTAAAAAAAACCCTGATACATATTGTTTTTGTGTTTTTGAATGAATACACAAACATTCTTATCAAATAACAACATATTAAACACACAAAAAACAACAATTAGAACATGTAGTCACGATCACTTACCCATACCACACGATGGCACCGAAAATGGCCAAAGCCGCTCCAGAAATGCGTTGACAAAACGAACCAGTTTTCCCCTTCTTACAATGGTAATGTGTAAAGGAATTTGCCTTTTAGACTGCAACGTATTCCTAGCTTCGTGTGGCAGGAATTTTGAATCATATAAACTTTACTTCGTGAAGTTCTGTACTCGCGATTTGGGCACTATCTGTCAGGGCCTAGTGGCGCATTATTGTGACAATAGGCACGATGGAGGGAACACTTTTTTCGCCATATTGCGACCATTGGGCCCTAAAGGTTAACAAGAGGTTAATATTTTTTTACGTTAATCTTATGGGCTCCATAGGCGTCTATGCTAGCTGATGCCATTGCGTATCTGGGACCAGTAGGCGTCTCCAGTCAACTCCGCTACTATGACCCGATTCATCAGTACACGATGACACGAAGTTAGCTCATATGACGTAGAATTCTCACCACACTAAGCTAGGGATGCACCACAGCCTGAACGGCAAATTCATTTACACTTAAGATTGTAGGAAGGAGAAAGCCGGCTGATTTTGTCAACAAATTTCTGAAATAACGACTGGATTACCGATACCATATTTTACTATCAAACGTAGTACCTCGTGGCATGGTTTGTGATCGTCATGGTAATTTATATATACCCGGTACATGTTTTAATTGTTATTATATTATAAGATTCATTTCGAATGTTTGTTTATTAATTGAATAACACAAACAATATATATCTGGGGTACCTTGTGTCGGCATCAAAAATAATTACGTTGTATGTCAGCCTAAACCTAGTGTTAACAGATGGTCATTGTATGTGATTTCTTCAAGTTTTATTTGTTTGCTCAGACTATATTATATTAGTTTGGATATGAAACAACATGTTGTTGTTCGTCCATCACAAGTGATGATGACCATTTGTTACATCCACTTTTGAAAATTCAATTTGAGTTATGTCCTTGATTATGAGTTCGTAGATGGCTAATGAGCCCTATTCGAGCTGTAAATGTCCTTGGACAGTTCGGACATGGAATGATGACTGTAGACGGATCTTGGTCTATCCATGATTTTCTAGCTGCTCTCCGCTGTTAAGCTGCTGCATTTCTCCTCTTTTCACATGTTGATGCGCTCTTTTTGATTTTAGAACGCCATGTAGATCTATTTTGTGCAAGTTCTTCCCATGTATCGTGGTCTATTTAAAAGACTTTCAGTTAGTTCTTTAACAAGTCATTGTAGCGCTTCTTTTGGCCACCTTGAGATCGTGTACCCTTCTTCAGCTCACCATAGAGAAGTATCTTTGGCAACCAAGAAATTATTTTTGTATTTTTTTTAAAGGTAGTTTTGAGATGTTTCCCCCAATTTTCAACCACACAACTGTCACATCATACATACAAGAACAAAAAAACACGTTTATATGCATTATTCACTCCTTTACATGCGCAAAAATTATTTTTATATCTTTACAAAAAAGTTATTGCATTACCAAACACCAAAAATAATGCATATTGTCAAAAAAAAGAATCTGGACCCCGGGTAGAAATTTCATAATTTTAATCAGTGGTCCTAATGTTAAGGTACATTAATATGAGTGAAAGAGCATTTGTTAAGAAAAATTGTACAAGTGGATCATTTATTTTGTGTAAAATTGGAATGACTCATTTTGTCCATGAAAACAGGCAGTTTCCTTTTTTAAAATTATTTCACCTTTATGCATTATTATGTATATCGCTTATTTTTCTTTTCCTATTTATGTTGCATATATATCATTAAACAAATGGTGTTCATCTCCAAAATTTATATTCGGTCGTTGTTTTTCCCATTTTCTTTTGATAAATTTTCCTTCAGCATCTGTATTGTGTCTTTGTCTGCCGATAGTTTGGCACTGCAGTTTTAGTTGATCTGTGAACAGCACTTCGATCATTTTAATAGGTGTAAAATAAGAACTTTTGATATTTTCCAGTTTAGTGGGCATACAGTTTGTGTTTTTTTGTTAAAGCACTGTCATTTCTTATTAGATATACCTTTAAGTGCCTTCTTCATTTATTCTTAAACTTATGCAGATTAACAGAATGTTAATAGTTAGACTCTCATGGTGTACAGTTAAGCTGTGATGTCTGTGACTTTCAGTCTGATACATACCAAACTTCAGCATGACCTATGGGTTACTTTGACTTTACATGGTATAGGACAGCCAACTGCAAACCTCTTTATTCTCTTCTTAGAACATGTCTTAGAACAATGTCACTATTCTTTGTTTCCGTTTCTGACCCTAGCAACACATGGGTGTACGTTTTTAGAAAGCATCATGAAAGCTAGAAACCACAGAGAAAGCTGCCTAGCTGAAAACTATAAAGTATCTTGAAACGCTACCTAGCCAAAAGCTAGAAAGCATCATGGAAGCTACCTAGCCAAAAGCTAGAAAGCATCTTGAAAAGTTATCTAGCCAAAAACTAGAAAGCATCTTGAAAGATATGTCGCAGAATTCATATGATTGTGGTCGATCAGACCCAATGTGACATAATTCTGGATAAAATGATGAAATAAAGGGCACCAGCGAGCAGAATTATTTGTTGTCCTTTGTTGTCTTTATTACTCTCAGTTGTGTTATATTTCATTTCATATTACCAGTACAGTTTATTTGCTAAATTTGTATCCCCCCCCCCCCCCCCCAATATCAGAAAGTACAAAACTATTCTCATTTATAGAAGATGACCATCTCACTTTTATCTTGTCCACAGTTCATTTTTTTTTAAAACTGGTCCACTGAGTTTGCAAACTCATTGCTAATTCGATGATTTTGTCACATTATTTTAGTCCTTCTCCACAGCCATTTATTTATAAACACTTGTAACATCTCTGCTGCCATCCCATTTATGTACATCGTTTGGCTTATTTTATGATGCCAATATATTTAATCCATCATTGAATATTTCCAAACAATTTATTTTTATACACAAATTTTGGTGTTGATGATTATAACACAAAATTTAATGAAAGTATCTTTTTTTCAGCCATCTTTAAATCTCAGAGCAGAATTAACATAAAGGAACACAAAATATATATAACATGCATGTACACAGTAAAGTTATGTGTTATGATGGCAGGTTATCATCAGAACACACTGGACAAATTCATAGATGATTTAATCTCAATAAATAAATACTGTGGGGAGGCTGACCGTTCCAGTTCAATGCTGATTTATGAGTCTCTTTGAATATCTATTATATTGCTTTTTATGGGCTGCTCCGTTCGTGACACCAATCTCACAGTCTTGAGAGCGACCATGATTTAGACTATAGGTTCCCCAAGTGTCAAGTTTTGAAAATTGGGGGTGCATGTGATGTACTATTTTTAATAAAGGTATGAATAAAAATTTTACATGTTTGTCTATTTTTATGATTGTCCACTCTACAAACAACCTGATCAAAGTGAGCAGCTCTGTGTCAGCTGTAAAAACACATTGAATGTTAATATGTTTGTGTATAAAAATACAATATTAGGCAGGCTATACCTACTGGAATAGTGTGCCTAGATATATGCCAAGGATAGCCTTCTTAGATCATACATTTTCCAGTTGCAACTTATGCAGTGAGTCTTGGACAATAAATAGAACAACGGCAAAAAGAATATCGGCTTTTGAACTGAAGTGTTATAGGGCAATATTAAGAATTTCCTGGATAAAAAAGGTACGGAATAGTGAGGTTTTTAATATGCTGAATATAGAAGAAAGATGGCTGGTGAATACAATTTTACATAGAAAACTGAAATATTTTGGACATATAAAAAGACACAATGGCTTTGAAAGATGCATATTAGAGGGCAGAATTCTGGGAAGTAGAAGAAGAGGGAGACCTAGATTGATAGATGACATCACAGTTTGTATGAATATATCATTGGATAAGGCAGACAGATTGGCACAGGATAGAGTCGAGTTCAGAACATCAATTGCAAAGAACGTTCTGGAAAGAATATGTCACGTGATGATGATAATGGAGGATATATTTATATCTATATAAAAGAAAAAACTAGGGGTTTACGGGGCAAAAAAAGTGTGGGATTCACTGATTTAGACAGTGCAGTCTATATACTCATACTGAGTACATTAATTCAGAAGTCCATGGTACAGCGACCTTCAGTATCACATTTATATTCATTCATTTTCCTTTTGCGCTGAAGTTAGCGCATAGCGCAAGGTCAGATCTCTCCAATTCTTTCTGTTCAAAGCTATTCTGTGCAGTTCTTGAATAGTATGAATATTGGTTATTTTACTTTCTCTAAGTATTGTTCTTCTGAGTGTTTCTTTTGGTCTACCCCTGGCTATACAGTTATATAGCAGTAATTAATAAAATAATTGGGGATTTTTAAAGGTGTTGTTATAATGGGTTGCGTCATTGATTTGTCATACTTACTACATAACCTGCCCAACGAATGTGTGATTGCATCAGAATAGCAGCATTTATGCTAGAGATACCAACTCTGACCGTGTCAGAACTAATAGAATATAAACTGATATGTATGCCTAAATAACACGACAAAACCTTTGTCTAGAAAAAGAGATCAGGAAAATGAGTACATTTGTAATTTTAAAAATCTCCCGTGCCAAAGATCTCAACATTGACAAAGTTCTTTGTGAAAAAAATACAGATCAAGACTGATGGAAAAGGCATTAAAGAAGATTGACTTTATTGAACTCAGGTTTCCCAATGTGCACTACACTCCTTTGTAGCAGCATGACACATGCGATATCAAGTGATAAGTTCCAGTGGTCTTTTAAAACTATATTTGTAAAATATGTTATGATCCAAGTTTGAGCCAGTGACTACTTAAACACAAGGCAAAGGACTTAACCGCTATGCCAGGAAGACAAGATCTGTCCCCACAAAACAGATGAAGTAACTACTTTGTAATATTGATCGTTCATTCCATGTGCATAAAACATTTCTAGACCTTCTTTATTATGGTCAGAAGTCTTGACCATTTAAATCGATCAGATACTTTATTCTTTCCATTAAAAAAAAAATATAATTGTGCTGTAATCAGGAATGCTGCCTGTCCAGATTTCCCATTCCATAACTTTTTTTCAAACACTGTCACTTGATTACAACTATATCAAGTTTTTCTTTCACCTTATCTTTTCTTTCTGGGTTCTTTGACATAACATTTTTATTTCTCCAAAGGTATTACGTACATACTTCTGCTGTATTTTATCTTTCATCCGTGTTTTGCAGGGGGCTCAAAAGGGAACTAAGAATAATAGCACTGTTTACCTTCCATGCATGTCGTAAGAGATGACTAAGAAAGTTATAGGGTGGAGTTGGCTGTCGCATCCGGTTTAGGGTCAAAATGATTCAGAAACCATTCTGAAATCGAATGTTTCTGGTCAAAAGGTGGATATATCACATCAGAGCTGTTAAACATGACACATCTTATTCAGTTCTCTGGAATACATCCTGTTGTTTTGCAGGAGTTTGAGAACGAACGCAGAAAAAGATATTTCTTTCATAAAAAGAGTATGAGTTTAATATTATTATTGATCTCCCTACGGATTGTCCTGATCTGCTTAGATTTAGAAGTTACGATAAGGATGAAGATTTTATCAGTTTACTGGCACAGTGAGTTAGTTTAAGTGGCTGTTTTATCAGCTTACTGGCACAGTGAGTTAGTTTAAGTGGCTGTTTTATTAGCTTACTGGCACAGTTGGTTAGTTTAAGTGGCTGTTTTATTAGCTTACTGGCACAGTGAGTTAGTTTAAGTGGCTGTTTTATCAGCTTACTGGCACAGTTCGTTAGTTCAAGTGGCTGCTTTATTAGCTTACTGGCACAGTTGGTTAGTTTAAGTGGCTGCTTTATTAGCTTACTGGCACAGTTGGTTAGTTTAAGTGCCTGTTTTATCAGCTTACTGGAGATAAAAAGTTAATTACATTAGTGTGTTTACTTTATTATCTGGTTGAATGATTGTTAACTAACTTTGAAGAAGGCATGAAATAAATCCTCCATATATAGGTCCTGTGGATTACACAATCCATCTTGGCTAATTCAACTGATCTGATCTTTTCATTGGTTACATTGCATATGCTTTGAGTTATTAGCCAATGACAAGCATGGATCAGCCGAGTCCACATGACCTATATCTGGAGAAAGATTTGCCTGAAGTGACTTTATTTATTATTTTAATCAGATGTCCTTGTCCTCCATGTGTTCTAGTTTCATGAATACATTTATCATTTGTTGAGTGGCACATTGACAGTTTCTGTTGCTCATCAATGTGCTTAATTTTCCAATTTTGATCTTGTTTTGCTGAAATTAAATTTCTATAATACAAATTGCCTAATTTTTGCAGTTTTTAAATTTTACTTTGCAATTAAGCAATTCTTCTTCCACCTCTTCTTCCAACTCAGTATTCGTAACCTTCGATAACAGTTACCATGTTGTTCCGACAGGCCGACGTTGTGCTTGAAATAGTTACGAGCACGGCGTGGGTGGGCGGAACAACAAAGAAATCAGTCGCAAGGGCCAGAGTTGTGCCCTGATGTCAACGTCTGTTTCGGCACCTTTGTCCTTGTGTGGTAGACTCTTAGGTGGCGGGGAATGCTAGATGTGCAGTTGGGTCAATAAATTTCACAGAAAAAAATGGTTGTTGGCTTACAAGTATAGGGCCTATGCTACACTACTGGCAGGGTGCAATAGTCTTGAGATATTGCCACGCTGGAATCTTTTCCTACAAAGACTAGATATGCATCTGTAAACCCTCATAATACAAACATGCCTTTGAGACAACAAATCTTATAATAGTCCCGGTGTAACTACGGTTGCTCAACTGAAGATTTTGTCAGGTCACGGGATGTCAAACATTAAAAGCTTCCTGCTCATGGCTAAAATGATTCATCATCACGAGTGGTTTGGAAACGTCTAAGTTATTTTGGTTGTTCATTTTCACTTTTAACAAAGATAAAAATAAATTTTAAAATGTAAATTTAAAATTACAAATTCACTTTACGTGCTTTCTTAAAGGTCTATGTTCACAATTGCCTGCAGCGAAATCTATACCTGGTACATTGGCGTTCACAGAGCCGGACATCGCTGAATTTATACCACGAAGGTGCAAACATTCAACAAATGGTTCACAATCGTACCTCACCTTTAGTTTATGACATCATAATATACAGAATTGATTGGTTCTGATGGGCGAAAAATTGTCAATTGTGTAATGGGAATCTAGATATACAAAAGAAGACTACACTTTCTTCAAATAGTCAGATGTCACAAAATCTGACTCTCTTACCACACACTGGCTGTTATTTATACAAAGCTCTTATACTTTCTAACACTGTTATACAGCATCATTTAAATAGATTGCAACATACAAAGCTCTTATACTTTCTAACACTGTTATACAGCATCATTTAAATAGATTGCAACATACAAAGCTCTTATACTTTCTAACACTGTTATACAGCATCATTTAAACAGATTGCAACATACAAAGCTCTTATACTTTCTAACACTGTTATACAGCATCATTTAAATAGATTGCAACATACAAAGCTCTTATACTTTCTAACACTGTTATACAGCATCATTTAAATAGATTGCAACATACAAAGCTCTTATACTTTCTAACACTGTTATACAGCATCATTTAAATAGATTGCAACATACAAAGCTCTTATACTTTCTAACACTGTTATACAGCATCATTTAAACAGATTGCAACATACAAAGCTCTTATACTTTCTAACACTGTTATACAGCATCATTTAAATAGATTGCAACATACAAAGCTCCTATACTTTCTAACACTGTTATACAGCATCATTTAAACAGATTGCAACATACAAAGCTCTTATACTTTCTAACACTGTTATACAGCATCATTTAAATAGATTGCAACATACAAAGCTCTTATACTTTCTAACACTGTTATACAGCATCATTTAAATAGATTGCAACATACAAAGCTCTTATACTTTCTAACACTGTTATACAGCATCATTTAAACAGATTGCAACATACAAAGCTCTTATACTTTCTAACACTGTTATACAGCATCATTTAAATAGATTGCAACATACAAAGCTCTTATACTTTCTAACACTGTTATACAGCATGATTTAAATAGATTGCAACATACAAAGCTCTTATACTTTCTAACACTGTTATACAGCATCATTTAAATAGATTGCAACATACAAAGCTCTTATACTTTCTAACACTGTTATACAGCATCATTTAAATAGATTGCAACATACAAAGCTCTTATACTTTATAACACTGTTATACAGCAACATTTAAACAGATTGCAACATTTAAGCAAAAATATCACAGTAACATTCTGTAACTTTATTTTTGGGAGAATGATAGTGACATGTTTCTTTTAATTCATTCTTTGCTCTTAATTTCAAACACAGGGCACATCTTGCATTTAGGTATTCAGTTACCTTTTTTTTCTAGTTTTGAGGTATTGCCTAACCTTTACAGTGTGAGATTGGGCATGTTCAGCGCTGCAGTATGTGATTGAAGTAAAGTTAGGGTTAGAATTTGTATTTAGAACTAAGGTCGGGGAAGGGGCTCTCTCAGTGTGTAGCGCGTAGAAATAATGAGCGCTACTCTAATTTATAAAATAGTATATATAAAAAGTAAAAATCATTGGAAAAGAATAAAAAATTCTTTAAAATCTTGTCTGCGTGTTGAGAGATGTGATTTCACTGCATCTATCGATATGATTGGTGTTCGAGGGAAATCCATAACGTCAGTTATTTAAAAAATGTAAAACAGTGTGCTATTTATAGCGCAGTGATGACCTAAAAGCAAGTTGTACCCAACCACAGAAATTAACTACTACATTTTGTAACTACTACATTTTGTAACTACTACATTTTGTAACTACTACATTGTGTAATGAAGGTAGCATTAATTTAAGAATCATAGTGTAATATGATAGACATTTAATAAGCATAAATGAACAAGTGTGTCAGAATATATAATGCGTTAGTGAGAAATAACTGGATCTTTATGTGTACATTACAAGCGTATGAAGATTGGACATTTCACATCCTACTAATCGACAGGAGTTTGAGAACGAACGCAGAAGAAGATGACCACAACAAATAATGGATGCCATGTTTCAAGCATGACCTCCAAAGCATAAATCATCATGACATCTGTGTGACTGCGATTTAAAAAACAAGATGACTGGTTTGTTACTGTTCGTAGATGAACAAATTTTGATCTTTCTGATCTGATTTGTAGCGCGGTAGATTCAGTGATATATGCATGATTTTTTTAGGACTTGACATATGCATTGAAACATATTTCACTGCATCAAGTGCCATAATGATGTTAGTGATACCTCATTTGTGATGAACTATGAAGAGTGTATGTGATGTTAGTAATTTAACATATCATTCACGTATTTACATTGATGTTTCTATATTTCCAATATATTTATTGTCTAATATGCATCTTAGTACAGTGGAATTCCACTATAGCGCTTCCTTTTATAACAAATTTCTATATTTAGGATCAAAATTCCTAATTATATTTATTCTTTATTGTTTGTACTGTAAATAGTAAATTTATATTATTACATACATTTTGTGTCAGTCCGGACTAAGTTATAATGGGATTTGTACCAAGAAAACAGGTACAGTAGAGTCCCTCTATAGCGAATCATTTTATAACAGATTTTCTTATTTAACAACACTATTAAAAAAAACCCCAGTAATATTTATTCTTTATTGTGTTACTGAGTATAGGTCATTTCCTCTTATTACATACATATTATGTTATAATGGAATTTCACTGTATTTGATAGATGTTTCCATTTCACCGTTTCCTTCTCTCATCATCTGTGTTGCTCTTTGTGTGCTTTGATTCTTCTAGTATTTGCAACGATACCTGTGCAAAGTATATTATAATCATTATTTTAAAAAAAAATTAGATTTGAAAAGAAGTACAACAAAAATTTCAAATACATAAAGAAAAGAGAATATACTAAAGTTATACAGTGGAATCCCATTATAACAACTTGGTCCCGACCGACAAAATATGATGGCATAACGTTACGGGACTCGCATGTAAAGCCATTTTCGATAGTGAATGTAGCTTTAAATAGCCAATGTGCAGTAAGAACAAATGCAGGTGTGTCCAATAAGTTCCATATTCAATCAGGAGTTCGCCAGGGGTGTGTCCTATCCCCTCTACTTTTTATAACATATATCGACCACATCTGTAAACTAACAAGTACCAACGAAGAAGATAACATAAAAGACAAATTGAACGAACTACTCTTTGCAGACGACCAAGTACTAATAGCGACATCAGAAGAACAATTGCAAGACCATATGAACAAACTCCACACAACATGTCAAAAATTCAACATGAAGATTAATATTGAAAAGACTGAAATAATGGCAATAGCAAAGAAAGAAAGACAAATCACTATCTCCATTGATGATAAACACCTTAAACAAATAAATGAGTTCACTTACTTAGGAAGCATTATATCGAGTGAAGGGAAAACCAGTAAAGAGATACAAAATAGATGCAACAAAACATACCAGATCCTAGGACAGATGACACGCATTTTCAAGAACAAAAATGTAAACATAGACACTAAAGTTGCATTATACAAGACTATTATTATTCCATTACTATGCTACCAGTGCCAAACCTAGACAATGACAGCACAAGACAAAGAAAAATAGTGACAACAGAAATGACATGTCTACGAAGAATACTCGGAGTGTCATTAAGAGATAGAATTAGAAACGATAACATCAGACAGATAACCAATACAATACCAATATTGGAACACATCAAAAGACAGCAGATCAAGTGGTTTTCACACGCTTCCAGACTACCGACATATAGCATGCCACAGATGGCCATGACACATAGACATAACGGTTATAAAGCCAGAGGCAGACCATGTAAAAGATGGATCACAGAAATCAAAGAAGCCACAGGAACAAGCTTACAAACAGCGCACAAGAAGGCCATCTCCAGAGAACTCTTCCACCCCTGACGCTGCAAGGCAAACAAGGGACACAGCGTATAGATAGATAGAGATAGAATGTAGCTTTATGACATGGCAAGGGTCAACACTGAATATATGCCTACACGTGTTACATCGCCGGATGCGCAACAATACCTAAGGTTTGTGTTGTACCTAGTCGTTTCCTATATTATTTTTTTTGGTCATTAAATGCCTAGTCTAGTCGATATACAGAATATTATTTTTATGTTTGTCCTCTATTTTTCCAGATATATTTTTCGAGATAAAGACCTTATGTATGGTTGAAATATAGGTTTAGCTTGCTTTGCGTACTGTTAAACTATATTTTTTCATGTCACTTAGTCTGTGGACGGTAAGACTTAGGCCTATTGTTTTGTTTTTGTTAATGCGTATTGGCAAAGAATTTTACTGCAGTCTTACGTTTTGCAATTAATTATTCTCAATGCATTTTTATAATGTGTAACCATACTTTACTTTATGTAATATGGCAATTTCTCTGCTGATCGGGCAGCGCTTCGGGTTAACAACATTGTTATTTACTATGAAAAATGTGACTAGGAGCTGTGGAGTGGAGTTGGTTGTTCCATCCTATAGCTCAATGCGAACTAAAAGCCGTGCTGAAATCGGATATATAGGACCCCCTACTGCCAAAAGGTGCAAATATCGCAGTCAAGCTGTTAATAGTGACGCAACGTATAAGCTTTCTATAGAGTTCTGCTTGCAACATGACTCTGAGAACGTATACATTAGAAAAATGTATTATCGTAAGAGCCGAAAGTCCATTAATTTCAGGTAAATAGTTAAAATATAAATGGAAGTCTACAAAATAATTTTGTCAATAGACTACGAAACGCGGTACAAGATCTTTGAAAATTACTAAAATCGACTTTTATGTCGCTTTGACTAGAGAAACATGAACATTTCGTATTTTTTCAATAAAGTGTCAGTTTGATGTTGGTATGATTCCTATTCAAGACATGCCGATAAACTCAGTAGTGATTTACTATACACTTATTACGTTGAATAGGTTGTCATTGCTTTATAAACTGTCCGCATGCTCAATTGTCTACAGATCTACGGCAGAAATTGAACATAGTACCTTGGCTTTCCGATATATGCTATTCTATGGTACTCTGTAGCTTTTGAGGATTAACATCCGTCATTCATATATTTCACATATATCCTGCAGTTATGTCACTTTCCTGTTTTGTTTTGTCAATATCACGTGATATTTTGCCAACTATACGTTTGATTTTGTTTCATCTCTATCCTTCATGTTTTTTCATCATTTATACTCTTCCAGACTTCCGGATTTATCTATTCCATCTAGCTATTTTATGTAAACGTGGACAGCGCCATTTCTTACTTGTCCTGTGTCCTGTTGTGCTCTTGATAAAGACTGTTGGCCGAAACGTTGACGTGTGTGCGTTATGTGTAACAACACTGATTGACAAACTTCACAACCCTATTCCAAGTTTCGCCTTTCTGCCACACAACCGGATTTATTGCAGTTTTACTGCAAATAAATCCTAATTAATTGATAACCCTTGAGATAGGGAGGTATAGAGTTTAGGAGGGTAGGGTGGGTTTTAGGTTAGAATTTGATCTAACGTACCCCCAACACCACCCTCTCCTAAACTCGAGGACCTTCCCTTCTCCTCAGTTTCGCAGTCATGGTATTAAAGAGTGGCATAATTTAATCTCCCTTACCATTAGCCATTTTTTGTGTGGCAACACAGTCTTCGAGTGTCGTAATTTCATTGAAGGCACGACAATTGTGCTCACCGTACCAAACTTTGATATAACCTGTGCATAATATCTAACTTCATTAACATTTCAGATATTGGCGAAATATGCGGTAGACACTTGATCTGGGATTGGACTGCAGAATACAACCCAGAATCAAAATGCTTTGTGTCGTAGTTTACAGCTTAGCTGTGATATATGTGCCTTTTGACATGACATCCTGCTTCTGGAACACTTTGACTTTCAATGAGTCTGTGGGATGGGGCAGCAAACCCCAAAACGTCTTAGTTGTCTCATGCTGACAGGTAACAGTGTCGCTATTTCTACACTTTCGGGCTCCGGAAAGGATTGACTTCAGCATGCTGGGTTTCCCTGTATGTATTTCGCACAGCGTCGTAGATGCCTTTTTGGTATGGATGGAGTTTTACATTATAAAGTAATTTTTGGGGGAGAGGAATATTTTGTTACTTTTTGGGGTAAAAGCTTTACGTTGGGGGAGGAGGGGGGTTGCCTGGTCTCTTTTGCGTGCTTCATAGTACTAAATGTTATGTCCTGACTTCCTAAGGGTTGGACGGTGGGGGTTACGAACCCCTACCTCCCTCACCCTTTATCTTTGTAATTGATCCGCCCCTTTACATAACATGCTTCCTGGTGACAGTACAACTAAGAACACGTATGATGGTAGCTTGAAGCGATAATCTGTTGTTATGGCTACCAATAAATTATATCATTATCGTAAGATTTAAATTGCGGTAACTCACCATGAGAAACGTTAAATAGAAAAGACTGTGAATCGCCAAGATGTAGAAGGTTTCAGTATTGCTGAGTATCACGACTGTGACTGCCAAAACGACAAGACAGAACCCAATGACCTGACTGACTAATCCCATTTGAACAAGGAAGAAGGTATTCGGAACCAACATCATGGCGGCTAGGTCTACTCTAACTGCAAAAGCAACAAAATTGACGAATAAAAAAGTCACTGGTAGAACTAGATTGTTCAGCGATGTGTCACCAGTGCTCTTAAGAGCGGGCTTTCTTCTAGTGGAGGAATATTTAACTGGCGCCATTGTTAGCTGATGTTGAGTCTGCCTTCTGCTGGTTGTCCTGTGTGTCTAGATGTATTTATTACTTGATAAACAGTTACAATATCCTACTCTTCAACCTGGGGAGATAGATGCAATCACAAATGTTGACATGATACTTTGAGAAATTATGAGATACAGGGGAACATTAATGTTAATGCAATCAAATCTCATTATAATAACTTCATCCGAACCGACAAAATATGTGTGCAATAAAAGACATTCGCTATTTACAGTACAAACAATATAGAATAAATATAAATGAAGACTTTGAAAAGTGTCGTTACATAGAAAATGTATTTAAAACGTATTCGTTATAGTCATCTAGGGATGTCACAGTATGATGTTTTGAGGAATAATTGTTCTAAAATAAATGACTGCCATCAAAGCATGCTTCTCCGACGACTGAACCCGTCTGGCGCTTGAGAACCGCTATATATATGAATTTGGCACTCTGAAACCTTTGGGTATGAATGAGCGCTCAGCGCTTGACATATGCATAATATCGGGTTGTTCGTCATTTCTCGGTTTTGTTTTCAGTTCTGTATTCAGTTCTGTTTTTGTATACTTCCTATTTCTGTACATTTCCTGTTTGTGTCATCTTTGACCTCATTTCTATCATTTCGATTCAAGATCCGTCTACAGTGGTCATTCCATGTCCGAACTGTCGAAGTACATTTACAGCTCGAATAGGGCTCATTAGCCATCTACGAACTCATAATCAAGGACATAACTCTAATTGCATTTTCAAAAGTGGATGTAACAAATGGTCATCTTCACTTGTGATGGACAAACATCATTTCGGCCAACTTACTAGACATGTGAACGCAAGTTGTGTCGTCCTTACTTGTCGTCTTTGATTTATATGTGTGATTCTTGATAAAAGCCTTTCGGTCGAAACGTCGATTTGTGTGTGTGCCTATGTATGTTTCGTGTTATTATCAACATTTTATTACCTCATTTGAAGCTTTACCTGTCGGATTTTAGTTTTGCGCAGTGAGTACATATTTTTAAAATAAAGTGGTATATGACAGTATGATATGATCCCAGTCCTTCAAGCTGACACCGATTCGTCTCGCAATGTGAGGAAACACGTTACTTACTTTGTTTGTATGCAAATAATATGTCTAAATCATCTGAAAGTGCCAATAATAAATTGACAAATGTAGGAAGCATGAGGATAAATAAAAAATAATACTTATGTCTGACGGGAATCGCCTTTCAACTCAAGCAAACAGGTTTTCCGTACCTGACCAGCCACACAACCACCAAAAAGATGTGAGTGGTCTCGTCAAGACATTCAACCTGTGTACTCAAGTCACAGAGAACGAACCAATAGAGACAATCAAGAACTATTAAAACAACGAACATCCCGTACGGGTATTTAAGTATATAGGTATTTAAATCTTATTACGTATAAACACATATTGGCCAGCAGCAAAAGTATACAACATGATAATGGAAACACCAAGAGGTGGATGAAGACTAAGAAGAAGGTGGCCTGAAGGAATTACCAAAGATACGAGACATTACAATATTACTGCATGTATCAGGTGACCACATAGCTAGGGCCCGAAAATCGATGATCTTTCAATATCTTGACACCCAACAGCAAATATTAAAAGCAGGGAACAGACAATAGAATGCTGGGCCTCGGGCTTCCAGACTACAAAGTGAGCTAACCGAGGTGCAAATAACAACAGTTTTACTGTGAAACTTGCAGTACAACGTACTTCACGCTCCCCGGCGAAAAATCACACAATACATTCGTTGTGGTTATAAGAGAGCGAACGCAGAAGTAGAAGGCAGTAGAATCATCAGCACATCAATGCACAAAGTAGGAATCATCATCATCATCACCAAGTGCCGTCTCCGCAACGAAGGTTGGCTGCAACGTATCTCCAACATCTCCTGTCTCTTGTCTTGGTGGTGCACTCTGCTAGACTGTAACCTGTCCATCGTGTAATGTTACTCTCCCACTTGTATCTCTGCCTACCTCTTGCTCGCTTCCCTTTGACTTTACCCTCAAGTAAGGTCTTCAATAGGGTGTCATGTCTTTTAATGTGTCCAAAGTATTTTATTTTCCTGATCTTTATTTCTTTTAGTAGTTCTTTCTTCATATTAAGTGTCTTTAGCACCTCTTTATTTGTTGTCTTCTCTTTCCATGATGTTCTCCCTATTCTTCTATATACCCATATCTCAAAGGCATCAATTTTGTCTTCTAATTGTTTATTTAGTGTCCATGTTTCTGAGCCATACATTAATATGGAATAGATGTAGCATAAAGTAGGAATACCCAAAAGTAAAGTTCATAAATCAAAGATGGTTTTAAAATAAGATGATAGTTTACTGGAAGCGATTATATATAGCAGGTGTTGCAAATTCTCGTAATAATATCGTATTTGATGGTATGCATCAAGTAAATAAACTTACATTTTCCAGCTGTACAACAAACATATACAATCTGACAGATTTTTTTTGGAGAGGGAGTCTATGGTGATAGCAAGTTCAAGTATGGTGCAAGTAGGTGCCTCAGGCTTTGTTTGGTTTTTCGGGTTTTCCCATCAATATGCATTTTCTTCATGAATTCGCATGTTTTTGTTGAATTGTTTTTCGGTTTTCTCCGTGAGTATGTATATCAAGTGACATATTCTTTCCAGAACGTTGTCTTCGTCGTTGATACTCTGAACGCCTCTCTGTCCCGGACAAGCAGGCCTGCATTGGCCAGAGATATGTGCATATATTCTTCGATGTCGCTGGTTCATCGTCTTCTTGGTCTTCCTCTTCTTCTCTCTCCTGACACTCTACCCTTCAGAATCAGCCTGTCGATACCATCATGTCACTTTAAGTGTCCAAAATACTGTAGCTTCCTTCTTATGATGGTATTTACAAGCCACCCTTCATTTAGTTTCAATAATTTCAAAATTTCAATGTTCTTCTTTTTCTCTGTCCATGATATTCGTAGGATCCTTCTGTAGCACTTCATTTCAAATGAATTTATTATTTTGGATATTGTCTTGTCTAAGTCTCACATCCATATGTTGCCACTGGGAAAACACATGATCTTAAAAGGGCTACTTTAGTGTCATTGTGTCATTATTACTATTTTGCCATGTTTCTCATTTGTTTTAATTTGAGTGTTGCAATTGCGAGTCTTCTAATCTTGATTAAACATTCTCCGAAACTGTTTATTATTGCTCCCAGATATTCGGATTTTTGTATTAATTATAGTCCTATATTGTCTATGTTGGTTATTGGTTTTATCTGTTGTCATAATTTTTGTTTTCTGTACGTCTAGATATAGATTTTGGATCGCCCTGTATTTCTTTGTTGTTGTGATTAGTTGTTTCAGTCCCTCAGGATGTATTTTAAGGAGGACTGTGTCATCTGCAAATCTTGTTTCTGAAATCTTGTACCCACCGATATTTATTGGATGAAACTCATTTTCCTCTAGTTCTTCTCTTACATTTCACATTATATTCTCGGCATAGATGTTAAAAAGATAAGGGGATAGAGTGCACCACTGTCTCACTCCACTTTGAACAGCGAACCATTCAGATGTTTCTCCCTCCACTTTTACTGCTGCTTGTTGTTCGTAATATAGTGTTTCAATTAGACGTATTAGATGTTTGTGGAAGTCCATGTCTCCCATGATGGACCACAGCTGGTGATGTTTGACACAATCAAATGCCTTGGTGTAGACTATTAAACACATATGTAGATCTAATATGTATTCTCTACATTTTTCATTTATATTCCTTGTTGAATATGTGGTCTCTTGTTATTCTTCCTGCTCGAAAACCGGCTCGAACTTCATGAATTTCTGTTTCTAATTTGTGTTGTATTTATTTCATTATGATCTGCAGTAGTATTTTGCTGACTTGACTAATTATTGCTACTGTTCTATAGTTGGTACATAGTTGAAGGTCTCTTTTCTTCAGTAACGGTATGTATACTGACTTTTTCCATTCTTCTGGTGATTATGAACATGCATTAGAAATGCCTAAAAGTACCGTCAGACTAATTCATCTAATGTGATATTATCTAGTCCCTGAACTTTGCCAAGTTTCATGTGCTCTAGAGCATCCCTTACTTCTGCTGCGAGTATTGATGGACCCTCACCATTATCGTATATGTTTATCTCGAGTCTGTTGTCATCATAGAGTTATTTGATATATTTTGACCATATTTGTACAATACGATTTGTATCCATTAATACCTGCTCTATCTTAGATTTTAGACACTTTGTAACTGTTTGCGTTCTTTTCCCTGTTATCACATCAATTTGTTTATGTAGTAATGTTGTGTCTTGATTGCAATGTGATTCCATTTCTGTGCACTTCTTGTTCAGCAAATCTTTCTTTTGCTACTTTGCATTCCTCTCTCTTACCTCCTTATGTATTTTCTGATATTCCTCTTATCTCCTGTTTATTTTTTCTTCTGGTTCTCATCAATTCTAATATATCTTCTGTCATCCATTTTTGTTTTGCTGTATGTTTTACTTGTGGCTATGATCTCTTTAGATGTGTGGTTTATAGAATGTTCTAGCATGTTCCATTGATCTTCAATACTCTGAATCTTTGCAATGTCATTGTATCTATTCTGTACAATTGTATTGTATCTTTCTCTAATGTCAGCATCTGGTTTTAATAGTGTTAAATCTAATTTCATATTTCTTGGTGTTCTCTTGTTTTTAAAAATCGTTTTCACAATTTCCTCACTAGTAGTATATGATCACTGTTGTAGTCAGCACCTGGTCTTGTTTTCGTAGATATAATACTGTTTCTATGTCTAGTAGAGACTAAAATGTAATATATTTGATTCCGTGTACTGATGATGATGATGTTGTTCCTCCTTCGCAAGCGAAGATGAGCATGCATGAAAAACAATAAATGCGATAGGAAAATTTTTTTTAAATGATGTCTAGTTTGGTTTGTGAGTTCGTAGATGTCCGATGAGGCCGATTCGTGCACGGAAAGTTCTATTGCAGTGCAAGCAGGAGTGTTGAAGGTTCGGGGTAGGAGAATTTTCGGATTTGTCATTCCGCTTCTTTTGCGCTTGTGGATTGCCGGCAGTGTTCTTTATTTTTCAAATTTCGTGATGCCAGCAGTGATCTGGGTGTACCATGCTGAGCGATCAAGTGCTGTAGTCGATGCTGAAGTGCTTGAGAGAGTTTTTTAGGTGATCCTTGAAGCGCTTTTTCTGCCCTCTACTTGAACGTTTACCTTCGCACAGCTCCCCATAGAAAAATATCTTTGGAAGGCGCTTGTCTGGCATACGGACGATGTGGCCAGTCCAGCGGAGTTGGGACCTAGTCAGCAGTGCATGGATGCTTTGCATACGGGACTCTGAAGGATTTCCATGTCTGGTACTCGATCCTGCCAACGTACTTCCATGAAGTTTCATGGGCACCGAAGGTGAAAAGAGTTCAGCTGTCAAGCGTGTCTCGTATAGATAGTCCAGCAAGACGCAGCATAGAGCAGTGTTGGTAGAACCACTGCGCGGTACACGTCCAACTTAGTTGTCAGACTGAGATCACGCCTGATCCAGACGTTGGCACGAAGGCTCCCAAATGCTGCACTGGTACGAGCAATATGCAGGGCAATATCCTCGTCAATTGTCGCAGTTTGTGATAGGGTACTGCCGAGATATACAAACTTATTGGTAGTACTAACTTTTTTGTCCATTTACTGTGATCACTGGTTCTGTGTAGGGGACACCTGGCGCTGGTTGATACATTACTAACTAAAAGAAAAGAGGTCCATGCTGTCCTGCATGTCTTTCAGACTGGTAGCATTTAGTGCACAATCGTCTGTGAATAAGAGGTCGCGAACAATGTCCGTCTTAGTTTTGATCTTGACCTTCAATCTACTAAGATTGAATAGTCCTCAGTCAGCTCGATAGCGAAAACAAATTCCTACACTGTTATTCCAGAAGGCATCATTTAACATTGCAGAGAACACCATGCTGAAGAGCGTCGGAGGCAGGACGCAACCCTGTTTGACACCGTTAGTAGACTATTCCGTGTACTATCCCTGTGCTAATCAATGTACTCAGACTTCGTGGATGTTGCTTGAACCATGTATTCCCTATTATTTTTTAATAAATTTAATAAATTTAATAAATTTATTCTTTATTATTCCCTATTATTAAGTTATGTGCATGTGTTCACTCTATCAATAAATCAACTCTTTCGTTCTTAACCCCTAAACCAAATCTTCCAGTCACATCCTTTATCTCTGTATCACCAGCTTTTGCGTTTTTTTTTACACTGCTTCATTGCAATTTCTAGTTCTCCATAGAAATTGTAGACTTCCAAAAATGTGTGCAGTAAGTACATATTATCATTTATCTTTAAGTACGGTGTTGAATACTGTAAATACGGGTTCATCACTTTCACCCGCTTAAAAAAACACCATTGTTATTGGTCTTGTTTTATAAAACAAAATTTCCCAATGAGAAGCGATCGAGATCAAGATACTATTTTAGATATAAAACAGTCACAAAAATCTCACATAAAAGAAAAAAACACAACACAGCCATAAATACATCTTAGGTTAAAATGGACAAGGGTTACCTAAAAAATGTAATTTCTACGCTTTCGTGGGTCATTTCTACATTGTCATCAGATTTTTGATGGTATTGTTTGATAAAACCATTAAGGGTCTTTATTACCCGATTGTTTGTTTGATTCCTAGTGATGATGGTGTTCCTCCTTCGAAAGCGAAGATGAACATGGCATGAAAAACATTAAATGCGATGAAAAAAATAAAAATAAATATATATGTAATAATTAAAATTGGTAATTGTCTAATTTGGCTTGTGAGTTCGTAGATGCCCGATGAGTCCGATTCGTGCACGGAAAGTTCTATTGCAGTGCAAGCAGGAGTGTTGAAGGTTCGGGGTAGGAGAATTTTCGGATTTGTCATTCCGCTTCTTGCGCTTGTGGATTGCCGGCAGTGTTCTTTATTTTTCAAATTTCGTGATGCCAGCAGTGATCTGGGTGTACCATGCTGAGCGATCAAGTGCTGTAGTCGATGCTGAAGTGCTTGAGAGAGTTTTTTAGGTGATCCTTGAAGCGCTTTTTCTGCCCTCTACTTGAACGTTTACCTTCGCACAGCTCCCCATAGAACAATATCTTTGGAAGGCGCTTGTCTGGCATACGGACGATGTGGCCAGTCCAGCGGAGTTGGGACCTAGTCAGCAGTGCATGGATGCTTTGCATACGGGACTCTGAAGGATTTCCATGTCTGGTACTCGATCCTGCCAACGTACTTCCATGAAGTTTCATGGGCACCGAAGGTGAAAAGAGTTCAGCTGTCAAGCGTGTCTCGTATAGATAGTCCAGCAAGACGCAGCATAGAGCAGTGTTGGTAGAACCACTGCGCGGTACACGTCCAACTTAGTTGTCAGACTGAGATCACGCCTGATCCAGACGTTGGCACGAAGGCTCCCAAATGCTGCACTGGTACGAGCAATATGCAGGGCAATATCCTCGTCAATTGTCGCAGTTTGTGATAGGGTACTGCCGAGATATACAAACTTATTGGTAGTACTAACTTTTTTGTCCATTTACTGTGATCACTGGTTCTGTGTAGGGGACACCTGGCGCTGGTTGATACATTACTAACTAAAAGAAAAGAGGTCCATGCTGTCCTGCATGTCTTTCAGACTGGTAGCATTTAGTGCACAATCGTCTGTGAATAAGAGGTCGCGAACAATGTCCGTCTTAGTTTTGATCTTGACCTTCAATCTACTAAGATTGAATAGTCCTCAGTCAGCTCGATAGCGAAAACAAATTCCTACACTGTTATTCCAGAAGGCATCATTTAACATTGCAGAGAACACCATGCTGAAGAGCGTCGGAGGCAGGACGCAACCCTGTTTGAAACCGTTAGTAGACTATTCCGTGTACTATCCCTGTGCTAATCAATGTACTCAGACTTCGTGGATGTTGCTTGAACCATGTATTCCCTATTATTTTTTAATAAATTTAATAAATTTAATAAATTTATTCTTTATTATTCCCTATTATTAAGTTATGTGCATGTGTTCACTCTATCAATAAATCAACTCTTTCGTTCTTAACCCCTAAACCAAATCTTCCAGTCACATCCTTTATCTCTGTATCACCAGCTTTTGCGTTTTTTTTTACACTGCTTCATTGCAATTTCTAGTTCTCCATAGAAATTGTAGACTTCCAAAAATGTGTGCAGTAAGTACATATTATCATTTATCTTTAAGTACGGTGTTGAATACTGTAAATACGGGTTCATCACTTTCACCCGCTTAAAAAAACACCATTGTTATTGGTCTTGTTTTATAAAACAAAATTTCCCAATGAGAAGCGATCGAGATCAAGATACTATTTTAGATATAAAACAGTCACAAAAATCTCACATAAAAGAAAAAAACACAACACAGCCATAAATACATCTTAGGTTAAAATGGACAAGGGTTACCTAAAAAATGTAATTTCTACGCTTTCGTGGGTCATTTCTACATTGTCATCAGATTTTTGATGGTATTGTTTGATAAAACCATTAAGGGTCTTTATTACCCGATTGTTTGTTTGATTCCTAGTGATGATGGTGTTCCTCCTTCGAAAGCGAAGATGAACATGGCATGAAAAACATTAAATGCGATGAAGAAAATAAAAATAAATATATATGTAATAATTAAAATTGGTAATTGTCTAATTTGGTTTGTGAGTTCGTAGATGCCCGATGAGTCCGATTCGTGCACGGAAAGTTCTATTGCAGTGCATGCAGGAGTGAATAGTACTTAGTAGAACACTGACTTTTGATGTTTCACTTAAACACACAGACGGACTATCACTAAGACTAAGGGACTATGAGGTGTAAACAGGAAAACATACAAATTACAATACACAACACAGTTGAAACGTTTCCAACCATTAGGCCTTTCTCAAGGATATATAAAACAGTGAAAAACAATGAAAACAGTAAATGTTACCACCAGAGATACACTATTGACATGTAAACAATACGAAGTTCAAGGTGATAATGATGTAGCTGGAAGCATGTAGTCATGAAAGCAGGTTTTGTTGAAAATTAGACGGGATATGATAACAGATATAACAAATTATTATCCAATACAACATGTATAGCAATACAATAAGGACCACACCAACACAAATTTAAGCATTTGAATGGTCGGTGTTATGTCCAAAAGGCTGGAAGGTACCAAACCGGAAATAAATGAAGTAATAGATAAGGATTTTTGTCCTTTGGAGGTGCATTACAAAATTCTTCATGTACACGTCGCTGCGACAGCTATCACAAAGCAGCCTTTATTTTTCACAACTTGACATCCCCCCCCCGGACTCCTTAACAGGAAAACACGCAAAAGTCTCTCCCCCCTCCCAGTACTAAGTGTCATGTTATTAATTATTTCCAAGGAAGGGAAATCCCTGGATTAATCCTGGTTTTCTTACCCCCCTATCAATGCAGACCCGAATTCGAGTGCTGAGATATTATAACGAACCAATTCTTTTTTTATGGATGTGAAGCATGGACTGGAAACACACAATTTCAAAGCGAATTAGAGGCTACTGAGATGCGGTTTCTGAGAAGAATGATGAAAATATCATGAGCAGCTAAGACAACTAGTGCATGGGTTCTCATTGATGCTGGCGTAGAAATGATCAATCATATCAAACATTAGGAGCAGACAGTCAAGATTTCTAGGGCATGTGCTGAGAAGAACACAGCTTGAACTCTTAATAACCACTGGAAAGATTAAAAATTCATGAGACTAACGGGAATTGAACCAGTCCGTTCAACGGCACCAAATCGCCTAGCAACAATTGCACACGTGTTCTTCCGCACTTGACTAACCGCATCTCCAAAAAAAGATGCGATTTCGTCAAGCCATTCAAACCGTGAACACAAAGTCACCCGAACGGACCAATCGAGACAAGGACTATTACAACAACAACAAACATCCCGTACAGGTATTGAAATATCCTCAGTAACAACAAACATATAACATAATATCCGTATTAGTTATACAAGGGCCGATAGGTCTTCTTGTAAACATGGATAACATATATAGACAATACAATTTTGCTTCAAATAATTGTTTATACAAGTAAATTTATGTAGGAAGCAAGAGGACAATTTTTAAAAATTCATTAGACTAACGGGAATTGAACCAGTCCGTTCAACGGCACCAAATTGTTGCTAGGCGATTTGGTGCCGTTGAACGGACTGGTTCAATTCCCGTTAGTCTCATGAATTTTTAAAAATTGTCCTCTTGCTTCCTACTTAAATTTACTTGGAAAGATCAAGGGGAGAAGAGATAGGGGACGACAAAGAAAAAAAGTAGCTAGATGGACTAGTGTTGTGGCGCGGTAGAAGTTCACCAACCAAGCTTGACAGGGAGTCGTGGAGAACATGATCGCCTACGCCATTCGGCATGGTACTTGATTGATTGATTTCCCCCCTCTGAAATATGCACCGGTTAGCACCAAATGTGAACACAGTAACAACTCCCAACCCTCAACGAGCAGGTCACAAACCAATGCCACTAACGTTAGATCAGATTTCATCTATGTTTGACATAGCAGACGGTCTTGATTTGATTTTAGTGGCATACCCTTTCAAGAAACAGTAGAAGCACAAGGAGGCAGCCTTCTTAGTTACAGATTGTCATCACGTGCTGGAGGTAAAGCAAAAACTTTCATGCAGTTTTCTCTTATAATCATTATCATCATTATCATGTGCCTTGCTGAGGATCATTATCAAGTGCCGTTTCTGCAGTGAAGGTTTGTTGCCATGAACCTCCAACATTCTCTTGTCTCTTACTGTGGTGGTGCACGTTGTTAGACTGTAACCTGTCTCCATCTTATGATGTTTCTCTCCAACTTGTATCTCTGCCTACTCTTGATTCATAGTTTGATAACCCCTGGTCTAGTGCGTGAAGCATGATAGGCCGGAATTAGCAAAATACGACACGACATGACATGTGACACAAACTAGGGTGAGATTGATCCCGCTTATTGAATATTTGGTAATATGTCAGAGTGTACCATCAAGACAATGTGCATTGAAGGTCCGTGTAGTCAACCTTTGATGCGGAAGCGGAACTATGATGCTGATCGCGATGATGTGACTCCTAGCTATCCCATATATTGAATGGACTATATGTTCCAGTACCGGACAGCAGCAAACAACTAACGTTTCAATCAAATTCACTTATTTCTTATTATATTTCAATCAATTCCAAATCTACTTTATGAAATTGTTGCTTTTTATACTCCATTCTATAACTAACACCAAAAAAAATTAAAGAAAAATTGAATATTGTCCAGACACTTGGTCTCGTTATGTCGTGATGGCAATGATTTTATGACTATAGGACCATCTATAAATTAAATCCACATTGTTTTGCCAATTTTTTACCCCCTCTCCGCCCGTAACGCCTTCTTCAACAACTGCCAAGATTTAGGGATCTCTCCTGATTGTAAAAAACAATAATTTACCCCTGCCACCTCCACCAAAATGTTTTTTTTTTAATTTTGAAGACAAGCACGAAAAAAACATGATTTTAAAAATATTTTTTAGAAACAATCCTCAAATTCAAGCAGTTTAATTGATGTATAAAAACGGAATTGTTGACATTAACTTTGTCTAGTTTACCCTCTCCCTTGTCAACAACTTCAAACTTATTCATACCCCCTCAACCCTACCCCAACCCATTTTGTTTAATGAAAAAAATAGTTGAAGTGATTTCAGGACAACACTTTGTCTAACAATCAATTGTACACTTTTATAAATTTATGTAAATAGTTTATGCAAAATTAGAACATCATTTGTGACTCTGATTGACAGATTGAACAGAAAGGATATTACGACATGAAACATACGAGAAAAAATCAAGATGACAGTTGGTTTGGACAACTGTATCGAAGTTTTGAGGCGCAATTCCTGTTGGTGGTTTACTTTGCAGCGAATTCCACGGCCTTTTATATCGACCCAGAAAGCGGAAGTATGATGCTGGCTCCTAGTACACTTCTGCTACAACGTTGCGGTGTCGTAAACAATACATTCTTTCTTATCGTCATTGCATCTTTGTCAGCATACTTGGTCTCAAATAATATGGATGCTTTCTTCATTGTCGTTGTTCACAGCTTGTTCTTTGGGGTTGTGACTTGGGTAAGTGATATGATGTTAGATGTTTAATCATTGGAAGACCTATATGGTTTGAGTTTGTGACTTAATCAAGTGACATGATATTAGGAGAAGTTGATGTCAGAGGATGTATAGTTTGGGTTTGTGACTCAATTAAGTGATATGATATTAGGAGAAGTTCACGCCAGAGAATGTATAGTTTTCGGTCGTGACTTGGGTAAGTGATAGGATTTGAAGGGTAGAATTTGTTCTGGTATGTGGTGGAAAATAAATAGAATCATGTTGAAATGTGATAGTAATAAGCTGAACTGAGACATGTAACGAACGTGATGTAGTAAGAAGAGACTATGTATGGTTGTGGAAGGTTGTGGAAGGAAATAGCTGGTGATATGTTGACATCTGTAATGTGATATGATGTAGATTGTAATGTGATGGAACTGTGGCGTGAAGGCGCTAGGATGTGAGAAAACTGTGTTTGGATGTGAAGGGAAGTTGCTTGAATGTTGAGAAAGTTGTAAATAGATATGAAGGGAAGACGCGTGAATGTGAGCGCACGTGTTTGGATGTGAATGGAAATTACTTGAATGTGAGAGCCCGTGTTTGAATGTGAATGGAAACTACTTGAATGTGAGAGCCCATGTTTGAATATGAAGGGAAATTTCTTGAATGTGAGAGCCCGTGTTTGGATATGAAGGGAAATTGCTTGAATGTAAGAGCCCGTGTTTGGATATGAAGGGGAATTGCTTGAATGCGAGAGCATATGTTTGGATATGAAGGGAAATTGCTTGAATGCGAGAGCCCATGTTTGAATATGAAGGGAAATTGCTTGAATGTGAGAGCCCGTGTTTGGATATGAAGGGAAATTGCTTGAATGTGAGAGCCCATGTTTGAATATGAAGGGAAATTGCTTGAATGCGAGAGCATATGTTTGGATATGAAGGGAAATTGCTTGAATGTGAGAGCCCATGTTTGAATATGAAGGGAAATTTCTTGAATGCGAGAGCATATGTTTGGATATGAAGGGAAATTGTTTGAATGTGAGAGCCCGTGTTTGGATAGAAAGGGAAATTGCTTGAATGTGAGAGCCCGCGTTTGGATTTGTAGGGAAATTGCTTGAGTGTGAGAGCCCGCGTTTGGATATGAAGGGAAATTGCTTGAATGTGAGAGCCCGCGTTTGGATATGAAGGGAGATTGCTTGAATGTGAGAGCCCGCGTTTGGATATGAAGGGAAATTGCTTGAATGTGAGAGCCCGCGTTTGGATATGAAGGGAAATTGCTTGAATGTGAGAGCCCGCGTTTGGATATCAAGGGAAATTGCTTGAATGTGAGAGCCCGCGTTTGGATATGAAGGGAAATTGCTTGAATGTGAGAGTCTGTGTTTGGATGTGATGGGAAGTCGCTAGAATTTAAATGAGCCGTGAGTAGAAATTGAAGGAAATGTACTGGTATATGAAGGTGAAGGTAAAGAAGTGCGGTAAAATGTAAATAGTTAAAGGTAAAGATAAGTAATGTATCATCGTCACAACACACAGTTTTCCCATAAATGTTGAACTGCCCAGTCTTTGATTGGCCAGAAACCACTAGAGTCGACTACTGCACTTGCTCGTTAACGATAGCGCTATTCCTCACCATTCGCAGAGCATCAACCCTGGCACCTTGATTTCTTGGGTGGGTGAGCCACTGAGGTAATTTTTATTTCAAACCAGGAATAATGGGTGGATTTTAAACTCGGGTATTCTAGTCGGCAGGCTAATGACTTAACATTGCACAACAAAGGGCCTCCATTTGAATGTGACAGGAAGATAATGTATTGGTATGTTAAAGGGAAATCGTTGATTTGGAAGTTGAAGTGACAGAAATGTACTGATATATGAAGAAAAAGTGTAGTCCTAGGATGTAAAGATATGGGAAAGCAAAATGAATTAAACTGGTTATTAAAAACACTTACCTTGCCTATGAATAAAAATATAGAAAAAAGTATATATATAAAAAAACATACATTAAAACTACACAGGACAAATCTCCACGTATCGGTCCAAATGGAACCTTTTTCAAGAGACAAATAACTAATAAACTCCACAATAATAAACAAAATAGATGACTGAGATTTCATCAAGCCATGTCTCCATGACGCAGAAATGGAAATTTGTCTCTTGAAAAAGGTCCCATTTTGACCGATACGTGGAGATTTGTCCTGTGTAGTTTTATTGTATGTTTTTTTTAATATATATATACTTTTTTATATATTTTTATTCATAGGCAAGGTGAGTGTTTTTAGTAACCAGTTTAATTCATTTTGCTTTACTATTTGTTCGTTCGGTTACTGCGGCACCCTCCACTTTGTCGGACACCCTCCGACCATTTGGTTATTTATATAAAGATATGGGAGCTGTCCATATGTTGCATACATTTTTTTCGCCAATTTTTTACCCCTTTCCTTATCAATATTTCCCTTGAAGCTGTCCATCGTGTGATGTTACGCTCCCACGTGTATCTCTGCCCTTCTCCTGCTTACTTCCCTTTGACTCTACACTCAAGTAAGGTCTTCAATAAGGTGTCATGTCTTTCAATGTGTCCAAAATATTTCATTTGCCTGATCTTTTCTTCCCTTAATAATTCTTTCTTCATATTAAGTGTTATTATAACCTCTTTGTTTTCTTCTCTGTCCATGATTTTCTCTCTACTTTTATATATATATCCGCATACCAAAGGCATCAAATTGTGTCTTCTAATTGTTTGTGTATTTTCCACGTTTCTGAGTCATACATATATAAAATATGTAGCATTTTATAGTTCTCAATTTTATCTTGTTTATAATTTGTTTAGATATTATTATTTTTCTCATGTTATTGAAGCTACTTTTAGCCATTCTTATCCTCCTTTTAACTTCTGTTTCACATCTGCCATCATTTGTGCTTATCTGTCCAAGATATTTATAGTTTTCTACGTGTTGTAGTTTCTCTCTTTGTATGTTTATGTTTAGCGCCTGTTCTTCTGTGAGGTTGCTGATTATCATGTATTTTTTGTGTTTTAGATATTTATATCAGTCCATATTCTTTTTACTTGATTTATCGACTTGATCTATTACTCTTTGTAGTTTAATGTTCACTTTCTGCTAAAAGAGAATTAGGAGTGTATAGAATAATCGAGCTACAGAAACTATAAAATGTTGCAGAAAGATCCTCAGAATACCATGGACCAAAATATCACCAATGTAGACATCCTGAGAGAAATGAATGCAAAATAAACCTGGCTACACAGCATTGTTCTTTTCAGAAAACTACAATATTTTGGCCATGTCCAACGCCATGACGGGCTAGAGGAAACTATATTGAAGGGGATGATGCCAGGAAAACGAACAAGAGGCAGACCAAGAAGATGTACTCAAGACATCAAATCCCACCTGAACATGACAATAACAGAAGTAGGAAGACTGGCTCAAGATGGACAGCAGTTTCGAAAGGCTGTGCTGACTGCTACATCCTGTTCAGCATATGCTACCTGATAATGATGATGACAGAAACCATAAGTTTGCATATTTCTGACATCTCTAGGAAAAAGACTCTATGTATGGCTCTGTAAGGGTACAATGATGTTGGTTCACCACCAAAAATTAATTGTTTCACAATGAGCCGGGTGAACTTTTTATTATTTTAATCGTTGAACATTTAGGGCTTAAGTCCACGAACCACTGTATCAGCAACCATCGTTTGGCATTCGTATAATTTCCTTAAATATTTTCAGCATTATATCTGATAGAGAATTGAACAATTTGTCGAATGAATGAAAATTGCTTCTAAATTCACGATCACCCTTGGAAACGTGACTAGTAGTGAGCCAAAAATATATTTTCTGTTTTAAATATGTGTTAATTAATCATGAATTAACGCTACCCAGTTAAAGTTTACATTTCTTTGCTTACAATATTTGTATGTGTAAATATTGGCAATATAAGGCAATGTCAGATTTTTTATCTGAATGTGTAGATGTTATATTTTCACAATAATGCGGATACTAAAATACAATTGGATGGTGCAACAAATAGATAATAGACAAAATAAGCCCATATCAAGATTATGTCTCTACAAGGAAACCTGTTGAGTGTTTCATTTTGTTTAGTGTCCGTGAAAAAAGTGTTAAAATATCTATACACACATAAGCACGCACACATACACACACACGCATATATATATATATATATATATATATATATATATATATATATATATATATATATATATATATATATATATATATATATATATATATATATATATATATATATAAGTTGGGATTATACATTTCTGAGAGCGACTAGAGAAACCATATAAAACTAACAGGTAAAGATTAAGTTTTTATTGGGGGAGGGGGGGGGTCTGGGGGTTAACCGCCCACCCCGTAATCCTTAGAAATCAAAACATGACTTTTGGCACCAGGAATTTCGCCTTAATACGGGTAAATCCCGCACCTTGTCGATTTTCCAAAGAAAGGTTACTAAATATCTCATGAAAATGAAGGAATGTGAACTACACATGAAAATGTAGGAATGTGAACTACACATGAAAATGAAGGAATGTGAACTAAACATGAAAATGAAGGAATGTGAACTACACATGAAAATGAAGGAATGTGAACTACACATGAAAATGAAAGAATGTGAACTGTACATGAAATTGACGAATGATAGTTTTTTTTGTTAAGGTTGGATTACCTTTCTGAAGACGTACCAACAGTCCATCATATATGTATCATCATCATTATGTAAGCTATTATTTGTTTAGTATTTTACATTATTACAACTTTACAGCAAAGTGCTGCTTTCAGTGAGCCTGATGAAAAAAATGGAATTTTCATCTGATCGCGGACAAATATTGGTCATACTTGCTGAGATGCAGAGACTGGAAGAACCAAACGAAGAGTAGCTAGGAGGATTAGTAGCTAGGAAGAATGACAAGGTAAGTACAGTGTCTGTACAAGCAATACTGCGATAGTAGTACTCTATCGGATACAACTAATATTCAAACAGATCACAGCCTAAAAATGAGAATGGTGAGGTGATCATGTACTAATGTATTATACCTTGATTGTATGCGGATAATAGATCGTGCGGTCACTTTGTGTCAACATCCACTGAAAATTACGAAAAAATTGAAGTGACTCATTTTAGAAAGTTGTTACCAATGATCCCGCGGGTCTTTTATTTTCGATTGGTCACGATAATCTCGTGGTAAGGAGAATCTACAATTTATGATTTAAAAGTGGAGCTGGAACTGCTGTATAAAATGATTAGTATAAAACAATGTCATTCGCAAGATTGGAAGACAAGAATAAACAATCATTTCTAGATTTAGAAAAAGTCACAAAAGACTCAAAACAACACATGCGTATAAGATTGAGTATTAGCGACAACCATATGAGCTCCTGTGTACAGAGCCGTCTTTACACCATTTTGGGCCCCTGGGCAAAGAAAGAGTGCTGCCCCCCCCCCCCGGAATACAAAATAAATGGTTGATAATATTAAAAATAATGTATTATTTTATTGTCACTATACTAATTTCAACAAAATTGTTGTTAAAACATGCTGTACAGCTGTAACTATAATCATTATTAAACATGAAAAAAAAGAGAAAAGAGAATTTATTTACATGTTTTATAGTATTACATACGATATTTATAAAAACAAAAAAAATGTAAACACAAAAACAGATATTTACATATTTTTAAAAAGAAGTAATAAGCACCTAACATATTACATCTATTACACAAGGTCAAACAAAGGTATTAAAATTCGTAATGGAAAACAAATACTTAGATTAGAAAAATTTCAGTACGGTACTTTATTATAACTAGTGTTTGCGGCATTTATTTTCAGAAAATTAAATTGTTTTATTATCGGCTTGAAGTAAACGGTCTTCAGGATGTCATTTTCTATTTTCATGAGTGAAAGCCAGTTCAAACGATGCTGTCCCATTGTACTACGAAGCTGATTTTTTTAATAAGTTTAGTCTTGAAAAAGAACGTTCTCCTGTACAGTTGCTTACCATCATGCACATGAACACTCTGAGTGCAATTTCAATGTTCGGAAAACAGATTTTAAATTGTCCGAAATTATTTTTCTGTACAGTGCAGGGAGAGTCTCGCAATTTTCATCAAGAGCCATGTAATGCTTGAGATGCTCACATTCATTCACAAGGTCGTCATAACATAACTCAAGTCCTTGTGGTACCTATTGGCAAGATGTTCGCATTTTTTCTTTAGTGCATCAGAAGTAATGGTTTTTAATTCACTCAAGAAAGAAAGATTTCCAATTTCTGAATACGCCTCTGCACGTCTTGTTAGTTCAACGATGAAAGTGTCCAGAATAGGGAGGAAAATTTCTACCTTGAACTTTTCGGACTTATTTAGAAATAGCTCTTCTCCTGGCCTATCATACCTACTAAAACGCAAACTTCGGGTTCGTTCCAGTTTTTTTCCATCACTGTAATCGGCATCTGGACACATACTCCTGGCTTTGAATTCATATTCAGTGAATTTGTCTCTAGTTTCCTGAAGATAGCTTTTCAGCGACTCAAGAAGATTTGTGACAACTAGGATGTTCACATCCTTTGATTGTAAAACTTTTCTTGTTGTATTCATTGAACATTGGTCCAGGTTCAAGGTTGAAAGTGATTGACAAACGTAAAGGGCCCGTTCGCATATAAACACAACATTATGAGATTTTTATAAAATAATACTACATTGTATACGGGTTTTCCGAAACCCTACAACATATTCGCATGGGGCCCCTATGCTCGTGGGCCCCCGGGCAAATGCCCAACGGGCCTATGCGTTAAGACGGCATTGCCTGTGTACTATGTACAGAAAGCACGGAACATATTTTGTAGAACTGCTCATTCCTGAGACTTTACTCTTTTTATGTTCCGATTTCGGTCTGTGTCCTTTATCCACGTTCGATCTTCTCATACGCATCTCGTGACTTTGGACACATCGTATTTCGGTAACGTATACTATGTAATCATGTCATTTTAATGCTGGTTCCTAACTGGTCTACACTGAGATAAGTAACCCATTGTATTATTAAATTTTTGTCTCAATATATCAGCACTATCTCGTCCACCATTTCTTCTCGTCATGTCTGTCTTCTCCTACTTTGCTGGACCCCTTCCAGCTTTGATATTTCTCTGCCCTATGATATGTTTCTTATCACGCTTTAATCTCTTCCTCCTACCATCCTCATTTGTGCTTTCTCGCGTTCAGTATATTGTTTATTTCGTTTGTTCTCTTTCGTCCTGATGAATGCTTTTATTCCAAACATCGCCTGTCGCTGTGTCCCACTACTAGTTTGGTTTCTTATGTAGAAAACGTGCCTAAATATTTGGTTATTTTCCCCTGGCTATGTTTATCAGTTTATGCTTATCATTTATTAATTTATATATAAATCTATTAATGGTTAGAGGGTTAGTTATGTAAAATACAATCCTCTTAACCCTAATCCTAACTCCTAACCCTAAAATAATTAAATTAATTATTGATTAATTTATTATTAATTATTGATATTACTAACTCCTTATTCTAAAATAATTAAATTAATTATTGATTATTTGTTGATATACTAGTTAGAGTAGTTATCACTGAAATAAGCTGGTAGGCACGATTTTGAGACAATAACCATATTTTCTTTTATTGAATAATATTGGTAAGACGTACCATATGTCCCGTCATTTTGATATATGCGTTATTATCAACCCCCCCCCTCCCCCCCGGTCATTGCTATTTTCAGTAATGGGTTATTTCCCAATACTGAAACTTTATCTGAAACATATGTTTATGAATATCTGAAACGGCTCTGACTGACAAACTCTACGGTGATGTCACGACTCTGGTGACGACGGTGCAGTTCATTGAGGAAATATAAATCAGCGTCTGACTCCGTCTGCCAAACAAGAAGGAAGACGTATAGAACCACGACTTTTGTCTAAATATTAGATAACGATTATGTACTCAACACAGAATAACCACCTTACAAAACCACTTCGCACTGAGATTCGGAGGGGTTTTTTTTGTTCAATTTAGTGGTGTCTTCAGAAAATCTAACATATTTTGATCGCGTTTACTTTTCACAACTTTGGAATACATTCTGAATATAAACACAGATACATCAATACACATACTACAAAGATGTGTACATTCTTTGGACGACACGAATATCAACACAGTACATACGAATAGACATTGATACTGCTATCTACACATAAATGACATAATAATAACACAATCATGGTATCGTCATCTGAGAAAGGGAGATAACAATGTCAATATGAAGCTACGAACAAATGCATGTCGCGCGTTAATACACGTTTTACAACTTGATCTATAATCCATAGTTGCGGGAGGTAGACTTGTTCAAATGATTAAACATTTCATCAAAAATATCAGCGCCACTGGTCCGATCAAATAAACGCAATGTCTTTTATAGTCAGCTGGTGTTGTGGACTGGACGTTTAGAGTTTGAGTCTTGTTTTCAACAATTTTTAGTATATTCGTAGTGTTCTGTGTTCGTTATGAAATTCCTGCAACTTAGCAGGATGTAGCTAGGAGAACGGAATGCTTTGCATCGTGGTTTACAGAGTAGCTGCAATACCTGCCCAATCTGCCTGCTCATTCGACTTCATCATGGCTTCTTGACCCGACCATCTATGGAATATGGCAGCCAACTCCACACCAAACCTCCTTAATAGCCTCTTACGACATGCATAGTAGGTAACTATGTCGATATTCTTTGCACCCCTTTCGGATCCTTACAACACATGAGAGTTTCGTATATTAAAAATGATTGATCAATGTCTATCTGTTTAGATTGGTAGTGCATCTTATTCAGGGACATAGCCACCAGCCAAGTATTTTTTGGCTGTAGTGATTTTCTATGTAATAAAAATACGTCCAGTAGTTTACCATTGCTTTTTGAACGATCGCTTTACCATCGCTTTTCCAAGAGTGCTTACATCTTACAGACATGAAATAAAGTAAAACACTTCCCGTTACCAAGAATGCTTACACCTTACAAATATATTGCAAAATAGCATGTTCCTTTTATGCAAGAGTTATCAGAACGTATAAACTCATAACACGGTTGCTGTTTCATTTTAGGTGACTACATTACATAGTAAATTGCATGATGTGATTTGTATTAAACGAACTTTTATGTTCACCAGCGCCATCTACCCAATCGATCTCAAGTTTTGTAATTGAATGTGTAGACTCAACAGCTTGCAGTGTTCGGTATTTCAAAAAAAAATTTTATATGAATATATATTTATTTTTGTAAATTAATAACGAAGTGAAGTATAGGCCAAATTATTTCAATTTTTGTTGTTGTAAATTAGGTAAATTATTTAATGCCACATGATATTGTTACTTTAATTCTAGACCAACAACAGCTGGAGCTTATCGCTCGGCGAGAACGTACTACTCGTGACCTCTATTGCTATCAATTTATATGATATGTGTTACGTATGACATAGCTTTGGTAGATCTATAAGCAACCAGTTATTGTTTTGCCTAGTGTTATGTGAACTGTGTAGTTTTGGATATGGTCAAAACATGAAACGGAAGAAGTTCGGTGTTATGTGTTCAAAAACGTGTTTGTGTGAGGGAAGAAATACTTAGTGCAAGATTTTAATTCCCGCATGTTCTTCATAGAGGTTTGGTGTAAATGATACATCATTTTAAGTATTTTTCTAAAGAAAACGGTTAGAGTGATATATGAACTTATTACACTTGTTAAGAACGATTATTGTGGGTATATATATATAACGGTTACGACTAGTAGAGTACGATACTGGGGATTATGTTTATACTAATATCTGTTTACACTTTCTAAGAGCGGATACTGTGGGATATTAAATTGTTTATAATTGTTAGTAAGGATTATTGCGAGGTATAGAACTGTTTACACTATTTATGATAGGTAACTGTGTTGTGTAACCGTTTGCACGTAATCATTTCCTCGGGACTGTGCAGGACTATTTCTGGAGTGGCAACTAGAATATATATGTTTCTTCAACAGAATAACGTCTCAGACAGGAATTACGGCACGCTTACTATATTCTCGAGACATTTTATGTACGTTTTGAAGTTAAATCATCATTATTGTAAGTTTGTCGTCATTAAAACAATCTGACAAGGCCATCCACAGTTAATTTTTGAACAGGTAGCTAGCTAGCTTACTGTTCAATTGGAGCGAAGTCCATCTGTCATTACTCGTTGAAATATTTTGAAGGGGACATAGCTTAGGACTTTCTTGGTTGACTTTCATTTTCGCGGGATAAACTAAGATTTTTCTAGTCAAGTCTGGCAGTATTGACGTTTTCATCGAGTGAGATAGGAACATCGGGAACAAGTTGAAGCTTCTTCATCAATCATCATCTTTCGCCATGAAGATTGACATCATTCGCCCTTTCGCACCAGGTCTGAAGAAGTTTATTATCTGCATTACCTGCTTGTTCGCCATTGCGATTGCTCTAATGATCAATGTGGTGGTCGCCTTTGCGTTGGTCGTGGCCATTTCTGCTTGCATAATCAAGTTCTATCAGGTCAGGGACACTACTTTATAACTATCATACACTCGTGCCTACATCATCACACATAATCATTTATATTTAATTCAACCATGCACTTCCAGATTGTCGGATGTGCTTTCACAATTTAAGTGCAACTTTCCGCAGACGACGTAGGGTAGACGACATTCATCTATTCGCATTGCATCCAAACTATAACCACATTGCACATATCCTACAACTGCACTGCACACACCAACCACATTGATGTCATCTTATAACAACACTGCACTCACCCTACAGCCACATTACAATTACCATATATGCCTAACTATATTGCATCTAACATACAGCCACATTGAAATCACCTTATAGGCCTAACTGTATTGTATCCACCAGACAACCACACTGCACTCACCTTGCAACCACATTGCACCCATCCTACAGCCACATTGCAAACACCAAACTACCTCATTGCACCCACCGTACAGCAACATTGCACTCACCCTATAAGCCTAACCATATTGCATCAAATCTGCAACCACATTGCACTCACCCCAAAACCACATTGCATCCAACCTACAACCACACTGCACTCACGATACAATCATACTGCACTCACCCGACATTTGCATTTTGCACGCACCTTACAGCTACATTGTATTCACGCTACAGCCACATTGCACTCACTCTACAACCACACTACACTCATCCTACAACAACATTGCATCCAACCTTCAACCACATTGCACTCATCCTACAATCACATTGCACCCAAACTACAACCGCATTGCACTCAAACTACAGCCACATTGCACTCACCCTACAACCACATTGCGCTCACCCTACAACCACATTGCACTCACCCTACAACCACATTGCACTCACCCTAATTTACATTTGACACTCACTCTACAGTCACATTCTTATATAGACTTATGAGCATAGAAAACTGATCGCAGACGAAGAAGAACAAGAATCTACCCTACAGTAATATTTCACCCACCTTACAGTAACGTTGCATTCACGATACGGCAACATTGCAGCTACCCTCTTACAACCACGTTGCACCCACCCTACATCCACATTGATTAAAGCAAACACCTGGGACTGTCAACCATTCTGGACAACTTTACCTATTGAAATAATAAAACATGGAAAGCAACAATTCTCGGTGTGGTGCTGGGCGCGTAAAGGCAGCAAAGAAAAGCGAGACTGATACCTGCCAAATATGTCTTGGGGGGGGGGGGGGAGACTAGGATGGTTTTTGGACGAAGTATGCTGTTCAATCCCATATATGGTTAAGGGGACCCCAGAAGTTATGCTGAAGTCAAATGCGTTGAGGCAGAAGAGCGCAGATATCGCAGCTAAGATGTTAGACCTTGCATACCGCATTCCTTTCTCCGGCCTATATCCTGATGATCCGCATGAGTTTGAGAACAAACACAGAAGAAAAACAATAATTTGGAGCTGAAAGTACAATTTTATTGCTAGAAGGAACAGGAGTGACTCGTACTTTCTTAGTTTTTCTATCATCAGTTTCATCATCATCACCGCCAGCATCACCAATATCATCACCATCATCATCACCATCATCATCACCATCATCATCATCACCATCGTCGCCACCATCACCATCATCATCACCATCATCATCACCATCATCATCACCATCATCATCACCATCATCATCACCATCATCATCATCACCATCGTCGCCACCATCACCATCATCATCACCATCATCATCACCATCATCATCATCGTCACCATCATCACCATCATCATCATCATCATCACCATCATCATCATCACCATCGTCACCACCATCATCATCATCATCATCACAATCGTCACCATCATCATCATCACCATCGTCACCACCATCATCATCACCATCATCATCATCACAATCGTCACCACCATCATCATCACCATCATCATCATCACCATCGTCACCACATCGTCATCACCATCATCATCATCACCATCGTCACCACCATCGTCACCACCATCGTCATCACCATCATCACCATCGTCATCACCATCACCATCACCACCATCATCACCATCATCACCATCATCATCATCACCACCATCAACATCACCATCATGTTCACCATCATCATCATCACCATCATCACCATCATCATCATCATCAACATCACCATCATCACCATCATCATCACCATCATCATCACCATCATCACTACCATCATCATCACCATCATCATCACCATCATCACTACCATCATCACCACCATCATCATCACCATCATCACCACCATCATCATCACCACCATCATCATCATTATCATCATCACCACCATCATTATTATCATCACTATCATCATCATTGTCGCCACCATCATCAATATCATCATCACCATCGTCGCCACCATCATTATTATCATCACTATCATTATTATCATCACTATCATCATCATCATCACCATCATCATCAATATCATCATCACCATCATTATTATCATCACTATCATCATCATTGTCGCCACGATATTATCATTATCGCCAGCATCATCATCATCTCCATCTTCATTATCATCGCCACCATCATCATCACTATCATTATTCGCATCATCATTAATGTCATCAACGACATCATCACCATCATTTTCATCATCGCAATCAATATCGTCATTAACACCATTACAACCACCAACACCATCATCACCTTGATCACACCGCCATCATCATCATTGGCACAGTGGTGAAAATGTAGGGCTGTTTAACACTGTGCGACAATGAGCAGAATAGACATAGATAGTAAAATGCTCTTGTTACTAGTTATTAACAAAAAAGGCAGAAGAATCAGCATTCCGCCAAAGACGGATGTGTCGGACCACTGGCGCAAATGAAACGGCGACACAATACTATTCCATACTCTGGATTACATCCTGCTGGAAATTTAACAGAACGATGTTCCTGCTACAAGAAATATCTAGCGCGAGTTTGAGAAAGAACGATGAAGAAGAAGAAGAAGAATCAGCATGATATTTTCAGAGAAATAAAACCGCAAAATGAAAAATCTAAATAAAATCTAAGCCCATCTAAAAAAATACGACCTCCTACTTGATAATCGTACACATTAAATTAAGTAAAATATACCTCTTATGTAGAGGTACTTGTCTCTATGTTATTTATGTTTACAGGCAGGCCTTTCGGCCGTTGTATTACCAGTTCTGATGTTCTATGTTTGTGGTCCTGAGGATACTTCAATATTTGTTCGTTGTTATTGTAATAGTCCGCGTCTCGATTGTTCCATTCTCTGTAACTTGAGTACACAGATTGAATTTCTTGACGAGATCATGTCTTTTTACTGGGGATGTATTTGGTCAAGTACGGAAAACTGTATTACTTGAGTTGCAAGGTGATTCGTTGCCACTAGAACGAACCTGGTTCAATTCCCATTAGCTTTAAGAATCTCTTATGGTAAGCGAGGTATGCCCCGTTCAACCGAAGTGGTTAGTCCAGTTTAGTTATATCAGAGCTTTACAACATCAAAACATATTGGAGATGATGTACGGAAAACTAAAAAAAAATGTCTAATATTTATGTTAACATTATCAATACTTGTTGCTCTAACAATACATTTGTTGTCTACTTGTTCAAGACGTGAGTCACCGTTTCTGATAACAAAACTTTATGTACATCAATATTGCTTTACTGTGGCTGCCCATGGTTTTATAAAAATCAATGTCTTTAGTGGGTGTGAATGATACAATTTTGGTTTACCTCGTCCCTTCTGAATCATACACTCCTGAGGACTGATGTGGTATCATCCTTCCATAGTGACACTATTTGACTGTTCCCCTGATTTTTATTGTTCACTTTGTGTGGACCTCAAATGAAAATCTGGGGAACAGTCAAATAGTGCTACTTTTGAAAGAGGAAATCGATCAGTCCACAGTACTATATTTATTAACGAGTGGCTCGGTATTATTCATGTTTTGTAGGGGGAAGGGGGGTGTCAAAGTTCTAAGGGAATATTTATGCTCTTTTGTTTGCTTGTGGAGGGGGGGGGTGCGAGTGCGTACGCTGCAGTGGTAGGACAATTTTGCCATAAGTTTACTTATACCTTTATAGCTAAATGTTTCTTATTTGTTGAGGTTGGACCTTAACCCTCTCCCTCCATCTTAAGATCTTATGAATAATTATTCTTTGATTATTATTGATTATTAAGAAATATTGATAATAAAAGTGATTTTCTTCTTCTCGTTCTCTGTTCATCATGTCTAAACACCAAGTCCGGCTTCCTTGATAAATCTTGCTGTATGTGAAAGTTCTCAAGACTCTCATGCAGTTTTCTGTGGATGTCTACTTTTGTGTGACAGTGTTCCACACTCAACTGGTTTAGTGTAGAATATGTTCCGCAGTCGGTTTTACCTGTCAACATGAGCACATTGTTGTCCGAACCAGTCTAAATCTATTTGAATGTCCGTTCAGTCTGTTGTGCACTATTATGATATGGGGGATGATAATTTAAAACTTATATGATAACTTGTTCGGCTCTTTCGAGATAATGATATTTGTCTTTTGAGTTGTCAACTTTTCTAAGTGCTTTGGTGATGATCCTCTTTTCCTAGTAAAGTCATTTCTTGGTCTCTTTGTTCATGTGTTGCTTCATCTTGTGCTAACAGATCTGCCCATTCATTTCCTGGTAAGACACAGCGGTTTCATTTCCACTGTATCACTAAAGAAAAGTTAACCCATAACATTTATTAATGATTTAGGGGTGTAACATTTCAGAGACTCTGCCATATGAAGGCGGTATCCATCTCCTCCCCTGTGTAATCTTTACTTCCCGGATTAATCCGATACCCAATTAAGGCTGAGTTGACCCAGCACCCAGGGTCGACCCAATGAACACATGACCACTCATATGCGAAGCCAGTGCGCTAACCACTGCGCAGCGCAGCCCCCGTTACTGTATCACTACCCTTCTCTAGTTGCGCACCTTTTATGTTGCTTTCTTCAAGTTTATTGATATCGAGGGATTATAGAACAGTCATTGCATGAGATAGAAATAATGATGAAGACAAAACACTGAGGAATGACGTGTTCTAGTACACTATTCCTGGTGGTGGAGTTTTACTTTCACATCAAGATTGATGTCTCTTTTTCTTCTTCGATCGTTCTCATACTCTGTCAGATCAGCAAGATTTAGTCCGATTACCGGAGTGAGCTATGTCATGGGTTACAGCTTATCTGCGATATCTGCGCCGTCCGGCCTAACATTTCCGACTTAGATTCGGATTCATTTTCACTGTATGTGGGATGGAACAACAACGACACCTCAAAAACTATCTTAGTCGACTTTTACGACACGAGTGATATAAAAACAGTGACACTACTCTGTGCTGCTTTATCGGACCACCACACGGGTATCTGTGGCATTCATTCTTATGGTGCGGTTTTCCATATCCTTGCCAGTTTGGAATGACTGTTTCATGTAATGTTGATACATATTTTTGTGCGATGCCACGAGTTGAGAAATCTTCCACTTCGGATGGGACTTTGCTATGACTATCTTGCAATTTTGAAGTATGAATTAAGAAATTAGAAATAAAAGAATTGATTCCTCCCAGATGTTCACGCTGAAGTTTTGGTTGGTTTGCTGGTTGATGATTCAGCGGTTCATAGGACCTTGCCTTCTGACCCAATGCCATTGTGTGATATATGCCTGCGTTTATTATCTGTGTTTTGTTATATATAATGTGTTCCATTTATCTGGACTTGGAAGAAGAAGGATTGTTCTATCATTCAGCCAAAAGGTTGTGGTTGGTCGACAGTTCCGAAGGAATGTGTGCACAGTCGGCAATCTGGAGTGTATTGTGGTTGTATTCTGTTCAGATGATTCTTCAGCTGTAACTGATGGGTGCGAAGACAGATGATACTTTGGCTCTGGTTTTTATTTTCCCAGGAACATAATGTTGTCTGGGCTGGTCATATATTTGTAGTCGTCAGCAGGCTTTGTTATGTATATTCTGCTATTTACCTTGTGGATCTAAAATCGGAAAATGAGCCACAAGACAATCTGCAATATGAGGGCCTCATAGTCCACTTGTAATCTGTACACAGTCCTGTTTCCTTTCATAAAGATTTAAAATGTCATAATCAACAGCAGGCTTTATCACAGCAGAGATTACCATAGAGATTGGCAATCGTACGCCTACTCTTTCGACATATATTTCCAGTGACCATACCACTATACTTTATCACCGGTAACACTCCATGGCGAAAGAATACAGAGCCAATGTAATGTTCACAGTAAAGATATGAGCAAACTTGATATATCCTTCTCTCAGGAATTACTCGAACGTCTCACTTGTATCTCTAGCGGACCTCTTGGCGAAATCATAAGTGATTTTCATTGAGTACAGAATATGTATCGTTGCCAATTCTTCTCTAATTTTATTTTTGAGTAGCATTTTAGTCACGTTGCTCATAGGAATTCGACAATATCTACCAGAGGTTTTGTGTGATTGGCTTATTTGCTGTGTCAAATTCTTTTGCAAGTTATTTATAGTTTCTTGTTTTTATTTACCAGTTTTATGACCCTCTACCATATAAGACCTGCTGACTAGTTGGAAAGCCAGCCTTCTTAATGACTAATTTGATTATTCCTGTGATTTTCATTGATCACTATGAGTATAATTTGTATGACATCCAATGAAAATCAAAGAAATAGTGACATGAGTCATTAAGAAGTTTGATTCCCAGTTATCCAGTAAGTCTCATACTGTAGGAGGTAATACCATATGTGCACATCATGGAAGACATGGTTATACAAATCTGCAGCACATTCTTCTCCACCCTTTTCGTCTTTGAGTAAATCAGAGATGTTTCCATTTCCACCATGATTTTATTCCTGACAGAATCATATTTAAAAAAAAAAATCTTTAATGGGCCTAAAGCAGCATGTCGGAACTTCCTTTTCTAATGAAATCTCTATCTAGTGTCTAGCCAGATATCTGGAAAACTACAGAAGGTTATTGTGGTGCTGACAACCAGGAATACATTTAGGCATGGATGATAAGGAAAGCTTCACGGTTGAAAAGACTGAAAAATGTGTTGAGGATTGATTTCATTGTACACGGATTACCCTATACTTAGGTGTTTTTTTAAATTAAAAAAAACAACAACATAATGTTGATCTCAGACACCAATACAGACAAATAGGTAAATCTCTAATAATTCATATAATTTATATTCTTTTTTACGAATGTGGGAGTCGGACAACTACAGCTGAAACTGAGAGAAGAATACATGGTCTTGAAAACAGATGTTACAGACGAATATTGCGCATACGTTATATTGAAAATAAAACCAACATAAACGTGAGAAACAAAATAAATACTTTTGCAGGTCAACAAGAACATCTTATGGCAGTGTGGAAAAGTCGAAAACGTGTGTAGTTTGGTCACGTGATGAGGAATGGTTCCCTTTCCAAAACTATTCTACAGGAAACAGTTGGGGGGGGGGGAGGAAGAATAGGAAGTCAAAGGAAAGTATTGATTGATAGTATTAAAGACATGATTTCTGGGGAGACAGAATTGATGCCTTTGAGATGTGAGTATATATGAGAACATCATGGAAAGAGAAAAAAAAACAACAAATAAAGAGGTGCTAAAGACACTTAATATGAAGAAAGAACTACTAAGAGAAATAAAGATCAGGCAAATACAATATTTTGGACACATTTAAAGACATGACACATTATTGAAGACCTTACTTGAGGGTAAAGTCAAAGGGAGGCGAGCAAGAGGTAGGCAGAGATACAAGTGGGAGAGTAACATCACACGATGGACAGGTTACAGTCTAGCAGAGTGCACCACCAAGACAAGAGACAGGGGATGTTGGAGATTCGTTGCAACCAACCTTCGTTGCGGAGATGGCACTTGATGATATTGATTAACGCTCTCCATATTTAAACAGGGAACTGAGAATAGGGAGGTATGGCGATTTTTGTGGTGATGTTTCCAGAGTCGCAACCTTGCAACGCTGAAGGGTTATGAATTTGCTGATGATATTTAGTTTATGTAAAAGTAGGGGAGGGGTGGTGGTGAATGTTATTAGTAACCAGAGTGTGCTCATTGCGCTAATATACCTAACTTCTGAACTCCTGACCACATCATTCCTATGTACGCTGTTTGTCTTAAAATATACCTGTCATCGTATTCTACTATACACTTCCATGGTCGTGAAATATTGATAATTTACATTTTTTACTGTCGTATTGAACCCGAATTATTTTTATTTCTATAAACTATGCCCACCCCTGTAGTGCAGGTGTTATTGGGCCGCCCAATGGTATTAATGGCTATAGGCTCTGATATAACCAAAGGTAAACCAACTTTAACAGTGAATACATTTTGTATTAATAAAATGAAGTTGTAATTTCCCCAACTATCAACCAATCAGATTTAGTTCTACGCAATACTATCATATTGATCGTGTACTTTGAGCACTTAATTCATATAACGCGTTATAACAATAAACAAAATAAACTATGTCAAGGTTACATAAGGTAAGTTAATGCATAGATCTCTAGATACTAGGATATACTATGCCTTTGAAACGTCACGATATCAGTTTGATGTAAACAAACATTACCTGTAGAGTGCATTGAGTTTTCTATACTGTTTGGTAAAAATGTGCAATACAGGTTATATTGTGTTCCTTGTATGTTCCTGTTAATTATTGTTCCTCATGTTTTACCATCAGAGTCCCTTTATGATGGAGAACCGCCGCATCCGTACTATGGGTTCACCGAAAGCCGCTGGAATGAACACCAGACACACAATTTTTTGGAGACATCTCTATTATTCCGTACATTTATTCTCCCAGTTTTTACAACATATGACTCCATTTTATATCACATAGTTAGTTACATGACGTTCTTAACATACCCATGACTCTTTAAGTTGTAACAATTACTATTTAGATAAGACATTTTTGTTGTTAATATTTATAAATTTTAATACTTTTCCCCTTAATTGCAATTTTACATTTTCTTTGTAATGCATTTTTTGGGTCATATAATCACAATTCCGTGGTTCCCACCTCTCTTCGTCTCTATGTTTTTGTTTTTGCTTTCCAGAACTATCTACTGTATCACATTGCTGTTGTATGTAGTCTCCGTTTCATTTTGCGATTCCATTCTGTATTTGTTCATCCCATTCTTGATAAAGACCTTTCTGTCGATACTTCGATCCTGTGTAATGTTCAAGGTAAAACTGATATTTAATTCTTTATTTATATATATATATATATATATATATTAGTTTTGGATTACTGTTTTGGGGGGGGGGGGGGGTGGGGGAGGGGGGCCAATTATGTTTATGTCCTGTAGTCTTAACGTCAAAAGAAGAATAACAAGTTACATTTGGGGGGGGGGGGGGTAAGACATACGTATTTATTTTCTTCTTTCTTAGTATTAATGTTAAGGTCCATGGTGTGATGGTTGAACCACGGAATCTATATATAGTATGGACTAACAACGACTTCACAGTTAGGGGCGGTTGCCATTAAGAATTGGGGTATTTCTTTTGAGATTTCTCGTCGTGAACTAATTCTCACTAGGATAGCTAGAAAACAAGCCCTTCTTGATGATAGCTTTGTGCACAAATCTCGTAGTGTCGCTTTTATTGGTAAATCCGACTTACCCCTTGATGTTCATCAACTGGCAACGTAAACTACAAGAGACAAGTGGTCTTGTGTATCAGCAAAATGAATGCTGCTGTGTGAGATAAGAGCACAGGATTATTATAGAGATCGACTTTGCGAATTCTCAACGGGAAAACCCGGCAACGATTTTTGTTTTACAACCAACCTTTCCTGTGATGTCCGTAACTAGCCCTTTCGAATATCTGAATGGCTGTGACAACATAAATACGTCATGACACAAATGGCCATGACACACAGACATCACGGCTATAAAGTCAGAGTAAACCATGTAAAAGATGGATCACAGAAATAAAAGAGACCACGGGAAGAAGCTTACAAACAGAACACAGGCAGACCATCTCCAGAGAACTCTTCTACCCCTGACGCCGCAAGGCACACAATGGACACATCATATAGAAAGACAGCTGTAGTTGAGTCCACCTTTTTGTATGTGCAAATATGAATGGAATTCTTGTTTCTTATGTGCAATGAAGGTATTAACCCCACTCCCAACCCCCTCCAATTAGGAAATCAGAACACCAATTTTAGTAATAATATATATATATAATTAGCAAAACGGCCAGAGAATATCCAACAATTAGGCATGGACCGTAGTAATACAGGTATCACTTTTTAATTCTAAAAATGTCCACGATTTTCTCCAAAACATTTCACCAAAAATTTACATGAATGCGAATAAAGTGTACATGAAAATAGACAAATTACCCGTTAATAGGTAAACCCCCCCCCCCAGCCATTTTTTTCACTGATGACATATCTACGGAACTGGTTATCTCTATTAAAAAAAAGGTGTATCAGATTTGGTTATGAGGCTCACATACTCGTATCTCTCTTCTAACGTGAAATGTGATTGCAGAGTTCCAGATTGCCTTGTGTCATTCTTAACTTCGGTGTTGTGTGCACTTTGTGTTGTGTCATTAATAACTTCTGCATTGTTCCAGATTGCCTTGCGTTATTCTTAACTTCGGTGTTGTTTGCAGATTGCTCTGTGTTATTCTTAACTTCTGTGTTGTTTGCAGATTGCTCTGTGTCAATCTTAACTTCTGTGTTGTTTGCAGATTGCTCTGTGTTATTCTTAACTTCTGTGTTGTTTGCAGATTGCCCTGTGTTAATCTTAACTTCTGTGTTGTTTACAGATTGCCCTGTGCCAATCTTAACTTCTCTGTTGTTTGCAGATTGCTCTGTGTCAATCTTAACTTCTGTGTTGTTTGCAGATTGCTCTGTGTTATTCTTAACTTCTGTGTTGTTTGCAGATTGCCCTGTGTTATTCTTAACTTCTGTGTTGTTTGCAAATTGCCCTGTGTTATTCTTAACTTCTGTGTTGTTTGCAGATTGCTCTGTGTCAATCTTAACTTCTGTGTTGTTTGCAGATTGCCCTGTGTCAATCTTAACTTCTGTATTGTTCGCAGATTGTGATATCTTAATACTAATAAAAATAAATGTATTCAACGTTTACTCTATTGTGTCTTGTATATTCAACAAGGACATCTCCTAACCTTGTTGAAACGCCTTAAATTTGCATTATTCACGTGGTAAGGTCCGATTCCCTTTCCAAGATCGTTACCTTCGTTAGAACACCTGAGTGATGCGTCACTGCGAAAGGCTGTTCCGATTTTTTCTATGTTTGTCAGTGGAGATTTTCTGAATATTCTGTGAATCCAGCAAATGAAAAGTGAGAGAAAAGTCGGATTAGCCTTACTCAGTGACGTGAAATGGGGGTAGCCTGTTCACTGAGGTCACGCCAAGACTGCTATGCATGGGACAGTTGAGGATGCAAGAAGAAGAGGTGCTAAAATAAAAGTATGAATTGATAATATCCTGGACTGTGTAGGATTAAGTTTCTCCAAACTCAAACAAGGAAATGAGAACAGAGATGCTTGACATAGTTTATGTGTTGATGTTTCTAAAGCGGCAACCATACTACCCTTAGAGGTAAAGGGTGCGATGATTCTGTATGTAAAGGAATTTTAAGATCTCGTCAGTGATCAATCAATCAATAAACCCATAACCCTTCAGGGTCGTAGGGGTACCACATTGGATGCTTCAGCACACAGAGTCCTCCAGCGAATTCTATCCTCAGCGATGCGGATGAGTGTGGAAATATCTAGCCCTGTCCATTCCTTGATGTTGTCTGTCCATGTCTTTATTTGTCCTCCTCTGCTTCTTCCACCCTCGACAGTTCCCTGCAATATTGTTTTTGACAAGGAATCGTGCCTGCATACATGTCCGAACCATGCTAGTTATATGCTAGTCAGTGATAACAAATAACCAATCCCGTCTTCAGAATAGGCTTAAGCACTGATCCCAAACAGCACCATTTATGTTGGCTGATGGCTGATCACTTTGCGCATACTTGTGTCGTCAGCCTGCCAATGAAAATCATGGAGAAAGTTGAATCAGGCAAGGAAAAAAAGTTCTTTGGGATCATCGCGCAGGACCATTATGGAGAAGGACTTGACTTTACGCTCACGTTTCGCAAGGATGTATTAATTTGTCAAGATTTTGGGAACCCTTCCAGCACACCGCTATCTTTGACTCACCTATAACTTATATTATCTGAGTTACTCTAGGCGCCAGCTTGCAATTTCGTCAGCACAACACAAGCCGATGTGTATTAGGTTTTCATGATCCGTGCGTGTGTTCAGCTATCACATATATTCAAATACAATCACATATTAACCGGGTAATAGTTTCCATATTTTTTTAAACATCAAATTGCAAAATGATCGATAGCTTTTTGATATTGTGAACAATTCACCGTGTGACTGATTTGTTTTAGGATGACTGAACGTTGACTGATTAATATTTTATAGGCTGACTAAATGATTGAGCATATATCATTTTATAACATCAAGCGACCTGCCTGCTGGTGTAGTCTGGCGCTCTTGTCTCCACTGGTGTATTGCCCGAGCTCTTACTGTCAAAGCTGTTGTTGAAAATGTTTTGTCATGTGGTTAAGGTGTTCACTTTTTTTCCCGGTTCTGTTTCGTCTGTGAAATCAGTTAGTTCTCATACGAAGCCAGAAAAAACAATCTGTATCCTACGGATGTTGACAATGTGATTATCTGTTCTTTCTATCTATCTTTTTTTCTTTGTGTGTGTTTTTTTGTTGCTGCTGTTGTTAGGGTGTTCTAAACAATTTAAATAGGAATCTTGAGGATAAATGAAAATTTCTTGAGAATAATGGAAATTGAACGAAATCCATTCTAGCAGCATCAAATCGTCTTACAACTCGAGTAAACGAGCTTCGCAGTACTTCACTAACCGCATCCCCGAAGCAGATGCGATGTTGCCGAGACATTCATCCAGTGTGCTGAAGTCACCGAGAACTGAAAAATTGAGACAAGAAATACTACAACAACAACAAACGCACAAGTATTGAAGATCTTGTAGGACAATGGCCCTTGTAGAATTACAACAGGATGACGTCCACGGAACGGAAAACGCGTTGTGTCGTCGTTATATTTGTGCAAATAATCTGGCACATATGATTTTAACAACTTGAGTACTTAAGTACACAGGCTGAAAGTCTTGGCGATACCACATCTTTTCTTGAGGATGTGGTTGGTCAAGTACGGAAAACCTGTTTACTTGTGTTGCAAAGCGATTCGGTGCTGTTAGAACAGACCTCGTTCAATTCCAGTCAGTTGTAAGAATTATTTTGATTTATCCTCATGCTTCCTACTTGAATTTACATCTGATATTAGTGTGGTAGCTAATAGAGTGTTTTCACCACTCATGATGATGTTCGTCCGTCGTGATCGACGATGACCAAAAACTCAACCATAATAATAATAACAATAAATAATAAAATAATAAAGTTAATAGTGCGTTTTTAAATGACTAGCAAGTCCAATGCGCGCACAAAATGTTCTTTTACAGAATTGACAACAATAGAAGGTATCTGTGTGAGGTTGAGATGTTTTTTCTTTTCTATGTGTCCGCTTCTGTCTTGCAGTTTCTTGTCTGAATTCTTCTGCCGCTAGTGCTCCCGTTCTAATGCTGTAACGCCATGATGTTCTATCCTGAGCGAGGCTCTCCCAAGCGCCTACGTCAATGTTAAGATGTTTCAAGGATGACGAGCGTGTCTTTGAAACGCTTTTTCTGTCCACCAGCTTTTCGAAATCCTGCCTTGAGTTCTCCATAATATATTTGTTTTGGCAAACGCGAGTTCTCCATACGCACAAGATGGCCTGCCCAGCGTGCCTGCGCCTTCATAAGTATTGTGTGGATGCTTATTGAGGTTGATTTTTCCAAGACCTCGTAGTCTGGTACTTTGTCCCACCAATGGATGTTTAGTAATTTACGTAGGCAGGTAAGATGAAAATGATTTAACTTTCTTGCATGTCTAGCATACACTGTCCACGTTTCGCAGGCGTATAGTAATGTTGGTATAACAGCAGCATGATATACTTGTAGTTTGGTGGTTGTTCTTATACCTCTTCTGTCCCATACATTGTTGCGTAATCTGCCAAATACAGCACTAGCTTTTGCCAGTCTATACTGATGAACGGACGACATCTGTAGCCTCACGCTAGTAAGATAGCGGTACGCTAGTAAGATATACATACAAGAAAACCGATTCCCGTACTTATACTGGACACCAACCTATAGGATTACTACAGCCAAGCATTATTAATCTTTTCCCCGCTCTAGGTATCGCTATTGACCACGTTACAGACGCCCACAATGGGTATGTAACGTTTTGGAAAAATTGTCTTTTCATATAGTTTTCTACTTCTTGCGCGTTCTCTCTCACACTCCTGCAGATTATCAGGATTTAGTCTAGGGATGAAATGTGATATCATGATTTACAGTTTGGCTGCGATATCTGCTCCTCTCTGCCTGACACCTCCGACTTCAACACGTTTTCTGAATCACTTTGACCCTCCGTTGAATGGAATAGCCAACATACAAAACCCTCTGAGCAATCTCTGTCAGCATGCAAGTTAGGTAATAACGTCATTATTTTCTCTCTTGGGGCTATGGCAATACGCGGGCGTTTTTAGTAATAAATGTCATTTTTTTAAATAAAAAGATTACTATATCCCCTTTCTCTGCTCCCTTCCCCCGCTTAAATTCATAACAGGACGTGTTCATATTAATCGTGTCGTGGACGACGGGCTGTGGTTAATACGTCATTGGTTTCACAGCTCGTAGATAAGATGGAAGGGGAGGGGGCTAGGGGATTCAACCCACTCTCTCCTAAGGGAATTAAATCACCCCTCCCTTCTTGTTAATGAGAATATGACTTAAGTAATAGGAATTTGGCAAAGAGGTTGGTACCTCCGCCATTTTAAGGAATTTTCAGGAAAAATGTTACCCAAAAACACCAAAATAAAGCCCTACAAGAAAAATCACACAAAATAAAGTACTCTACACGAAAAATCGCACAAAATAAAGTATTCTACACGAAAAATTACACCACAATAAAGTATTTTACACGAAAAATCGCACAAAATAAAGTATTCTACACGAAAAATTGCACCACAATAAAGTATTCTACACGTAAAATCGCACCAAAATGAAGTATTCTACACGAATTTTGGCGAAAGACAATTTTGTTTCTTTACTGAAGGGGTAGGAAGATGTTCGCGGCCCTGATTGATTTACTGTCTTGCGACTGAACTGTGTGCTTGCCAGCATTTTTCATAGCTAGCCTTACCAACTGCTGGCGCAGCACCTACCTGTGACTATAGGTGTATACACCACTGTGCCGAACTGTACTTGTAGCTCGTATCGTGTATTCTTACCCGCTCATCCCGTGATAATGTTGACCCCAGCACACAATATTAAAGTCGCGCCCTCTTAGTCACAGACATCGATTTCAATCAATCGGGTATAGTGTGTGCTAATGCTGTATACGAGTAGTCAAGCAGAAACAAATGCGTGTGTGTACACAAGCATGTTCAACATTAAGCACATACCTATCGCAAACACACTCACACACGATAGTCCTAATGTGAGTCGGTCGATAGTCGATCACGTGTCTCCGACTCATCACTATTCATTCTACATGAACATAACTACGAATATATATATATATATATATATATATATATATATATATATATATATATATATATATATATATATATATATATATATATATATGCGTGCGTGTATATATATAAATATATGGTCAAGTAGTGGGTGGATGTACAGTTAAATGCCAGCTATATAGTTTATATACATCCACATTCATATAGGTAGATAAATAGCTACGTGGGTGTGTATACATGTGGCAGGGTAAAAATTGATGGACATTGTATATATATATATATATATATATATATATATATATATATATATATATATATATATATATATATATATATATATATATATCACATATAATTAAGAAATAACATACTAAAATGTTACATGAAGCCCATACTGTTATATGGTAGGGAAGAATGGACAATTGATAATATTGCAAGAAAACATATGGAGGCCACAGAGATGCGGTTTTATAGAAGAATATTGAAAATATCATGGACAGGTAAAAAGAGTAATGCTAAAATTCCACAACTGGTCACCTCATATAGAGAACTAAATAACTGTATTAGAAGATTCCACCGAAGACAGATGTGTCGGGCTATTGGCGCAAATAAATCGGCGACACAACGCATTTCCATTCTCTGGACTACATCCTGCTAGAAATCTAGTAGGACAATGGTCTTGCTACAAGGGAGAGCCAGCAGGAGTTTGAGAATGAACGATGAAGAAGAAGAAGAATTAGAAGATGACAATCACAGTTCCTGGATCATGTCATGACAACAGGTGGACTGGAGAACATTGTAGCAATTGGATAGATCGAGGGTAAGAGAGACAGAGGAAAACAACGTGAGAAAATGTTGGATGGCTTGAAAGCCTGGCATGATGCAGAATCATCAGAAACTATATTTAAATGTACCACAAACAGAGGACTGTGGAGAGACATGATCGCCTACGCCGGAAGGCAGGGTACCAATGAATGAATGGTTAATATATAGCGCACGTGTGGTACCTGAGGCCTGGACTTCAAGTTCAGGGTGCAATTAATAAGACCACTGTCTTATTTCCAGGCATGTCGTAAGAGGTGACTGAGGAAAGGTAAGCTGACAACCTGTTGTGTCACTTGTGAAAAACATCATCATTATCCCATCTTGTCTCAATTTCCTACATTTGTCTTCTATCACATAATCCCAATTGATGATGGATAGATTCAGACCAGCGGAGAATGCACATTTGTTCTTTTGTGGCAGACTCATCGGTGACGGGTAACGCTAAATGTTGCATCATCGCGGAAGGGTCAAGAATCTGACAGAAAAATGAATATTAATTAATGTCTACATGGGAAATAACCTTTTAAATATAAAATCACTGTCATATTAAAGAATTAACTCCCTTATAGACTACTAATTCCTCTACAACCGGCGACGTCCATGTTTAACAGGACACTGGTCCGAAAGAAGAGTATCTTGATTTATCCTTATGGTATTTATTTCATGCTTTCTCACTTACTATTTCTGCATAAATTCCTATAATATTCCAATTAATCCTTGTTTTCTTCCCCCTCAGATAAATCCAGAACCCGTCATTCTATTATTGATGCACTTTGTCATCAGTGGTTCTATGCTGTACGACCCTGTGACCACATTTGCCCTCATCACAGTTGTCGTGTCAGCTGTCGCAACGTTCAGAGACTACGACCTTCCTAAGGAAAGAGTAGCAGTTTTTGTCACTTCCATCACCACAACATCATTTTTCGGGTTTGTTGCTTGGCTAACTGGTTGGTTAGTTAATTGCATATCTTCTAGTTAAGTAATATATAAGTCGAGTCAAGACATTGTTATTCTTTATAGGTAGCTTCAAAATATTATCGTGTTAACTGTTTATCTAATACTCTGTAAGTTATATTTAGGTCCACGTACCATATGGACATGTGATACAACTTTCAATTATATAGTTTCTTCTTAATATTTAAATATATATATAAAAGAATATAAGGCTGAAGATGGATCTGTCGGGCCATTCGCGAGAATAAAACTACGACACAATGCATGTCCATTCTCTGGACTGTATCCAGCTGGAAATCTAGTAGGGCCATTGTTCCGCTGTAAGAGATATCTAATGGGAGTTTGAGAATGAACGCTGAAGAAGAAGAAATACATTTTACTTATTGCCTTCAACAAAGAACAAATCAACATTTCAACTAGAAGGTCTTTTCTCAAGTTAGACGCAAACAAATGTAGAATTGATGGTTAAATAGGCTCAGGATTACATGGAATTATGTAGTTTAAATGAAATTTTGAGGAATTCGTGTTGATAACAAATACATGCAAGGCATTAAATGCCGAAATAGCACAACATTCTGAATATTTTACGAGACGGAAAAACTCCTAGGGATATGAGAAATATATGATTTTGATACAAGATGAAGTTCTTTTGTTATAACTGAGCGAGGTCTGTACTAGAATCAAACGTTTCTATGCTCAAGCAACATTGATTGATAGACATGCACGCACAGAGTAGCAGACGTGCACCGTCATGATATAGCTTCATTCACTGCAAATCATACACTTAAATAAATAACAGTATATGCAAATAAATGCAGTAACAGGTATGCAGTACCATGGTAGACACATCACTCACTGCCAGTGATACAATTACTGCAGTGACATACATACATCCCTATGCTACAGCCACCATTCACTGCCAGCCATACACTTACTGCACTGATATTCATACATCCCTATGCTAGACCTGTCACTCACCGATGAATTTCTTTAAGTTTCATTCCTTCGCTGATTTACGAAACAGACACCATAACTCTACTACTATTTGGTGCAAATCAAAAGTGATAGCATCTTTCATGCCTTCATGACATCACATTGTTCGTCTGCATCAAGATGGCACGTGTAGGATAATCTTAACATCTCTAACAACAGTGTGAACAGGTTATATAATAATGTCAAGTTTATTTTAATTTCCATCAAACTTTTAAACTTTTTGTTTGACTCACTCTCGTATGAGCTCGTAAGAATATGATTCTACACAAGGTACGTTAAGAGTTAATTCGTATATGGAAATATGATTCTATACAAAGTACGTTAAGAGTTAATTTATTAGGTGTTCCGATCTCCCCCTGAGTGTAACCGCCATTACACTTCTACTGACAGTGCCGGTCTTCTGCTGGTTGACCATCATTCTTCTACGCCCTCCAAAAACACAACATGCTCCTGAAAATCTAGTAGGATTGTTGTCCTGCTATCATAGAGATCCACTGAGACTTTCAGAACGAACGCACATAAATGGCTTATTTCAGAAAAAGAAAAGAGCTATACCATCAGCAGAAGTGAAAATAGCTGGGGAAAAAATGAGTGCGACTATCTGGACCACCAGAGACAGGCCACTACACTACACATGAGGACAGGGCACAACGGACTAAATCAATACATGTGCAGGATGCGACTGTCTACTTCACTACTGTGCACTTGTGAACAGATTAACAGATCTCTAAACATATCCTGCAGAATTGACCTCAGTATAAAGAAATAACAGAGATATACTAGCCCAATGGAACATACTTGAAAACAAAGACTCATGAACCAAAGAAGAACTTCAGACAATGTCACAGTTCATCCGCAAAACTTGTCTGAATGTGTAAACATCAAGCAGGGAATAAAATAAAGAAATACTATTCTTTAGGCAGGGGACGACTTATGAATTTTCTGTGGTATACATATTTACCCAGTTGAACGGAAAATCGAACCCTAACCTGTCAGCTAGTAAGCCAGTGCACTAACCATTGAGCTGGCGCTAATAACCAGATACTTGAATAAATAGTTAAGTAATATATGTATTATATATCTTACACATAATTTATTTGATCTTCAGGACAATAACGGCGGTTGTATTCAGCGTTGCTATTGGTATCGCCATCATCCTACTCAAGCTACGCCCTGTTCAGCCTCAGACCTTATCTCTTGTAGCTCTTGGATCCTTGGCATTGACTTTACTGGCCAATAAAGTCGCTGGGTCAATAGTAGTCATCGTTTTAATCGTCATCATTACTACTCTTTTTATCGTCAACAAAGTAAGATTTGCTAAGTTAATGAATAACTTTAATATTGTATAAGTGTTGATGAAACCGGAAAATAGAGCAAATAATAGTGACATTAGAATCTGTCATGCTTGTTGTAAAAAGCGACTAAATATATTATGGAATATATATATATACAGAGACATGAAAATAGATAGACATTCATATAGACATACAAGATAGATCTATGATTGGACGCATGGAAAGTTATGCTGAAAGAAACACTGTATTTCTCTTCTTATAGTTAAACAAGACTTTAGACCTGCAAGAACCTGACCCTCTACCTTCAGCCAAAACAAAATTATCTCACCCCAATGGTTATCTGGCACTAAGCAAGTAAGTATACACATTTACATACAGTGTGTCATGGACGTCTGTATATGCCAGGTTGGTTGATGGTTTAAACTATTTATGGCCAAATTGTTGATAAAAATGGCTACATCTCTAAATTGTGCATAAACTATGTAACTCTTTGCTAATTTGTTTCCAAGAATGTTATCTTTCTATAAACTTGTATCACCTCTCTCGGGTCATCAACATTTATTCGTCGAACACTGATAAATATATAATGTTTAAGTCATCAAATGTTGTTTAGAGAGTCTGAACGTTGTCTAGACATGAAAGGCAATGAGGGTACTAAAAAATAGTGTGCGTAGTAAAATAATACATTTTATGTTTCCATATGTATAATTTTAAATACACAAAATGTATAAGTACCCTCATTGCCTTCATGGCTAGGGAAATCTTATACTCTCAAAATTATACGTTTTACTTCTTCACTATGTAGGGGGTGGTTGAACATGTAGGTTCATGGATGGACGTCCGGCTTACAGGACAAGGATTGTGACGTGAATTCATATCCTCTCACATCCAGATACAGCTAATCTGTATGGAAGCTATTGTCTGGTCTGGTAGTAAGCTTCCAGTAAAAGGCCTCTCACGTAGAAACGTGTCCATAGTAACACTATCACGTGGTATCCTCTTTCTCACAAAGTTTGCTAGTGGAGAAATCGAGTGCTTAGTGATATAACCGGGTTTCTTCTTCATTCTATTTTTTTTATTATCGGCTAGGTTTTCCTTTTCTAATCTGGATGACCATACCAAGGATCCGGACATGGTGGAAAAGATCCATACTTTGCGTGGATCTGGGCCATGCTTAATGTCCCAGCTACAGCGCGTGTCTTTGACCTTGACCGGTTGATTAGACTATACTGGGCATCCTATCGGCCCCACCCCCATGCCCATACACACATCGAATATCCTGTTTTCAAGTGAGCCAAAATATAACATTTATGAAAACTCATCAGACCCTTTTTGTAGATGTATGACGTGCCGATACCTATAATCAAACAGAAAGCACAAGAGATATCATCTAAAGCAGACACATGTGATGAAAACTAGAAACAGCAGATTCTATGATGGTAGTGATTGCACGGTGGTCAACCCCACAGAGCCTGAGTCGAGGAATCATTGGGTATTGAACATCGATCATAAATGAATAATGGAACTGAAGTGGGAAAATTGGCATCCACAGCACTGTAGGGATGTTTTCAACTCCATACGGATGATGGCAGGAAAAGTTCCCCACCTGTTGCTTACTTAATGTGGGAAACTCATGACTAGCGGATAATATTCAGACTGAGAGTTAAACTGGACCGACCAGGATGAAAACACGTCATCAGAAACCCTCCACCCTCTTATTCCCCAAAAGTTGCTCAGTGACTAGTGACTATGTAATTTAGTTAAATTATTGTTCCTACAATTATCTAGTGATTTTTGCTACCATGAAAAATTGTTCTCATTATTTGCTGCACAAGGTCTTACTATCGTAACAATGTTTCCACTCAGACATCATGAGTAAAGTATTATGAAATACCTGTTTGTATCTTGCACTCTTAATTCTACATTTATACATGAGTAGAAAACAGACAGTGTTTATAAATTAGTTAATATCCACAAAAGACCACAACAACACTTTTTGTAGCTAATTTTATAGAAATATAAATATGTGAAAATAGACGTTTCATTAAAAAAGGCCAGAAAATGGCCAGAAACAAAATTGACCATAATAAATTTCATTTCCTTCTAAAATGACGAAATTTGGTCACGATATTTGCAATAACCCCCCCCCCCCCCCCCGATACATCATACGTGATCATATTATTAGAGATTAATAACTTCTATTGATCTGTGTCTTCACTGTTTAGCATCACGGAGAGCCTGGATCTCCACGGGCACACGGTGACAGGAGCGATGAAAGCGCTACACGAGTTTCTACGAGAACATGAAGATGGTAACGATAACTAATGATATCTTAATCTTGTTGTTGATGATAGTAATGAGAGTGTAGTAACAGTTAAGTTGAAATTATAGCAGTTTAGTTGAAATTATAGCAGTTTAGTTGAAATTATAACAATGTAATTATTAATCATTATTGATTTAATAAAATGGTATAAAATAAACAAAAAGTTATACAGAGACGTGTTTGAAAAACGGGCCCACTTAATCACCAAGCTGTTCACTGGTGTAATAATTCACAATATTGTTTTATTATTGTTCTTTATAAATATTATAATCTTCAAGATACTTTCCAAGAGTTCAACATAAATAATTATACTAATTCACCAAACTTGTTATAATACTTCTACATATTTGTTATAATAGTTATTCAACAAAATTGTTACAATAATTCAGCATAAATATTTATTATTCAAAATAATTGTTATAATAATTTAACATAATTGTTCAAATAATTCAGCATAAATGTTATTCCTATTCTTCAGTGTTCTTTCTCATACCCAAGCAGAATAGCAGCATGTAATCTATAGAACGGAATCTCTCAAACCCAAGCAGAATAGCAGCATGTAATCTATAGAACGGAATCTCTCAAACCCAAGCAGAATAGCAGCATGTAATCTATAGAACGGAATCTCTCAAACCCAAGCAGATTAGCAGCATGTAATCTATAGAACGGAATCTCTCAAACCCAAGCAGATTAGCAGCATGTAATCTATAGAACGGAATCTCTCAAACCCAAGCAGATTAGCAGCATGTAATCTATAGAACGGAATCTCTCAAACCCAAGCAGAATAGCAGCATGTAATCTATAGAACGGAATCTCTCAAACCCAAGCAGATTAGCAGCATGTAATCTATAGAACGGAATCTCTCAAACCCAAACAGATTAGCAGCATGTAATCTATAGAACGGAATCTCTCAAACCCAAGCAGATTAGCAGCATGTAATCTATAGAACGGAATCTCTCAAACCCAAGCAGATTAGCAGCATGTAATCTATAGAACGGAATCTCTCAAACCCAAGCAGAATAGCAGCATGTAATCTATAGAACGGAATCTCTCAAACCCAAACAGATTAGCAGCATGTAATCTATAGAACGGAATCTCTCAAACCCAAGCAGATTAGCAGCATGTAATCTATAGAACGGAATCTCTCAAACCCAAACAGATTAGCAGCATGTAATGCGTACTATATTGTGTGCGTCATCACACACAGTTCATCAATGATTTCTATCGTCACCGATGCCAATGAGTTTTAAAAAATAGTGACCTGTCCAGTCTTCGAAGTTGTCTGCCCATGATTTTAATTTCTCCTTTTCTGCTTCTTTCACCTTCGATTGTACCATGAAGATCGTTATTGACAAGAAATTCTGCCGACATAAATGTCAAAACAATGCACGTATTCGTTGTTTTACTAGTGAAAGCCGCCCGTGTGTTGCCGAGAACCGAAAGGGAAGCAAAGAACAGCAACACTGTTTACCTTCCACGCATGTCGTAAAATGCGACTAAGGAGGTTATGGGATGGAGTTGGCTGTCCCATCCCATATAGGGTCAGTGACCCAAAGCCTTGCTGAAGCCGGATGTGTCAGGCTGAAAGGCGCAGATATCGCAGCAATGCTGTAAACCATGAAACAACGTATTCCGTTCTCCGGACTACATCCTGTTAATATGCAGGAGTTTGAGAACGAACGCAGAAGAAGAAGAAGAAGGCTAGTGAAAGTAATGATTATTGTGAACCTGCGAGACTCTGCTTTATTTCTTACCTACATATTTGTCTTATGATCTCTATAGGACATACGAAACATTTGTCTGCAGCACCTGCATTCGAATCCTGTATCCGTCTTTCCATGCATGCAATGAGTCTCACTCTCACATCCGTACGGTATATGTGACATTGATGAGCTGTACATTCAGATCTTCACCAAAAATATCTTCTTCTTCTTCTTCAGCGTTCATTCTCAAACTCCTGCTGGATCTCTCCTATAGTAGTACTTCTAGAGCTCCAGCAGGATGCAGTCTAGAAAATGGAAATGCGTTGTGTCGCCGTTTTATTTGCGCCAATGGCCTGACACATCCGTCTTCGGCGGATACAAATATCTCTAAAACACTAAATCCCAACAGCGTCATTTATCTTGGCTCATGCGACTTATCATTGGTCATTTCGCGTAAACTTTGTATCACCAGCCAATGAAAAGAACGCAAAAGTTAGGATCAGCCAAAATAAGAAAGGATGTTTGGGATCTGCCCTTAGGAATATATTTTAAAAGGACATGAACTGAGTCATAAAAAGTCAGTTTAGAGTTTGTATTAAAGGACCTTAGTTGTGTACTTGATGTGTAAAGATGTCAAGAATATTGAATGTGTTTGTTGTAGGTACTGTACGGGAAGACGTGTCCACATTTTAAGCGGAAAGAATGTATACATTATTAAGCGAAACGAAATATCGATAATTGCGCATGTTACAGGCGCCATTTCTGCTACCGCATGCAGAAATCTGCGTGCTACGCTCTTAAAGTCCCCATTCGCCCTCTTTGGATGCCCTTGGTGTGTGTGTGTTTATGGGGGGATGGCTCTCACTGCGTAACGCAGAGATAGATTCGTCTGGCAGCAGACGTTGTGATTTTTTTTCTCGTGAAGAAATCAGAATGAAATTGCACATAATATTAAAAAGTTGGAATGTGGACACATTTCCCCGTAATGAACTGTTTTGTATTACATTTTAATTTTAATATACACATCTATTATTAGAGTACCGGAAGAATCGAGCTCACTATATTCGTCACGTGACTATTATCACTGGTGAAGGCAACTACAGCGACCCACACGACTCAACCAATCTAGTGAAACCTACTGTTGTCAACTTTCTCAAGATCAATAAATACAAGTCAGTACATCTGTCAGCTTTTTTTGTATATATAGCAGTAGCTCTTACTGTGGGCTGCATTGTGATACTCTCTGTGGTGGGGCACCTCGATAATATTGGAAATTGTGGACCACGAACCATATATGGGTATCACGGATAGTAAACTATTTTGGTGATAGTTATTGAGATATTAATAACTAGGGGTTTTTTTAATTTAGAAGGAGACCACAGAAGCAATTTGTTGCAAAAGAGAACCACGGAAGACATTTTTCGCGTAAAGAGGACCACGGAAGAAATGAGTCCCAAAAAGAGGCCCACGGAAGAAATTTGTTACAGAAGGGGGACAAGGAAGACAATTGTCCGAAAAAGGGAGGTCACGGAATAAATGGAACTGGTTTGGTATTAGTGCCTACCTAAGTGATTATTTCCCTTGGCTATGTTTATAAGTTTATGTTTATCATTTACTAATTTAAATATAAATATATTTAGTGTTAGAATTAGTTATTTAAACATAATTAACTCATAACCCTAAAAAGAAATATTCAAATTAATTATTTATTAATTATTGATAAACAATTTAGAGTTATTAACCATAAAATACGTAGGTAGGCACTAATTGAAAACAAGAACCGAATAAATTGTCTCAAATGAGATCCAAGGAAGAAGTTTGTCCCATAAAGGGCGCCAAGGAAGAAATTTATCCCAAAACGGGGCCACGGAAGACATTTGTTCATAAAGAAGATCGCAGAATAAATTTTTCCCGAAAGAGGACCACGGAAGAAATTTGTTGGAATAGAATACCATGGATGAAATCTGTCCCAAATGAGGACAACGTGGAAATTTGTTCCAAATGGAGACCACGGAAGAAATGATCCAAAAGGGTACAGCGGAAGAAATATGTCTCAAAAATGGGCACATGCATATGAAAGACATACAATAGCAACACGTTACAATATGTGATTCAGGAAATTTAAACTCCATGATCTTCGATGAGATGAAACCTGAAGAAGATCCATGCTAGACTGCCAGCAGGGAATCAATCTTATGATTTGCAGTACTCCGTGGCATTATAAGATAGTCTCGGCAATAACCTATCTCGAGTAGAAGAATGCCCATCAGTTTTTGCACTGCACACTACATCATGAGTCAAACATGCCATCTGGGACTTGTAATATTTTCTAGAGTAAATCAAAATGAATATTAGAGGTACGAATCTGGAGCTGTAACTAGAACTTCATCGCATGCCATAAGGTCCAAGAGAGACAAACTCATATCATCGTCACGCGTTACATCCACGGACCAACACAACACTCCATCCATTCATTCAATGATTTTTATCCACCTATATACCTATCCCTCTGTCCATATTGTATGTCTACCGTTCGCTTAATTAAACAACTTTTTATTTTCATCAAATTCTAATCTAATCATTTATATCTCTGCGTTTGCTTTTTATATGTAATTGTTAGTACATCTGCATCATTGCTTGTTTGTCATATATATTTATATATATATATATATATATATATATATATTGTCTAATGTATGCCTATCGATAGAGGCCTATCCACTATATATTTCGGTCACCTTACGAGAATGAAACCAAAACCAATACCAATAAGAACATATAATAAAAAATATCCAATGTAAAGCCAAACGTTGACTGAGAAAACGGTGGCTAGAAAACATCTAGATAAGTTTGAACAAACATAGATTAAATGAAACCAAGGCGATACATCTGGCCTTGGAACGACAACTGACTCACGGCTACGCATGACGACATGTGTGGATACTAACATTTATCTCTCACCTGGGGAAAGGCAATCAATCAATAAACCGGTAACCCTTCAGGGTCGTAGGTTTACCACATTGGATGCATCAGCACACAGAGTCCTCCAGTGAATTCTATCCTCAGCGATACGGATGAGTGTGGAAATATCTTGCCCTGTCCATTTCTTGATGTTGTCTGTCCATGCCTTTATTTTCCCTCCTCTGCTTCTTCCACCCTCGACATTTCTCTGCTGTATTGTTTTTGACAAGGAATCGTGCCTGCATAGATTTCCGAACCATGCTAGTTTTCGTCGTTTCACTATTGAAATCATTGGTTCCTGAACACCTGCACACATCTCTACTTTATTTCTTACGTACACATTTGTCTTATGTTCCCTATAAACAGACAATAGACAACTATGTATGTATCTCATTGTCACCAGGGCCGTCAATACGTTGACGGTTTGCTGCAAATGACATCCAACTCCCTATGTCTCTTTCCTTGGTGGTGCACTCTGCTAGGCTGTAATCTGTCCATCTGATGTTTCCTTCCCATTTCTATACGCCTACCTCTTGCTTAGCTCCCCTCAACTCTAATATTATTTGATAGACTATTACTTCCCTTAATAATCCTTATTTCATACGCAGTTTTGTCAGAACTTTTTTTCTATTTGTTGTCTTCTCATTCTATGAATTTTTGCCTATTCTTCTCTAAATTGTGGTATTATGTCTGTATTATAGTTGTTTGTTCATTATCCGTGTTTCACAGCTAAACATGAATCTAGAATACATGTAGCATTTATACTGCGTATTTTTGTTTGGGTGTGATGTGATTAGATGTTAATATTTTCTTTGTATCATTAAACATATTTTAAGCATTTCTATTATACATATGTTTCACATCTACCATCAATTGTAATTATGTGTCCAAGTTATAGGAAATGGTCTACTTGTTGCAGTGTATCTCCATGTAGTTTTATGTTTAGTGCTTCTTCTTCAGCGTTCATTCTCAAACTCCCACTGCATCTCTCTTGTAGCAGGGCAATAGTCCTACTAGATTTCCAGCAGGATTTAATCCATATAATTTAAATTCGTTATGCCGTCGTTTTATTTACGCCAATGACCGGACACATCCGTCATCAGTGGAATGTTTAGGTTGGATCCTTTTTGATCTTGCTGATTTTCATGGTGTTTGTTTTCTGGATGTTAATATATGGTCCATAATCTCTTCTTGAATTGCCTATTTGGTCTATTAATTGTTAATAGTTTCTGCTCATTTTCTGCTGACAGTATTGTGCACTTATCTAGTCCATGTATCTAATTAACTTTTTCTAGCTATACAACTATTGTACTATATACATACTTCTCAATCCACCTGTCTATGTCACATTGATTCTGTCTGAATCATCTCACACTCACTCTAAAGTCTAAACTGAACAGTGGTCCTTGACTTTACAAGACCCACTGGCACCAGAATTCTTAATTACTCATTCGAATTTTCCCGTGAATTTCCATGGTAACTATGGTTAAAGTGTACGTGGTTGTCAATGAGAATCAAGTGAATAGTCAGATAAGCCCATTTAAAAGATTAGATTTTCTATTAGTTAGTAGGTCTTATCGTGACCCTCAGTAGTGTAGACCCTAATAATGCTTACAGCTGACGGGAATTGAACCTGGTCTGTTCTAGCAGCACCGAATCGTCTTGCAACTCTAGTAAACAGGTTTTCATTACTTGACCAACCACATCCCCCCCCCCCAACAAAAAAATGTGACCTCGTCAAGACATTAAAAATTATTTTCATTTATCCTCATGCTTCCTACTTGAATTTACTTTGTAATATAGACCCTACTGGCTCAATCCTTCTTATCAACTCATGTGACTATTCCCGTGATTTTCACTGGCTACTATTATTATACTGTATGTCATAACCAATGAAAATCTAGGGAAGATTCAAATGAGTTATTCTAAAATGTGTATTTCTTTATGCCAGTAGGTCTTATTATGGAGACGTGGTCTGTAATAAGAAATAAATCCTTCGTAATGACTCATATGACTATTCCTCTGTTTTTAATTGGTCACTATAATTATACTTTGTGCAACAACTAATGAAAATCAAGGGAATAGCCAACCGAGTAATTGAGACGGCTAGATTTCAAATAGCCCGCGGGGTTTATACCGTAAGGCGGTGATAACTGAACACTATTTCTATCATTTTGTTTATTTCAGATATGAGGTTTCCAGTGAAAGTCCGGGTCTCATCAAAGTTGACTTGGAATCTCACATATTTTAACTCATCAGAAGAATACGTAGCTTTATACGTATATTTGTTTTAAAACCAGACTTAAAAATGTTTAGTATGGCAGCGTCGAAGTTCAGGCAATTCTGACCAGATCATTCAACTTTCTCCTAATTAATTCATTTAAATTATATTTTACAATTTAGTAATAATTGAAACAAATGTGTTATGAGAAAACGATTTTCAATTATTGTTTACATTTTTAGACACTATTTTAAAAGACATACAAATTACATAAACAATTCTAAATAAAAATTACCTCTTACACATAAACTATATATATTCTATTCAACCGCGAAATTTAGTCCATTTTGGTTAGTTATATTAGAGCAGTGAACATATAAATATAAATTGAGATCGCTGTTCAAGTAGTCCCTGCCACTACGACCTCCGAGGCTGCAAGTCCCTGCCACTACGGCCTCCGATGGTACAAACATTCAGCACTTACTGGACAAAAGCTGATGTGTCGTGTCGATGTTGTTTGACAAAAGTAAACCCTCTTCGGTTAAGAAACTTAAATTGATAATCTACATATAAGATCCGGTAAGGTTTCTCAATCTCATAATCTACATATCGTGATTGCATGTGTACATTCCGAGATTGTATATGTACATTCCGAGATTGTATATCTACATTACGAGATTGTTTCGTGTACAGTTGTCACATTCCAATTTCAATGTCAATGTTATTTTTTTTTAAATCCACTTTACTCCTGCCCACTTGTTCCCCTTTTCTCTAGCAATTTAACATTACTCTAACTAAATAATAATAATTTATCATCAGGGTACCAGGCTTCATTTTATACCAACATTCCACTTCATAGCTTATTACATAATCGTCATGTTTATTCTGAAAGCCGTTATTTGTGTTAATTTAATTGTCATATTTATTACCGCCAACCTCATGGCTATACTTAAGTTTCAAGTATTCTTTGTTGTCGTTTTCAAGATAGAATGATGATTTGATAATATGTCGATAAAAATAATGTTCTGATAAGGATATTGTGTTAAGGATAATGTGTTGATGTGAATAGTGTATTGATAAGAAATGGCAAACCTATATTCATGAGATATATAGCGAAAAGCTTTGCTCGTAAAGTGTAGCGATGTTTCTTGGGAGCATTTGAACCCCTTAACCTACGTACATGAAAATACATACATTGATACGAAAGCATAGAAATACGATGACATTGATTGTGTTTCATGGAGGGGAAAGGTCAGGAATGGAATAAAGACACAGGAAAAGTGATAGTTGACACTTTCGTTACTGCATGTTTTCCTATGAAGGAGTGCAGGGTGGTTTTCTAAGGGATGAAAATTAAAAGCCGCTTTGCCAAAGCAGACTTCGCGGCATGTACATGAAGGATTTTGATTGCAGCTCCGAAAGAAAAAAATATTGTTCCAACCATGGATTTAACCCGGGACCTCAAGGGTCAGCTTCGTGTATATAAACGGACACACAGCAGCACGCGATGTTACAAGTAGGCCTGTGATTTCTTGTACATAATGTGGAAGACTATGATTCAGATTGATCTTATTAGTCACATTCATCATCGCCATGGACAGTAGATTATGTTTCCTATAGCACAACATTATTGTTATCGTTTGTAATCACGGAAATGTGTTTACTAAAAGAAAATAACATGTGAAAACCCCATACACAGATGTGTATATTGACCTCGTTATTGCTCACTTTGTCTGCAATAACATTTACAGCAAACAGGCATTTGAACACAATGTGTGTAGTCTTCTCATAATTGTTCCCACTTGTTACATTTTCAAGACATCTTGCATTCTTCATCACAAAGATCTTTCGAGGTTTTAGTTTGCAGACAATCTTATTATTGGAATGCAAAATATTCTCTAAAGATGAGGATTTGCACAAGATGATAGCTAGTCTATACCAAAATTATTCATCTAAATATCGCTTCAAAATTAGTGCAAGATAAATGTTGTCATGAGACATTTTCTTATTGAGGCAGGTGTTTATTTATTTTTTTTATTTTGCGCATATACTCGTAGAATATTCTTGAAAAATGTCTTGAAAAATGTGTTTAGTTTCGTACATATTGTGATACGGAAATTTGTTTTAAAATTGTAATCAACCAATGCGAATGTTTAATGCACATCTTTATGATAATGGTGTCTGTCTTCCATTTATCATATGCTTTGTAGCATGAATAAATTATTGAAATATAATTGATCTTGCGTTTTCACTGTTGTACTTGTATTGGTTTTTATTGTGCCCTTTGTCATTATAATCATCATAATCATCACCAAGTACCGTCGCCGCAAAGAAGGTTGGCTGCAACAGCTCTTCAACATCCCGTCTCTTGTTTTGGTGGTGCACTCTGCTAGACTGTAATCTGTCCATCTTGTGATGTTACTCTCCCACTTATATCTCTGTCTACCTCTTACTCGCTTCCCTTTTAATTTAACCTCACGTAAGGTCTTCCACAAGGTTGACGTCATGCCATTTAATGTGTGCAAAATATATTTTTTTTCCTTATCTTTATTTCTCTTAGAAATTCCTTCTTCATATAAGTGTTTTTAGCACCTCTTTGTTTGTCCTTTGTATGTCACTATAAATATAATAACCAAAAACAAAAACCATGATAATCAGCAAAGACACAGAAGAACAGGAGGTAAACATAAACATACAGGGAGAGAAACTACAACAAGTAAAACAGTATCAATATCTTGGACACATAGTCACAAATGATGGCAGATGTGAAACAGAAGTTAAAAGGAGAATAGGAATAGCTAAAAGTACCTTCAATGACATGAGGAAATTATTAATATCTAAACAAATTACAAAAAAGTTAAAAATGAGAATTATAAAATGCTACATCTATTCCATATTAATGTATGGCTCAGAAACATGGACACTAAATAAACAATTAGAAGACAAAATGTATGCCTTTGAGATGTGGGTATATAGAAGAATAGGGAGAACATCATGGAAAGAGAAAAAAAACAACAACTAACGAGGTGCTAAAACACTTAATATGAAGAAAGAACTACTAAGAGAAATAAAGATCAGGCAAATAAAATATTTTGGACACATTAAAAGACATGACACCTTATTGAAGACCTTACTTGAGGGTAAAGTCAAAGGGAAGTTGCCAACTCCTCTTCGAAATTCCCACAACGAAATGACCACAGAAAGATACACAGGTCTTTTATTATGCGCCGTGATGAATAATATCACATACATCGGTATTATACTATCATAAAATGTTACCGTCAATGATGAAGTGTACACTACTACGATCTCCAAGGAAAGCAACACTTTCGGTAGAGACTATGACAAAAAGTGTTGCATAGAAATGTATCGAAACCTGATGAGGAAGTTAATAATGAAATCAATGAGCTTTTATTTGCCGATGATCAAAGTTTAATATATAAAGATGAGGAAACTTTGCAAAAGAACAGCAATGCATTGTTGTTAGCATGTCAGAAGTACAACATGAAAATTAACGTACAAAAAACAGAAGTTATGAACATTAGGAAGACTTCAACACCAATGAATATAACAATAGATAACACCAAAGTGAAACAAGCCAAAGAATTTAAATATCTAGGCAGCATTTTTTCTGAGAATGGAAGACTAGACAGAGAAATAGAAACAAGATGCCAGAAAGCAAACACAGTGACTTACTAACTTTCACCATTACTTCTTCATCTAAAGATCAAGATGGAAATAAAAACAGATAATATCTGCAATTTTTATACAAACACTCTGCTACCAATATCAAATATTGTTTTTAACAGCCTCGCAGCAGAGGACAATCGTTACATGTGAAATGAAGTGTCTGAAAAGGCTGCAATGGTTACTAAACTAGATAAAATAGGAAATTAAGAAATGAGGAAAAGAGTTGGTATAATATCATGTATTGAACATATTGAGAGACAGCAAGTAAAATGGTTCAGTAACCTTATGAGAATGAACCCAAACCAAATACCAATAAGAGCATATAACAAAAGATTATCCGCGCGTAAAGCGAAAGTAGATAAATAAAAACGGTGGATAGAAAACACCAAGACAGCCTTGAACAAACATGGGCTTGCAACCATGGCGACAAATCTAGCCTTGAAACGACAGCTTAAGCTCCAACCCCTACGCTTAACGGCAAGTGTGAATGCGATCAACCATCATTCACCCGGGGACAGACAATAGACAATAGATTTTTTTCTTGAGACAGGTCCCGGTTGGACCGAGACATAGAAAATTGTCTTTGTTCTATATTTTATTGTTAGTTTTTTTCTTTTTACTACTGTTTGTTATGTATTTTATTGTAACCGTTCTACCTTATTCAGTGTTTCCTACGTATTCGTTTGGTTACTGCGGCACTTTTCATTTTGTCGGACTTCATCCGATATTTTGGTTTCTTATATTTATAGATAAATAAAACAAGGAGTCAGACAGGAATGCGTGCTTACACAAGACCTGTTCTCTTTATACAGTGAATACATATTGCGTGCAATAGTAGATATCCCAGGAATATCAGTGGGAGGACATAACATAAATAATTTGAGATATGCGAATGACGACACTGTTCTGATTGAAAAAATTCAGGAAGACCTTCAAAATTTAATTAAAGTAGTAGTCACAGAAAGTAAAGAGAAATGCATATTCCTAAATATCAAGAAAACAGAAGTAATTGTTATTTCAAAGAAACAAAATAACACACCTTGCAAGATCATAGTGAATGATATAGTATTAAAACAGGTCCACCAATTCAAATATCTAGGTACAATAATTACAGCAGATGGAAGAAGTGCAACAGAAATAGGATGCAGAATAGGACAGGCAAAAACAACATTCAGAAAAATGAAAAATATACAGTGTAATAAGACCTTGTCATTAGAGGTGAGAAAGCGAGTTCTGCAGTGCTATATAACCCCCATACTAACATATGGGTGCGAGTCTTGGACAATAAATAAACTGGAAAGTGGGAGATTGAAGGCAACAGAGATGTGGTTCTACAGAAGAATACTGAGAATACCATGTAAGTGCGTGTGTGTGAGAGTATGTGTCTGTGAGTGTGTTGGTGTCTGTGAGTTTGTGAGTATGAGTGTGTGTTTGTATGTGAGCGTGTCTGTGTGTGAGTGAGTGTGCATTGTGAATGTGACTGTGTGTGTGGTTGAGTGTGAGAGTGTAAGTGTGTGTGAGTTAGCGTGAGTGAGTCTGTGTGAGTTTGTGATGCGTGTGCGCGTGAGTGTGCGCGTACGTGTATCTGCGTGTGCGTGTACTCAACAAGCATGTATTTCTACTGATCCAACACCACCATCCGAAAGGTGACATACAAATGACCGATTCTTCACCTGCTCATATTGACACATCATCTGTGACAATGTTTACCACTTCTTCAGGAACCATTTCACCATCAATACTAACTACCGAGACATAAACATCACAATGTCTTCGTCAATATCAGATGTTCATTCAAGCTTGCTTGTCTCACAAGCCTGCATTCATACGCTGCCAGTTGTCTGAGGCACGACCGGGTTGTTCTCTTGTCTCACTTGCCTTGTATGTCCTGGATCGATCTTCATCAGAGTGTTGCTGGCACGACACACTCCCACGACATAGTATGTTACTGCGTTACTGTTATATACAATCTTAGCATGATAAATAGTAAACTACTGTTAATGTTATATACAATATTAACATAACAAATAGAAAGCCACTGTTACTGTTATATACAATATTAACATAACAAATAGTAACTACTGTTACTGTTATATACAATATTAACATAACAAATAGTCAACTACAGTAATTTCCAATTTGTATTAAATTCTATAGTTTTCAATTGAGGTTACCATAGTTTCTACTTGCATATTAAATGACGGGAAGTATCTTATTGTATATTAAATTACCATAGTTTCTAAATGTATATTAAATTATACTAACATATGGGTGCGAGTCTTGGACAATAAACAAACTGGAAAATAGGATATTAGAGGCTTCTACAGAAGAATACTGAGAATACCATGGACTGCCAGAAAAAACTAATGTAGAGGTGTTGAAAGAGTCATATGCGAAACCGACCTTAATCAATAATATAAGAAAAAGGCAATATTATTTTTTTTTGGCCACTTCATGAGACAGGCAGGCTTAGAGAACATAGTCACAACAGGCAAAAATGAAGGCAACAGAGACAGAGGGCGACAACGTGAGAAAATATTAGAAAGTTTGACAACCTGGCATGGCAAGGAAACAACAACGACTTTGATACATAATACTGTGGACAAAGAGCTGTGGAGAACCATGACCGCCTACGCCAGCCGGCATGGCACCTGATGATGATGATATTAAATTACCATAGTTTCTAATTGTATATTAAATTACAGTAGTATGTTATTGTATGTTCAATTACTGTAGTTTCCAATTGTATATTAAATTATTTAAGATTCTATTCTAATTATATATATAATTCTATAGTTTTAAATTGTATATTAAAAGGCTATAGCTTCCAAAACGTCTTCATTACATTACTACAAGTTCTAATTGTATGTGTGTAATTTACTACGAATGCATAGATTCATTTAGTATATTTTTTTAATAAGCTACATTATCAGCATCATATTTTATAGAAGAACAATAGCAGTTTGTCCATGTTCTTCAGCTATCAGAATTCAGTTTGATTAGTGATTGTTACCCATTTCATTCCACTGGAGTATAGCAGTAGCCGATCACATTTATAGATTCTTTAAAAGTTTCATCATTGACAAACGTTAACAGAAACTGTAGAGAATCTACCACTTAGATTGGTCTCTGTCAATCATCAAATACACTCACACAGTCTCTCATTCACGTGTCTGCATCTTATCCATATCGGAACCAGTACGTCCTGCACGTTCTGATTTTTTTCCTGATTTCCTGTGACAAGTGACATGTAGATGTCGTATGTTTCTTTGTCTTGGAATACTGACACGGTTCCAGGTAAATATAATACAGGTGTGTGCTTATGTTAATGCTCATCACAGGTATTGTAACTTAGGCATGTGAGCGAGCTTCAGAAATCACGGAAAATACAGACACTTGTAACGGACTTACACAGTGTAGTAGTGTTGAAGTTCTTGGCTGCCATTGTTGATCACTCACAAAGGAGGGCTCACACAAGTAGACGTCGTTGAGAGAATGAAATTCCAAAGCATTAATGGTGACATTTGCTCACATATTTCGTTATGTAGTTGAGTGTGTTTTACCTGTACATATGTAACATATTTGTAAGTGTTATTTCGTCATAAAAAAATTGTATTGAGTTGCAAATGTTGATTCTTCAGACACACTGATATTGATTTGCAAATGTCAATTTCTCACCAAAAAATGATATAGATTTGCAAGTGTTAATTCCTCAAACAAAAAAATCGATAGATATACAGGTGCTATTTCTTCACTCCAAATACTATAAATTTGCAGGTGCCATTTCCAAACACCATAATGATATACATTTTCACGCATTGTTAGGGCCTTACCTCATAGAAAAATGACATAGGTTTGCATGTGTTTTTTCCTCACACATAATGGTGAAGATTTGCAGGTGTTATTTCAAACATAAAAATGATATAAATTTGCAGGCACTATTTCGTCACAGAAAAATGATATAGGTTTGCAGGTGTTATTTTCTCACGCAAAAAATATATAGATGTATAGGTGTTGTGTACTTACAAGCAAAGATAGGATGAGTTATCAACCAGCATTATTGCACACGTTTTTTACCATAAGTGCTCTGCTGACCAGTGGCTCCCCAGAAACCGTCTTGCTCCGTAGAGCAATCAATACGGTCAGAACCGTAGCAATAGTTTCATTTTGCTTACATAAACCACGAGATTCATAAACTAGTTTCATAAACACGGAATTCATAAACCATGAGTTTATTTTTTATTTCAAAAAACCAGTTGCGAATGAAAGAGAAATCGGTTCTACTGATCAAACACTGAGTGGCTTCAGGTTCCATCATCTAACAAAAACGATATACGTTTAGATGAAGAGTGGCATTTCTTCCTCTTCTTCGTTCTCAAACTCCTGCTAATACTCCCGATGTAGTCCAGAGAATGACATTTTTCGTCATGGTTTGTCCTACCGGGCACATATTTCTTCTTTTGTGTTCATTCTCAAACTCCCACTAGATCTCTCTTGTAGCTGGACAATGTTCCTGCTAGATTTCCAGCAGGATGTACACGAGAGAATGGGAATGCATTGTGTCTCTGTTTTATTTGCGACAATGGCCAGACATGTCCGTCTTTGGTGGAAGAACTCATATGTGATATCCTTGATCATATCTTCCAACCTTAGTAGAGCAACTTCCTTCTTTGTGAATAGACACCAATCATGCAATAACTATATTTTCTTCTGTTCAGTTATCAGACACCAAACATGCAATAACTATATTTTCTTCTGTTCAGTTATCAGACACCAAACATGCAATAACTATATTTTCTTCTGTTCAGTTATCTTCTAGTCGCATTTATCGTTGTGTTCTTACTCGATGTTTGTTCTTTGTATACTTCTACACCGCATTCTTAAGTTCATTCATTGCAGTTCTTTCTTTTTTAAGAGTTATCATGCCTTTGTATCCATTTCAATTCCTATCCGCCTTGCTGAACTTGTGCCAAGATCAACTCTTTTGAATGCGATGGTCCCTTTTTTTATCAGATCATTAGCCATGCTATTGGTACTAAGATGGGGCCATGTTATGCTTGGCTTTTCATGGGACATTTGGAACATGAAGTTCGGAAGAGATATGAGGGCATTCTCCATTTTTTTCACGTATAATTGATGATGGCATGGATATTGACATGCATGAGGCGAAATTGTTACGTTTCATCAACTTTTTCAACGATTTTACTGCCTGCCGTCTCGATCTGAAACCAATTCACTATGCAGCTTGTTTCAACAGATTTTCCAAACGCTACATATCGCATCTCTGTGCGATCAGAATCGATGTGAGCTGAACGGGCCTGGTTTAAATCCCATCTGCTACTTTCTGATGTTTTCTTGATTCCTTGATGTTTGCTAATTATATTATTATTTTAGTCAGCTTTACATATATCATTCCAGCATATGTGCATGTGGTTGCGTCTGTGGGTCTCATCAATGACTCACTAGATAAACCAACAAATGCTACAGAAAACCTTAGTAGATGACATGCTTTTATATTGAGGTTATCTTCTTACAGAAGCTTCATGGCACGTCATCTATACAATCCCGTAGTCGTAACCTTAGATAACAGTTACCATGTTGTTCCGACAGACCGACGTTGTGCCTGAACTAGTTACGGGCACGGCGTGGGTGGGTAGAACAACAAAGAAACGTATCGCAAGGGCCAGAGTTGTGCCCTGATGTCGACGTCTGTTTTGGCGGCATTAGACTCGAAACACCATCGAGTCGGATAGCTGCTGGAACAGAGGGCGGAGTTCTTATGGGAATGGTCCACGTGCTGTGAGGCCAGTTTCTAATCAAGAATACCTTCATATGAACATAGCTTTACACTTATAATTTCCTCACATGAATATACCTTTACATATATCATTCCCTCACATGAATGTAGCTTTACATATATCATTCCCTCACATGAATGTAGCTTTACATCATGAGCTCCTTAACTGTGGGCGCACACCGATGCTGGTAGGGCGCGATCGCTTGGGGTGATCTCAAGGGGGTGAGGAGCAATTTTGGAATTTACTGTATTCATGATTTTTTTCGGTTAAAAATACAAGCATGTTTCGAAAAATATATTGAAGATATAACGAAACAAAAAATAACTGTTGTTACAACTTTAAAATGAGTACCAGATGACAAAAGAAAAAAGAGGAAGACAAATAGAGACTCTTCGAAGAAAAAACCATCAAAAAGGGTATGACTATAGGTCTCAACAATATACAAGAATTACACACAGTAGCATCACATTGTCCAAACTGGAGAGCTCTGGTGTCTACCCTATGCATCCGTATTTGGCGCTGAAGGAAGATAGGTAGATTGTTACAATTACACATTATTTTATTGTCACAGTTAATTTGGCAATTCTTTTATGAGAATGTGCTGAAAGAACAAGAAGGAGCCACCTGTTTTTGCCTTTCCCATGGTGTATGCTTGCTCAGTTTGACCTGTAGTTTCCCTGAAGTATATATCAATTTATAGTCTACTTTCAAAACGCATCAAAACACAAGAAATTGTGAATTATTTCAGAACTGTTTCTAGATATGTTCCTTGATGAAGTGGGGGGGGGGGGTGTATTTACATCGGGATCTAAAAGTGGGGGAACGGGGAGGGGGGGGAGAGTGAAGTCTTTGCAAAATGGCTAGTAGAGTGGGCGCCACTGGAAAAATTTTGTGATCCACTGTTTTACATGAATTATTTCACTACAAAAGCTGAAATTTCGTTTATACATTCACATTGTATTATCCTTGTTTTATATGCTTACAGTGTGCTATTTTATAGACGCCTAGACTATATTGATTAAAGGTCATTTCACAAGGTGAGGATAAGGTCCCTAGAGTGAGCTATAAAACTCAGTTGATTAAATTGAGTACCATATTTTGGGATATCCTGCAGCTCCAGGGAATTCTACTCACGCGGAACACATGTTTTAGAAGTTTCACTTGATGACAACTGATTACGTAGAACACGTTTTAGAAGTTTCACTTGATGACAACTGATTACGTAGAACACATGTTTTAGAAGTTTCACTTGATGACAACTGATTACGTAGAACACATGTTTTAGAAATATCACTTGATGACAACTGACAGACTATCACTAAGGGGCTATGGGATGTAAGCATGAAAATATACCAATAATAATACACAAGACAACATAGTGTCTTGAAACTGTCTTGTGTGCCTGTCTGTTCACAGATGTGTAAGTGAAGTAAGAAGCTTCACAACTACGTGAATTCTATGACATACTGTTGACGACCGGTTCAGACCGAGACAGTCGGAGTAAAGACCTCTGTACAGAAAGTAAACAAGTCTTCATTCATTAAGTTTTTGATTATAGTCGTTCTTTCGTTGGTCATTATTTATATTAAGAGAAAACTGAATTTTACGAAATGAACAAGATAAGGAAGGTTATTACAATCCCCAGACTTTACAGACTGCTCAGCGAGAACATCAGAAAGATATTACATATAACATCATGCATCGAATATATAGAGAAACAACAGATAACATGGTTTGGACATCTTATGGAGCTGAACGATAAGAACTTCCCATAACAGCTTATAACAAGGTGGAATCAGGTTATAGAGCCAATGGCAGACCTAGGAAAAGATGGATAGACAATATCAAGACCATTCTGAATAAACATGACTACACCTCAACCAGAGGCAACACACCTGACTCTGGAACACAGACTACATCTCCTTCACAAACCCATACGGAAAGTGTGGAAGCTACGACAACATCACCTGGGGATAGACATTAGAGAATAGACTATTTATATACTTGGAGTCAATAACGGTTATTATTCGTATCAATACTTGTATAATGGATATCTCGAGTACATTCGTCTTTGTACTGAGTAGATGTGGTAACTAATCTCTCTCTCTCTCTCTCTCTCTCTCTCTCTCTCACGCACATATACACACACTGTAGTGAAGAATTATAAATTGAAGTTTTGCTAATCACTCAAAGAAATAATAACATACACAAATCGATGTTTCGACCAAAAAGTCTTTATCAAGACAAAAATTAAAACAAAATTTAAAAATACAACAGAAACGAACAGTATGAATTATAGACATTCACATGGTCATGTGTACTGTGTTTTGTCAGGAAGAGTTTGTTGAATCAGAGTTGTGACACAGTTGTGAGTTTTGGTCGAAATGTCATTTAGTGTGTGTTATTATGTGTGTCTTAGGTGATTAGCAAACCTTCATTACCCTAGTCATGGATTTACCTGTTGGATTTCAGTTTTGCGCAGTAAGTACATATTATATACTGAACAGCTTCTGCTGTAAGTGGTATGTCTGTAACAGACAATTAGCGACTTAGAATGTCCTGACTAGTCACTGTGTATATGAAATTGTGTGCTGAGAATACTGCGCAGTAACTTACTCAGCTGTGTTGAATCATGACTATATCGAACGTTGTAGTGCACGTGTGAATGGAAAATGCCAGGTAATCGAAACTCACCTGGATATCCTCGCTATTGTAATTTGCGCTGGAAGGGATGTCGAGTATCAAGAGTCTGTCTGGAATCAGTGAAGCATAACAAAAATCAATTTTAGGGAGGTTCAATTTACAGTAAAAGGTGGAGGTTTTGAGGAGTGTATACCTTCTTTCTCTTATTTGAAATCAATATACACCAGCTATTTGTGGTTCGATGTGTAAAGAACGGGAGAAAATATGTCACATTTTCTCGTGAACATATATTTAATTTAGTTATTATTTTCTGTAGGCGGTTTTTAAATGTATCACTACTTTTACTCTTATGTAATTTTATTACGAGGCTCTTTTAATCGAAACGTTCCTTTATTCTGTTGATGTTATTTGTAATGTTGCTTAAATTTTTGATGTTTGTTTTTGGTTAAATAGGTGATTTAAACGTTTTTGAGCCGAAGCATGCTTTTCCAAAAATCATGTTTTGTAGTGGTTAATTAATCAGTGTAAACTTTTGTGGTTCGGACATGTAGCGAAATATAACTGACATTCTAAAACTATTTTGCAAGGTACTGTCGAGGGTGAAAGGATAAAAGTCAGGCAAACTGAATTTTTTTTTCTTTTCTATCTATGGGTAGAAGAGTTATATACTATGGAAACGGCGTGTTTGTTTGCTTCATATATGTTTGTTTGGTTGATAGGTTTGTTGGGAGATATGGCTTGGGAACAGATATCAGATGTCGCATTGATGAAACATTACTTAATCTTCCTGCACACACTAGTCAAATCACATACAGGGATTTGCTGATCAATGATTTTTAAATGAGGATGATCTGATGCTGATCTACAAATCCAATCCTAATAGATATCGTAAAATCTACAATTAATCGTAATAGACATTGTAAAATCTACAAACAAATCGTAATAGACATCGTAAAATTCTCTAAAGCCTGTACCAACTTTGAGCTGACTATTAATACTTCTGACAAAACATACGTTATGTTAACAACCATCACCTGGCAATACCTATTACGAGCCCGCATACAGGTAAATTACGTAGCACTGAAAGGTGTTAATAGATTCACAAACTTCAGTAATACACTATCACAAAATTAAACAGTTTATGATCAAGTGTGACATTACAGAATGTCTGTAACTCCTTCAATCCACGTTCGTGGTCTTCCTCTGTACCTTGCTGTTTTCATTTAATGTTGTACGCTACTACCACTGGCCAATAAGGGTTCATTTTTATTAAGTGGCCGAACCATTTCAGTCTTTTCCAAAATAATTGATCACATATGCTGTTCCAACAGTTCTTGTAATCTCTTCATTCCTCACATAATTAATCTCTTCTTGTTCTGTTTGCTGCTTTTCTTAGAAATATCGTTTCACGTGTAGTAAGATTTTTGTCTTGTTCTTTTGTTAGAGTCCATGTATGTGACATCGATATACATGCGATTTGCGCATGTGGTTGCGTCTGTGGGTCTCACCAATGGCCCACTAGACAAACTAACCATGCAACAGAAAATCTTAGTAGATGACATGCCTTTATATTGAGGTTATCTTCTTATAGAAGCTTCAAGGCGCGTCATCTATACAATCCCGTAGTCGTAACCTTCGATAACAGTTACCATGTTGTTCCGACAGGCCGACGTTGTGCTTGAACTAGTTACGGGCACGGCGTTGGTTGGCGGAACAACAAAGAAACCTGTCGCAAGGGCCAGAGTTGTGCCCTGATGTCGACGTCTGTTTCGGTGACATTAGACTCGAAACACCATTGAGTCGGATATCTGCTGGAAAAGAGAGCGGATCACTTATGGGAATGCCCCACGTGCTGTGAGGCCAGTTTCTAATCAAGAATCAAGACATCGATAACATAATCTTATTATGAAGAATGAAGATTTATAATTTATGTAGTTGGATTTTTGAATTCTTGTCTGGAGATCTCTGTTCATTATTCCGTCGTCTTTAAAAATGCTGCTAAGATAGTTAAATTCCTGCACTTGTTTCAGTAGTTGATCATTTATTAAGAAACAAGTCATTTACAAAATGTCCAAATGTAGTCCCCGTGCACAGAACATGCACAACAAAAACCTCAAGATTATGTACAGCTCATACAACAACCAACAACAAAAATACATTACAGAAATAATTTATTACCAACTACAAAGCTCGGACAAAATCACTCTAAAACAATATCTAACACACGGTAATGCTCGACTATTGATTCACATTTCTCTCACGGCTTCAGAAAGAGTAGTTCATTAAAAAAACCATACACATAAGCGTGTGAGTAAAAACTTGAGTGTTTTAGAACAATTTCTGAGTTTCAGGAAATACCCACTTAAACTCTTTGTGCCCAAGATTTTTATTACATAGATAATTGTGAAACTAGATAGATTTAAGTTTTAGTTTTTGGTGGAGAAAATCGTTCTGAAGTTATCCATCACAATATGCAAGCCTTCTTTGAATTGATTCTCCTTTCCGCACATAATTGATAAATCAATGATTAGAGGGAGGGTTGGCTTTGATGATCACTTCTAGGAAAAGGACAATAGTTTGTCCATTTGTATGATCTTTGATCTGATTGTGATTCATTGCAGATTGGATAAGTTATATGCTCAATAGAGGCTTCTGGGAAGCGCGGTCTAGTTGATAGTGAGCTTGCTTACTATCTCCTGGTTACAGTGCCCCAGTCCGGACACATAAACAATCCGGGATGTGATTTTCCCGCTTGATACGACCACTCCACCAGTCGACTCAACTGTAAATGTATACTTGACGCATAAGTTAGGGGAGGTAAATACAGCAAGGAAGGGAACTTGCCAACCCACCTAATAGTTGCTGGGGCTTTATATATGAAGAGTTATCTTCACCCCCAGTTATTGATATGGGAGTTCACAAAAGTTGACGTCAAAAATAGTGTTTTTATACACAAATTAGAATATTTGAATTTGAAATAATGTTTCTAAATATTTGCAAAAAGTAATTTCTGAGCTACTTTATCTGCAAAATAATTTTTTTATGTGGAATTAAGCATTTAAAAAAAAGCAACGTATTTAAGCAGGTAGTGTCCCTCAATTCGTGAGAATTATTGACCTGGGAGTGGTGTCAAAAATCGCGCAAAGGTGTTGATGAAGATCTATAGATAGAGAGACAGACAGACGGACGGATTGACGAATGGATGGATGGATGGATGGATGGATGAACGGACGGACGGATGGATGGATGGACAGTGGTTTTGCTACAATCTAGATTTTCCTTTTTAATGATGTATCAGCTGCACTTGGTAAATTTTTTTAAAATCTATCTATATGTCAGATTAGTAACCGCACGTTCTTATATAACATCTATTCTCCTGCAAAGAACCCCCCCCCCTTAGAATTAGTTCTCTATTTTCTTTATTCGTAATTACCTTCATTACCGATACCAAATTAATACTTTGATTTGCAGGCTTCAATGATCACTCCCAGTTGAGTGTATTTCTCTGATTCACAATTGTGAGTCATTCCTTTTTTAAAAAAATTGATGGATGATGGAATCAGTAAGAATTAATTTGAGAGGATGGAACTTTTTCGCAAGCATCACATGTGCGAACCACTTTCGCGCGTTCATATATACATTATAATAGCCAAGTCATATACATATATTATACTAGCACATTCAGCTGTATATATATATATTGGTAGCTTATCATATTCAGGACGTTGTCATCAACTCAGCATTTTCGGATGTACTGATTTTCTATATAAATACGTTTGCCGTTGCTTTCTGAATGGTCCGGATGCACAAGTGCTGTGGCGTGATTCGAACCCGGTACCTTGGCCGTCACAGACGAGCCCTCTAGTACGTCAACATAGAGCCGAAATTTATATATATATATATATATATATATATATATATATATATATATATATATATATATATATATATATATATATATATATATATATATATATATATATATATATATATATATATATATATATATATATATATATATATATATTATAATAGAAGCATGCTCTGTACATAACATTCATTTTACCCTAGTGTTCTTCTGAGTTAGTTCTTAAATTCATGCAAATTAAAAGGATGTAATCTTGAGAACGAAATACAATCTGTAACGTTTTACAAATTTGCTGCGATATCTACGCCTTTTGGTTTCACACATCCGATTTGAGGACGGCCTATTAGACACTTTGATCATATATTGGATAGGACAGCCACCTCATAACCTGTTTAGTTGAGTCCTAGGACATAAATGGAAAGCTAAACTGGCTCCATATACTCAATGATGCAAAATTCACCCACACTAACGTCCATCGAATTAATGTTATATGTATGCGTGTATATATATATATTTATTATTTTACGAATCAAAAAAAATATTTTTATGTTTTAATAACAAACAAAAATTTGTTTTAATTTTGACGAAAATCTTCCTTGAAAAAACCCCAAAGGTTTTTATCTGCGTTTATTACTAAAGCAAATAAAAAATGTACCACCGTCTCTACCATCGAACACAGAACGACAAATAACTCCAAACAACCAAGAAACCATTTCCTAAAGACGTAAAACTTTGAATATTTTTATACTTTTTTAATTGTACAAACGCAAGGAAAAAGAATACTGAACCTGCTACAACAGAGCAAAAATCGATGTATATGTATAAAATTGTATTTATTCCGTCTAAATCTATATTATTATTATTATTATTATTATTATTATTATTATTATTATTATTATTATTATTATTATTATTATTATTACTATTATTACAAATCATTATTTGCTTGACCTTTATGCAGCGGCCAGAAGTAAAAGGTTAACCAATTGTATGATTGATCAGTTTTTGCAAAACAACTGTGCAGTATTTCGAAATTTCTCTAGTGCCAGTGCCTTCCTGTGCTATAGCAGTGGAAAAATTTAATTAATAATTATCACATATTAAAATTTTCTATTGTGAAAAACAAAGATTAAAGGCTACAGAGTCAGTTATTCAAATCTATATATGTATATATATATAATATATATATATATATCCTAGTGATAAATTTTATAGATGACATACTAGCGATACACTTATAAATGAGACAGTGATATACATATTGATATAAATGATATACTAGTGATACACTTCATGAATTTTGGAGGAGTAGTATCAACAAACATTGACTACGTCAAGAAATAATACAGTTGTGTTTTACTTTTTCAGAGTAAATCCCCCCCCCCCAACCCAAACAAAAAACCTCCAATATTTAATGTATCATTTGAAGCATCCTCGTAAGCGATATTTTTTTCCTTTTTTTTAAAGGGAGACAGAAAATGTAAAAATCAATCAATAAACCCATAACCCTTCAGGATCGAAGGGGTACCACATTGGATGCTTCAGCACACAGAGTCCTCCAGCGAATTCTATCCTCAGCGATGCGGATGAGTGTGGAAATATCTTGCCCTGTCCATTCTTTGATGTTGTCTGTCCATGTCTTTATTTGTCCTCCTCTGCTTCTTCCACCCTCGACAGTTCCCTGCAGTATTTTTTTTGACAAGGAATCGTGCCTGCATACATGTCCGAACCATGCTAGTTTTCGTCGTTTCACTATTGAAAGCAATGGCTCCTGAATACCTGCACACATCTCTACTTTATTTCTTACGTACACATTGGTCTTATGTTCCCTATAGGAAATTCGTAGAATTATTCTGTAGCATTTGTACTCGAAAGCCTGTAATCTTCTCTCCATGTTCGCAGTGAGTGTCCAACTCTCACAACCATACAACACAACAGAAAGTACCAGCGACGTATACAGTTTGATTTTCACTCCAACACTGATGTTGCTTTTCCAAATCACTGTTAGCCTTGACAGGGACGCTAAAGCCATCTCCAGCCTTATTTTTAGTTCTGCTTTGCATTTACCATCACTGCATATACTGGATCCGAGGTATTTGAAGGTATTCACCTCCTCAAGCTTATGTCCATTCATCATGATATTAGTATGGTTTTCTGTGTCTCTGCTGTTTACCAAGATTTTGCTCTTATCTGTATTGATTTCTATTCCATACTTGCTGGTAACTTTTTCTAACTTTGATGTTAATTCTTACAATGATTGTTCTGACCCAGCTATAAGATCAATATCATCAGCGAAACGCAAGTTGCAAATAGGGCGACCTCCGATCGATATAGACGTGTTGTGATCATGTAATGTCTCTTGTATGATGTTCTCTAAGTATATGTTAAAAAGTACTGGGGACATTATGCATCCCTGTCGAACTCCCACAGTTGTTTTGAAGAACTCTCCAATTGTATTGTGTGACAAGACAGCACTATTTGCATTTTTGTACGGAGCTTCAATAATGTCTATAATTGTGGTGTCAAAATTAAATTTCCTCAGTATGTGCCACAGACCATCATGCCAAACACGATCAAAGGCCTTTGTAAAGTCAATGAAGTTGTGGTATAGATCACGTTGGTGCTGAATATGTTTTTCGATTAGTGTTCGGATGTCAAATATTTGTTCAACAGTGCTTCTGTTTGCTCTGAAGCCAGCTTGTTCTTCTGAATTATTTCTTCCGACTTGTGTTTTATTCTGTTAAGTAGTATTTTGAGCATCACTTTACTGGGGTGTGTTATAAGGCTAATTGTTCTGTAATTTGTACACACTTTCAAATTTCCTTTCTTGGGAATTGGAATTATTAGTGATTGTGTCCAATCAGTGGGCCATTGTTTTGTGTTCCATATATTTTGGCATATTTTGGTCATAATATTTACCACATTAATGCCCCCGTATTTCAACAATTCTGCTGGAATGTTGTCTACACCAGGTGACTTCCCTCCGTTCAATGTTCGTATGGCCTCTTTTATTTCATCTACTAGAATTTCTGCATTTCCTATTTCGCTGTTGTTTAGTTCAGAATTCTGTAATATCGTGTAGTCAGGATTACACTTGCAGTTATACAGCTCCTTGCAATACTCTGTCCATCTTTTCACTATATCTGTTGTTTCATTTAATATCTTTCCGTGTTTGTCTTGTATTGTAGATAACTTTGGTCTATTTGGCTGTGTTATCTTTCTTAGATGTCGTATGCTACCTTACTCTTTCCGCGTTTAATACCTTCATTGATGGTTTCGCATTTTTCCTCTAGCCACACTTCTTGTGCTTGTTTCATTTTCCTTCTGATGTTGTTTTTTTTAAAACTACATCAACTATCCCATATATTTTTGACAAAATTTATTTTACATTCAATCAATTTAATTGGTGTATAAAGCCGTATAATTTTCTTCAACTTTTGGTCAACTCTCCTTTTAGCAACAACTGTCAAACATTTTCAGACCCTCTCTCTCCAAACCAAACTCCCGACCCTAGTTATTGACCTTATATCCAAAATCTAGCAATGGGACGACTGAAAAGGAGCAGCTTTATCCATCAAGCTAAACGACTCCGTAGACAACTTACAGACCTACCTGAAGTTGACAGCCCCTTAAGGTATGTACCAGAGCAAACCCCGTGGAGTGAAAGCCATGGAATGCCAATATACATTCAGACCCATGTGAAAGGAATACTAAGCGAGGACGAACAGAACAGTGTGCAGCGAATGACAGTCACCCTCAGTTTCCTGGATGAGGAATATCCACAAGATATATGGGTCAGAGTGTACACAGATGGGTCAGCACAGAATGATGTGAGGAATGGAGGTGCAGGTGTGTATATAGAATATCCACACAAGCCTAGAGATACAATCAGAACACCGACAGGAAAATTCTGCAATAATTATGATGCAGAAATCCAGGCAATTAGTGTGGCAGCTAAAAAACTGCTGAACTCCAACTCTGACCTACAGCCTGTGGTATTCCTGACAGATGCAAGGTCAGTGCTTCAAGCTCTCCAGTCTGGAAAACTAACAGACTTAAAAAAACTACTTAGCGAATTGTCTTACCAGTATAGGGTAACCATGCAGTGGATACCCTCTCACTGTGGAATACCAGGAAATGAAAAAGCAGACCAACTGGCTAAGGAAGGTGCTGCCGAAGACCAACCAGATATACCAATCACCTACCATCAGAAAAAAACAGATGATAAAGTCAATAAGAAAGCCACAAACACCAACAGAAGATGACTATCACAATATGAACAGATCAGAACAAGTTATAATTCTACGTCTCAGAACAGGACACAACCGACTCCGCAGTCACATGTATACAAAGTTCAAGATTGGCAACACGGCCATGTGTACATGTGGACAGGCAGCACAGAGTGCCAAACATATACTTCAAGAGTGTTCTGAGCATGAAACACTGAGGCAGACATATTGGCCAGAGGAAACAACACTGGAATCAAAGCTCTATGGGACACTGTATGAACTACAAAAGACAGTGAGTTTTATTAAGGAGACAGAATTACAGATATAGACATGTTTCAAGTGAACGAAAGAAGAAGAAAATTGACCTTATCTGTGAATATCTCCTTACCATTAAATTTCAAATGCAGACATTGTTTACTATCGTTGCCACAAATAATTCATCTTACATTTCCAAATATCAAAGGCTGGTAGGGGTGGGGATCGGGGGAGGGGTGCTCATCAGAAGAAATAAGCTTTTCAAGGTTCCCATAACAATAGGAAAACTAAAGAACCTGTTGTCCTATGTGATCCGCAGCGCCCATGTATCGTTTTCCCAAACGAACAAATTGCAAGTCTTTAGTAATCAACTCCGTACCTGATCGATTATCTACAAATTACTTGCCAACTCTGTTCAATCATCATTATTGCTAATGTTCTCACGCAAGAAGCTGTACCATTCACATAATTTAGTTGTGTTCTTTGTGTGATTCACGTTCAATTTACATACGTTCTTTACGTGATCCAAATATAATTTCATCCGTTTTTTATGCGAATCAAGTGTGATTTACATAGGTTCTTTATGTGAGACAAGTATCATTTACATAAGTTCTTTGTGTGAGCCAAGTATCATTTACATAAGTTCTTTGTGTGAGCCAAGTATCATTTACATAAGTTCTTTGTGTGAGCCAAGTATCATTTACATAAGTTCTTTATGTGAGACAAGTATCATTTACATAAGTTCTTTGTGTGAGCCAAGTATCATTTACATAAGTTCTTTGTGTGAGCCAAGTATCATTTACATAAGTTCTTTATGTGAGACAAGTATCATTTACATAAGTTCTTTGTGTGAGCCAGGTATCATTTCATAAGTTCTTTGTGTGAGCCAAGTATCATTTCATAAGTTCTTTGTGTGAGCCAAGTATCATTTCATAAGTTCTTTGTGTGAGCCAAGTATCATTTCATAAGTTCTTTGTGTGAGCCAAGTATCATTTCATAAGTTCTTTGTGTGAGCCAAGTATCATTTCATAAGTTCTTTGTGTGAGCCAAGTATCATTTACATAAGTTCTTTGTGTGAGCCAAGTATCATTTCATAAGTTCTTTGTGTGAGCCAAGTATCATTTCATAAGTTCTTTGTGTGAGCCAAGTATGATGTATATATGTTCTGTATGTGAGCCAAGTATTATTTGCATAAGTTCTTTGTGTGAGCCAAGTATTATTTCATAAGTTCTTTGTGTGAGCCAAGTATCATTTCATAAGTTCTTTGTGTGAGCCAAGTATCATTTCATAAGTTCTTTGTGTGAGCCAAGTATCATTTCATAAGTTCTTTGTGTGAGCCAAGTATCATTTACATAAGTTCTTTGTGTGAGCCAAGTATCATTTCATAAGTTCTTTGTGTGAGCCAAGTATCATTTCATAAGTTCTTTGTGTGAGCCAAGTATGATGTATATATGTTCTGTATGTGAGCCAAGTATTATTTGCATAAGTTCTTTGTGTGAGCCAAGTATTATTTCATAAGTTCTTTGTGTGAGCCAAGTATCATTTCATAAGTTCTTTGTGTGAGCCAAGTATCATTTCATAAGTTCTTTGTGTGAGCCAAATATCATTTGCATAAGTTCTTTGTGTGAGCCAAGTAACATTTACATAAGTTATGTATGTGGGTCATGTGCCATTTACATAAGTTCTTTAAGTTATATAAGTTATTTCTGCAATTACATGCAGAAATAACATAAATTATTTATATAACATAAATTATTTATATAACATAAATTATTTATATAACATAAATTGACATAAGTTTTGTATGTGGGCCAGTTGCAAATCAAATACGTTCTGTATGTGAGCCAATTGCAAATCAAATACGTTCTGTATGTGAGCCAATTCATAATCACGTTGCGTGCCGACTAACAGAGCCTATCATGACATTTTATAAGTATCCATCTTCATTATCCTGAATCAAGATCATTGTTGCCATGACACGAAGGTAAGCTATTATAGACATGATTAATCCATGTCGTTCTGTGTCTCTTATCCCTCTAGTCATGCCCGATGTCGCAACTTTCTCCAAACCACCCTGTCACATAGTGGTCATTAAAAATATATAACAAAATCATGGACAAAATAGGATTTTAAACATATCTGCTCAGATGGCACCCCACTTCCTAGCAACTTAGTGAACGCGTCTTCTGTCTTCGACCACACAGCATCCCTAGTGGGATCCCATGTGGTGGAAGACGGAATACATGTTCACTCAAGTTGCTAGGGGATTGGGTGTCATCTGAGGGGCCATGGTTAAAATCCTGTTTCAATCAATCAAGTGCTATGCCGACTGGCGTAGGCGATCATGTTTCTCCACGACTCTCTGTTTCTTGTGCTGTCAATAAGCTCGGTTGGTGAGCTTCTACCGTGCCGCGATACAAGCCTATCTAGTAACTTTTCTCTTTGTCGTCCCCTATCTCTTATCCCTTTGATCTTTCCAGTGGTTCAAGCTGTGTTCTTCTCAGCACATGCCCTAGAAACCATGACTGTCTGCCCCTAATGTTTGATATGATTGATCTTTTTACGCCAGCATCAATGAGAACCTCTGCATTAGTTTTCTTGGCTGTCCATAGTATTTTCATCATTCTTCTCAGAAACCACATTTCTGTAACCTCTAATTCGCTCTGAATTTTCTTGTTTACAGTCCATTCTTCACATCCATAAAAAAATAATTGGTTGGATATGTTTGCTGCATGATTTTTCTGTATTAATAAATCCGTGATGCTTCTATAATATATTATTCATTGACCCTTGTCACTAAAAATATAGAATGTCTTTGTTTAATAGTAACTAATGTGTTAGTAAGTAATTTAGTAAGTAGTTTTTATTAGTAAGTAATTTAGTAAGTAGTTTTTATTAGTAAGTAATCTTTTTTAGTAAGTAATTTAGTACGTAATTTTTTATTAATAAGTAACTTATGTATTGTAAGTGACGTACCATTTATCTAGGTTATGTTTACCTTCCTGTCGTGTGTTGCCGGGACCCGAAAGAGGAGCAAAGAATAGCAATAATATGACATGCCACAGATGTCGTAAGAGGATACTAAGGAGGTTTTCTTGTGGGTGGAGTTGGCAGTCCCATTTCATAGATGATCAATGTAATCTGTGTAATGCAAAAAGGCGCAATATTTTGGCATTGCTGTAAACCACCACACAATGCATTCCGTTCTCTGGAAGACCTCCTGCTAACCTGCAGGCATTTGAGACAGAACTCACTAGAAGGAATGCTACAATCTGCCATGTATATCATAAAAATGATTAAGTTAGGTTTGGCGTAGGGACTACTACCCCAGACCGTAAACAAGTGTCCCCCTTGTTCACAAAATTGACCCGTATTAGGGAATACTGTAAGGTCTTTACTTTTCATTGACGAACATCATACGTTGGATGCATTGTCCAGCATCAAGTTTATCCCCTTTACTTATCCAGAAGATCTGGTACCCATTTTTTTAAGTCTGTGTCGAACTATGAGCCATTTGTGATTTTATAAATATTGAACCTTAAATAGCCCGAACAAGATGTGGATTACTTCAGAAGGCAGATTGTAGAATTTCCTCTAGTGCGTTTTTTCTCAAACTCCTGCAGGTTAGCAGGACATGTTCCAGAGAATGGAACGCGTTGTGTGTTGGTGTACATCTAAACTAAATATTTGCTGATTTTTGGCATTACACAGTTTTTAGAAGAGATCATCATTACTTTGATCATCTAAGGTATGGGAAGTCTCCTCTTACGACATCCATGGCAGGTCATATTATTGCTATTATTTATCCTCTTTCGGGCCACGGCAACACAACACACGGTAATACACTAGCAGCCTAGCTGCAGCGACTCCTGGTACACCAAAACAACACAGTGAAGAATAGCAAGTTAAGCTAATATATATATATATATAGCAGCCGCGATATACCAGTTTGACTATATGGATGAGAATGTTGGACAGCAACAAAGCAAGACGTATCAAACCTGTCAATACATAATTTGCTTGAGAAAAATCATACATATATATTCTGGTTGCAGATAATCTCTAACCAGCAGCTCCTTGCATGAAGTAATCAGGTGAGTATGAATGACATAATTACACAAGAGACGCTGGCAGCGGATTGTGAATGTTCTTCGCATGGGGGATAGATCAATTAAGAAAATTTCAATTAGATGGACTCTTGGAGGAAAACTGAAATGATTACTCCCAAAGTTACTTGAGGATGTAGAGTGCAGCGAGAGAGTATTGAAATGAAAGACTGTTGGAGCTCGAAACATATAATCAAGTAGAGAGAAATGTTTTTATTTTAGAATGCTCTAAACGCTAAGGACGTGACAGCTTAATTATGCAAGATTTATATGTAACAGGCCCGTAGATGCATGCTTCGATAACAAACATTTAAAATTAAGGATGGGGTTTTCTAAAAAGCACTCAAAACAGAAATGAGAAAACTACTCATTGTGATTTTGTGGGTTTAAAAACAATCTTCTTTGCGGGGGCGCAGGGGTGAGGTTTAATGAAGAAGAACGGGTATGTATACTTGCTGCTTTGCTTTTCTCCTAGCACTAAATACCATATTCAAATTTCTTTCTAGTAATAAATACCACATTCTAATTTCTGGCTTGTACTAATTGCTACATTATAATTGTTTCCAAGTATTACATACCATATTCTAATTTCTGTCTAGTACTAAATACCACATTATAATTTCTGTCTAGTACTTTTTCTTCTTCCTCTTCTGCGTTCGTTCTCAAACTCCTGCAGATTAGCAGGATGTAGTTCGGAGAACGGAATGCGTTGTGTCATAGTTATAGTTTACAGCATAGCTGCGATATCTGCGCCTTTCGTCCTGACACATCCAACTTCAGCATAGCTTTGTGTCACTGATCCTATATGGGATGGGATAGCTAACTACATCCCATAACCTCCTTAGTCGCCTCTTTCGACATGCATGGAAGGTAAACAGTGTTGCTATTCTTTGCTCCCTTTCCAGCCCGCCAATACACGGGCGTGTCTAGTACTAAATACTACCTATGGAAACGATGTCATAAAAGAAATAGTGAGTGTCATATTAATTCTATAATAAATACAAAACCAACAGATACAATGGTGTGGTCATCTCAAAAGAATGCCATGTAATTCACTAGTATATAAATCATATGTGAAGAAAGGAGAAGCAGAAAGAAGAGCCAGAGGTAGCCATAGAGTACGATGGATCGACAACATCAAAGAGACATTACACGAACACCAAATAACATTATCTGAAGTTGCCAAAAACGCGAGAACAAGAACATTGTATCTCTCTCGACACCCATAAAGGGTAAAAGAGGAAGAAAAGAAGAAGACTAAATACCGTATTCTAATTTCTTTCTAGTGCTAAATACCGTATTCTAATTTCTTTCTAGTGCTAAATACCATATTCTAATTTCTTTCTAGTGCTAAATACAACATTCTAATTTTTTTCTAGTGCTAAATACAACATTCTATTTTTTTTCTAGTACTAAATACCATATTCTAATTTCTTTCTAGTGCTAAATACAACATTCTAATTTCTTTCTAGTGCTAAATACCATATTCTAATTTCTTTCTAGTACTAAATACCATATACTAATTTCTTTCTAGTACTAAATACCATATACTAATTTCTTTCTAGTACTAAGTACCATATTCTAATGTCCTAAACGTTGATGGCTTGAACACACAACTCCTTCCCCTTGTCCGCGGGTTTGCTGCATGTATTTTAGAAACAACTGAACAATTCACAGACAATATTTAGGTAATTCAGAATTTGAACACACGTCAAATTTCCTTTACATCAACTGCCATTTAAGAATTCAGAAAACAATGAAATGTATAAATATTCGATGCAGATTTTGGTAAATGTAACTTTTTGGGTGGTTTTTCCTCGTTTGTCCTATAATTTTACCGAAGTATTTCCTATTGACTGTTCACTTCACATATGATCTCGTGTATACTTTCATATACGTATATTTATAGTTTCACGTGAGAAGGAAAAATGAACAGGTTATTGCATCAAAAGTGGAGACATCAGTGCAACGCTGCACATGCAATTATAATTGGTCTGCGACAAAGAGAACACAAGTCTAGAATATCGATACAAGTCTTGCATCAATGCACACAATAAGATTGCACACAAAAATCGAACTCAGCATAGTAAGGCACCAGCTACCGATTTTTCTTCCTTCTGTCTGCGATTCTAATTGTATGTGTTTTGTCCATCTGTCTGCGATTCTAATTGTATGTGTTTTGTCCATCTTTCAGCGATTCTAATTGTATGTGTTTTGTCCATCTGTCTGCGATTCTAATTGTATGTGTTTTGTCCATCTGTCTGCGATTTTAATTGTATGTGTTTTGTCCATCTTTCAGCGATTCTAATTGTATGTGTTTTGTCCATCTGTCTGCGATTCTAATTGTATGTTTTTTGTCCATTGTCATTCATCTTCTTCTTCGTTTATTCATACGATCACATTTATCTCTCGTATCAAGGAGGCGGTCTGTCTCAAGCTTTTTATATTGATATGCAGTTTTTTTCCCTTCAGGTAAGGGACACATCTATACTCTACCTCCTTCATCAAGACGGCAGAACGTGGACAGGTCCCACTGTCTACTTGTCTTCTCCACATGGGCATGTGTCTGTCTGACCAAGTTTGTTTCTGTCTGACCAAGTTTGCGCCTGTCTGACCAAGTTTGTGTCTGTCTGATAAAGTTTGTGTCTGTCTGACCAAGTTTGTGCCTGTCTGACCAAGTTTGTTTCTGTCTGACCAAGTTTGTGCCTGTCTGACCAAGTGTGTGTCTGTCTGATCAAGTTTGTGCCTGTCTGACCAAGTTTGTGTCTGTCTGATCAAGTTTGTGTCTGACCAAGTTTGTGTCTGTCTGATCAAGTTTGTGTCTGACCAAGTTTGTGTCTGTCTGACCAAGTTTGTGTCTGTCTGACCACGTTTTTGTCTCTCTGACCAAACTTGTGTCTGTCTGACCAAGTTTGTGCCTGTCTGACCAAGTTTATATCTGTCTGATTAAGTTTGTGTCTGTCTGATCAAACTTCAGCATGTTGTATATGTTATAGTTGAGTCTGCAATAGCCAGTTCTAAGTTGAAACATCGTAACTTAGTTCTCTTCTTGGCAGTGAGTAGTACGCATCTATCTTGTCATTTTCTGCGTTTTCTCTTAACCATCCTTCGCCGTAGCTGTGTTTTATTTGCATCTTTATTTCATCATGTGAGGCACTGTCCTACATTTCGCATTTGATTCCGCCCTCGTTGGCTAATTTATCTGTCTCCTGATTTCCCTGTTTGTTGAAGTGGGATTAAATCCACTGAAGTTTTACTTTGCTGAAACTATTGTAAACTTTCATTAGTGCTCCTTACAGAATATATAGTTCATTTTAACCATCGCTTCCTCCCTTGTTTAACTACTGAACTGGGGGTCGCTATAAGCAAATATGAATTTGGCATAAGCCTATTTAAAGTAGGCTTAGTTTTCATATCAACAAAATGTGTCATTGAGTGGCAAGCATATTCAATATCGTAGTCTTCGAAGTTGAATATTTGTGTTCAAGCTTTCTAGTTTGAGAGAAATGTAACAGAAAGTACTTGACGTAGCCACTGTATAAGTCCGTCTACAGGTAATACACCAGATAACGATCAGTTAGTTAAATATGTCTGATAACTTAAGAATCTCAATTTATGTAGGCAGACGTTGTTCCTTGCCAGTTTTATTTGTCGTCATTAGAGGCGGTCAGGAAATAGGAAATGTCAAAAATTGCTGATTGTTGTTCGTAACCTCGAATGTAAGCATCTTTCAATGCTGATTCTTGTTCATACCTCGAATGTAAGTCACTTCCCTGGCTGATTTTGACCTTTTTCGATCGTCGAAGCGTCAAACACATTGGCATGTCAGGTTTGATTACATGAACTAAGGTTATGTTTGTTAGTTTTCCAACCTCATTCTTACATCTCACCCAATGCTTCGAGATATATGTGATGTATTATGTGTCATTTGGCTTCCATATTCATACTTAGGGTTCTCTCGAGAAATATGTTCTGTGCCGCTTCCCATGCAGTATGCAGTATCCAAATCATTCACAGAACTTGACTGGATAAAATCATCACTTGAGGATGTTTTCTATATGTCCTTAAATCGCAGTTGTCATCTGCTTGTTCATCTTCATCTGAATAAGAACTCCTCAAGATATCATCTCTTCCAGATGAATCCTCAGTCGTTTTGTCACGTGACCGAGCCATTTATATCGCTCTCCCGTTAATTAATAAAAATTAAGGTCAACGTACTTTAAAAATCAATGCAATTGTCAGTATACAATGAAGCAATTACACACACTATGGTTCTCAATCACGTACAATTAACACAGTAAAACGAACGCAACGGAGACTAGTACGGTCAATAGGTCAATAAAATAGAGCCCAACGTATAAATAGATGAAAGTCGTGTGATAATTACAAGTCGTTATTGTGATGTAAAAAGTGAATTTAAAACGATTGTAAGTTTACTATTTAACAGCTATAATTTGCTGATTTTTGCATAGACAATCCGAGTTAGGAGATAAGTCAAGTTTGAGTCGGTATTCCTATTTCGTGAGTTTCCAACATGCCTGGTACGAGACCTTCGACAGTAAAGACCACTGTACAGAAAGTAAACAAGCCTTCATTCATTACTTTATTATTATTATATAGTTTTTTTTTGTGGGTCACTATTTCTATACTTGCAGTTGCATACTAAAAACAAGGAAAATCTGACCAACAAATTGCATGAAATACTACAAAAATTCAGTGTTTCAGATCATGTTTACTTTATGTACACATGTCTTTACTGGTGAGTACCATCTGTGTATGAATTAATTTCGGAGAAAGTCCTCTATATTCGTATATCCAATTATCTGTGGAACCTTTTTGCTCCGTCCGAGTCATTCCCAAAAAGAAATCTCTCTCTCTCTCTATCTTCTTCTTCTGGGTTCGCTTTGAAAAGTCTAGACTAGCAGGATGTAGTCCAGAGAATCAGCTGCGGTGTATCTTTTATATACTTTACAGATTAGCTGTGATATCTGCGACTTTCGACTTGACACATCCGACTACAGCATGGCTTCTGTGTCAATTTTATCATATGGTGGGACAACCAACTCCACCGCGATAACTCCGTAGTCGCCTCTCACGACATGCTTGAAAGATAAATAGTATCGCTGTTCTTTACTCCCCTATAAGCACCCGACAAAACAAGGCAGTCTCTCTCTCTCTCTTTCATTCTCTCCATTACTTCCAATCTATCTCTCTTGGAGATTGCATCTGACTTCCTCGATGACATGCCTTATTTCTTTTGGGGGAAAAAAGGAAAGAGAAAGCGGATATTTCATGGTAAAACCCATATTCTCCGATTCTCGGATATTTAGGCCACGATATATTTTTGTTTCCCCAGTTCCTAGTTTTTTCATGTGTCAACTACAAATATGTCCCTCTGGGAGACAAAACTCTGTGATAGAAATCGCCCTATTAGAAATTTTTTGGGGAAAGATTTTTTTTATGTCTGTGATTTTGTCATCTATCTTTTTAATCAAATTCTGCTATCTTGTAATAAACTGCAACCTGCACTCTGGTCATTCACGGTCACGTAATAGACTCTACCATTAGAGTATATTAACAATATGTATTTAGTGCAGCAAAACTGAAATCCATCAGGCAAATCTTGGAATAGGGTAATGAAGTTTTGCTAATACCAGGAAACACACATAATAACACACGCTAATCGACGTTTCGATCAAAAAGCCTTTATCAAGACTACATACAAAACAGAAAACGAAGATCTAGAACAGTACTATTGACGTTCAAATGGGAGGGCGAAATGTGAAGATAACTGGAAAGGGTGCAAAGTAGATGATATGTGAAGCAACACAAACAGGAAATATACAGACAACACCAACATATATGTGAAACAAGACAGAGAAATGATGGGGAAATACGATATCATTCATACCACTGGCGGACATATATTCCAAAAGGTTAAACCGTGCCAAAATAATGTGTGTGTACATATAGCTAATCTCAAGTTTGTAATGGGTCCGCGACTTAATGGCTTCACCTGAATACCCTGGGAGCCTCAACGGCATGTGATGATATGTTTCACTGTTCACATGATGCATTTCACTGTTTACAAGATATGTTTCAAGGTTCACAAGATACGTTTTAGTGTTCACAAGATACATTTCATGGTTCACAAGATAAGGTTCACGGCTCACAAGATAAGTTTCAATGTTTACAAGATATGTTTCAACGTTCACAAGATACGTTTTAGTGTTCACAAGATACATTTCACGGATCACAAGATAAGGTTCACGACTCACAAGATAAGTTTCAAGGCTCACAAGTTACTTTTTAGTGTTCACAAGATACGTTTCACCGTTCACAAGATAAGGTTCACGGCTTACAAGATAAGTTTCAATGTTTACAAGATATGTTTCAACGTTCACAAGATACGTTTTAGTGTTCACAAGATACATTTCACGGTTCACAAGATAAGGTTCACGGCTCACAAGATAAGTTTCACGGCTCACAAGATACGTTTTAGTGTTCCTAAGATACGTTTCACGGTTCACAAGATAAGGTTCACGGCTCACAAGATAAGTTTCAATGTTTACAAGATAAGTAGTACTGTTCTTAAGATAATTTCACTGTTTACAAGATACGTTTCACGATTAACAAGATCATTTATACTGTTCACACATTAAGTTTCGCGATTCTCAAGTTATGGGTCATAGCGTCGCCCATGATATTCAGGTGACGGCCCATAAGTCGTGCGCCAACACACGCCACCTACAATGTTCTATTTTTCCTAACGTTGAGTTTTACTACCTCAAACCCACACCTTATATACAACCATATTTACTATCAGTATATTACCGTCTTACCAATGCCCACTCTCAATTTTACGACACAGCAGTAACTTCAGACTACACATTCGTTTCCATCATCTAGAAATCACACATTGAATTTCACTATAAATTCCTAAATTCATTCTTCCCTTTCCGTCTCTCAATCTGCGTACACACATTACTCCTCCGATAGAATCTGTTTCTTATTTTCCATAATTTTTCCATAAATTTTACTTCGGTGAGATTATCGCTAATTTCTAAACACACACTGTTTTCACATTAATCTTTGTGAGATGTCATTGTATGCATCTTGAAATGTGTGGGTGATCGAACTATAATCTTTTACAGACAGTAAACACATTGAGTTTTCCTTGAGAGATAAATATGTCATTTATCGTGATTTTTAAAATTAATCTTTTGGGAGTTTGATTTCACGTTTAAGTTATATAGATCAGTATGTTATAATTGGTACTATGATCACAGTACAACCCACGTTGCACCAATTAGTGCCTACCTGTGTGATTATTTCCCTTGCCTGTATTTATCAGTTTATATTTATCATTTATTAATTTAAATATAATTAAATTTAGGGTTAGGATTTGTTATGTAAAATATAACTAAACCTAACCTCTAACTCTAAAAATAAATATTTCAATTAATTATTGATTATTTATTCATATAACATTCCGATCAATTAACCACAAAACGTAGATAGGCACTAATAGGAAACAGGAGCGAAAACGGGGTTGGATAGATCATAGTATCTTGTATTCTTTTTATTTTGCTTTCGTTCTCATACTCCTGCAGATTAGCAGCAGAATGTAGTCCGAAAATTATAATATCTTGTATCATAGTTTACAGCTTAGCTGTGATACCCGCTCTCTTCGGTTCTAAACATGATGTCCTGGCCACTTTAACTCTATAATATGAAACACTTAACTCTACCGCCAAACCCGCTTATTCGCCTTGGATGACATGCATTGAAGATAACAGTGTTACTGTTCTTTGCTCTCCTTCCGGACCCGCGGCAACGGGCAGGTGAATTATGTTATAGTAATATAATATATGGTATGGCTTTGTTATAGTATGTAGTTGTGTTGTAGTATTCCTATGCTCAAGTAATGTATGTGTTAGATTATTACAATAAAGTAATGTATGTGTTAGACTATTACAATAAAGTAATGTGTGTGTTAGATTATTACAATAAAGTAATGAATGTGTTAGATTACTACAATAAAGTAATGTATGTGTTAGATTATTACAATAAAGTAATGTATGTGTTAGATTATTACAATAAAGTAATGTATGTGTTAGATTATTACAATAAAGTAATGTATGTGTTAGATTATTACAATAAAGTAATGTATGTGTTAGATTATTACAATAAAGTAATGTATGTGTTAGATTATTACAATAAAGTAATGTATGTGTTAGATTACTACAATAAAGTAATGTATGTGTTAGATTACTACAATAAAGTAATGTATGTGTTAGATTATTACAATAAAGTAATTCATATGATCATCATCATTCAGCGGCGTCTATTCACCGAAGGTTGGCTTCAACGGGCATCCAACATCCTCTTTCTCTTGTTGTGGTGGTGCACTCTGATAGACTATATCTTGCCATCTCATGATTGACATTCCCAGTATTGCATCTGCTTTCTATTTGCGCTCAACGTTCTTCAAATTTACTGTCACGTAAATTCTTCATTACAGTTATCCGATATTTAATGTCTAAAATATTTCTTTTTTGCTCGATTTTTAAAATTCTAATAATTTTATTTCATTCACCATGTATTTTCTTGAACCAGAACCTCTTTGATTGGCTTATTCCTTTATCCTTACTCAACCTATTCTACTATATTCTTCTTCTTCAGCGTTCATTTTTTAATTTGAGCCGACGTCACTGCGCTCTAGGCAAATCCATATGTGCTCAATCTTCTCAAGCAAATATTGAAGTGTATGCTTACTAATGGTTCCCGTGACTCGCTGGTTGAATACACTCATTCTTCCCAACAAATGCCCAGTCCTACACAAGTCAAACTTAATAAGAACAACTCTCCTTTATCTTTTCATCTACCTTTACCTTTATCATTACCTCTACCATTACCTTTATCATTACCTCTACCTTTATCGTTATCTCTACCTTTACCTTTATCATTACCTCTACCTTTATCGTTATCTCTACCTTTACCTTTATCATTACTTGTACCTTTACCATTATCTCTACCTTAACAATTACATCTAACGTTACCATAATCTTTCGTCATCATCAAGTGCCGTCTCCGCAACGAAGGTTGGCTGCAACAGATCTCCAACATCACCTGTCTCTTGTTATGGTGATGCACTCTGTTAGACTGTAACCTGTCCACCTTGTGATGTTACTCTCCCACTTGTATCTCTGTCTACCTCTTGTTCCCTTCCCTTTGACTTTACCCTCAAGTAAGATCTTCATTAAGGTCTTTTAATGTGTCCAAAATATTTCATTTACCTGATCTTTATTTCTCTTAGCAACTCTTCATTCATATTGAGTGTTTTTAGTACCTATTTATTTGTTTTCTTCTATTTCCACGATGTTCTCCCTATTCTTCTATATACCCACATCTCAAAGACATCAATTCTGTCGTCTAATTGTTTATTTATTGTCCATGTTTCTGATCCATACATTAATATAGAATAGATGTAGCATTTGATAATTCTCATTTTTAACTTGTTTGTAATTTGTTTAGATGCTACTATTTTCCTTATGTCATTGAAGGTACTTTTGACCATTATTATTCTCCTTCGAGGCTGTTATTAAGAGATTGAAGATATTCAAAATTCCTTTGGGAGACAGAGAAGGGCGTTTAAGTTGGATAATCATGAAGATATAAATCAACGAACTAAGGAGATTATTATTAATCATAATCTTTTCTATTTGTTCAAAAAGACGGAATTCATATGTGGATGCACGGAGTGTACCGATCTCGGTTCAGGAAAAATAGGATTTACAGAGAAGATTAAGAAAATACGAGAAGTACTGGTTGAATAAAAAATGATGATGATGAAATAATCGCTTTAGGCTTGAGCATGGAGCTCTTGGCAGAACACAACCTTACTTACAAAAAACATAGATTCTTCCCAGTTGTGTAACTGATTCTTCCCAGTTGTGTAACTGATTCTTCCCAGTTGTGTAACTGATTCTTCCCAGTTGTGTAACTGATTATTCCCAGTTGTGTAACTGATTCTTCCCAGTTGTGTAACTGATTCTTCCCAGTTGTGTAACTGATTCTTCCCAGTTGTGTAACTGATTCTTCCCAGTTGTGTAACTGATTCTTCCCAGTTGTGTAACTGATTCTTCCCAGTTGTGTAACTGATTCTTCCCAGTTGTGTAACTGATTCTTCCCAGTTGTGTAACTGATTCTTCCCAGTTGTGTAACTGATTCTTCCCAGTTGTGTAACTGATTCTTCCCAGTTGTGTAACTGATTCTTTCCAGATGTGTAACTGAGGTGACACCCTGGACTCAGTGTAAGGCCACAAAGGCAATGATGTATAAGGTGGGTTTATGGATGCATTCTTAGTCCCAGAAGAGAGACATTCCACTGCCCCAGTATCCTAGGACTAGCACGTCTGCAAGGAGTATAGCACGCTTTTAGTTCAACTATGTCATTATTCTTCTGTCAATTTTTTTATGTGTCACAAATCTAGCACTGTCCATCATATAAGAGTCTGCCACAAATGGCAAAGATGCAATGTCCGCTATAGGAGTCTGCCACAAATGACAAAGATGCAATGTCCACTATAGGAGTCTGCCACAAATGGCAAAGATGCAATGTCCGCTATAGGAGTCTGCCACAAATGACAAAGATGCAATGTCCGCTGGTCTGCATATCTTCATCCTCAATGGGGATTATTTGATAGAAGAAAAAAGTAAGAAATTGAGACAAGATATCACGATGATTTTTTTTCACATTAAACAGGTAAGAATCAGGATACAAAGCCAGAGGAAGACCACGGAAAAGATAGATAGAAAACGTCAGGGACAACCTGAACAGACACGGTCTTAGAACAACAGAGGTCACACATCTGACTTTAGAACACAAGCTCGAGCTCCAATCACCCCTGCGCTTAACGGCAAGAGTGGATAACAAACCACTTGGAGAAAGACAATAGACAACAGACAGCTAAGATTCCCGATCTGTCCTTATTGTTCCCCGCTGACACCATACCTTCAAAGGAGAAAGTGTTCCTATTATATGCATGTTGAAGTAGAAGTCCAGGCCCCGTTGTCACACGGACGCCAATAAAAATTAAAATATAGGAGATTTTTGTATACCTGTCCTCCGAAAGGAGTCTGAATGTGAGGGGTAATCGATAACATAGATACGACAAATGCATTCAGTGTGTTTCCTATTGAATAAATGATCAGACGCGCCTCTGTTTCATGTGGGTATCTTTCATCAATAGTAACTAGATAGCAGAACATTTCTGGAATGAGGTCGATCAATAATGTGACATTGATCAACTCACCTTTCAATTAAAACGAAGGCACTCATTTGCCTGGCAACGTTTACATAGCAACGCACTAGTCGTAGACATCACGTGAAATGTTTTGTAGTTTATAGAACAACAAACGCTTCAAACAGATAGGAAATTCCTCCATATTTTTTTTATATCTCCAGCTCGGGAAGATTTTATCTTTAACCATCCACGGATGAACAGTATTGATATTTGTTTAATAATTTTCAGAATTTAGCTGATAACAAGTTTGGTCTTTCAAGATAAGAGCTATACAGACATTAAGTTGTAAACATTTTGGAAAACCCAGAAAACTTGTATAATCATTTAGAAACAAGCTTTTCTTAAATGAGGAATCGTGACCGTGTCATGTTTTCAACTTATTCAAGTAGACCTGAGAGTGTGCGCAACATTACAAAACAGAGCTTCTATATCAATCTATATGTTTGTGTTCTTTCATCGCCGAATACGTTGTACATGCCAGAAATGTGCTCTCTCCAGTTTGAGCGATGTTATGATGTTGTGTGTAGTTCTTGAATATTGTTGAAACCCATAGTCATATACCTTCTTTGACGGTTGTTCTGTGAGGAATTTCTCTCGGTGTTTCTCTCTTCTTTTTTTTGTCATCTGGTACCCATTGTAATTATTTTAGTAGTGATCTAGTTTTGCAGATTCGAAGTACCTATATGTCACCAGTTGTCTTCTTATTATTGTAGAAACATATTGGTGTTTGGTGGCTTCTTTCATTTACTTGTTTGATTGGAATTCAACTTTCAGTGAAACATTGAGGAGACAATGTATACACTCACAAATATGTTTTGGTGACACGTATTTCTGAATTCTGAAAGCTTGACTGTTTCATGATTTGAATGTAATCAAGTAGACATAAAGAGTGTTCGAAAATGCTATTGAAGAAGTGATAGCGCGAAGAACTAGATACTACAATGTTACACTTACTGAGAAAACTAGTAAATATGTACAAATATTAAATGTAAAATTCATGTGAATGGAAAAGATAACATGTACCCTTCATTATCCTGTTTCAAGCTTTAACTGTCGGAAAAAAGGTGCCAATTACTTTTATTACATTGCTGCCAATGAGGTTTTTATTAAAAACGTCCATGTTATTTATTAATATTTTTTATTCAATTGCATATAGTCTACAATAATGATCTGTGCTTATGTATTTGCTTTCTTGTAACAGTAACATTGTATTACCTTATCCTTAGTGTTATCATTTCCTGTTTGTCTTATGCGATAGTTTCCATTCTGTTGGATTTCCTTTCGCACATTGGTTTTATATACTAAGGTTTTAAAATGGTATTAAACACTTTTGTTATTATATACTGAGAGTTCGCAAAGCGTAGAGGATTGACTCAGTACTCGAGTTGCCCTATAGGTACTCCGTCCTTCTCAACCAAGCGGCACGCAGCCTAATGAGAGTACCATTCATAGCACGTAACTACATAGCTTCAAGTGGCATTCACCTGAGATCTCCCACAACAAAATCAATTTCGTACGTAAGACATCGCGAGCTGGATTTGAACCAGTGACATCTCGAGCACAAATCGAACAGCTTAACCACTATACCAGATTAACCACTAGGCCAGCTTAACTACTAGACCAGCTTAACAACCAGACCAGATTATCCACCAAGCCAGCTTAACCACCAGACCAGCTTAACCACTAGACCGGCTTAACCACTAGACTTATTATTGGTCAGCAATATAATTATGACAATCGTAACCTAAACAAAAATAATACCTAATTTATTTTCTGATATTGGTTAAACTGATAACACCGGAATCATGCTCGAGAAGAAGAAAATGGCTGTACCTCATGGGCACATGCACAATACTTCTAATTATGCGAGACAAATTCACTGGCTGCGGAACACCTCGAGTGAGATAAACGTAGTCGACCTAAGTCTAAATCCATGATTACTACCACTTGTGAGATTGCCACCCAGGGACACGTTTTGACCTGTAAAGTCGTGGAGCACAGTGGGTGGAACACAGTTCACGGCAAAGACTCACATTCGCCGCTACGCGACAGAAAGTAAGGTGGTCACAGACTAGGGAAGTCCACCTGAATTAAAGGCATGCCGATACCGTTATGTGCTAGGCCTACAAAGCGCATAACGGTATCACACCGTACTTCGACGCTCCCCGGAGGAAATCACACGAATTGTCGCGTTGGTTATCAGAGAGCGAACGCAAATAACAACAAATTGGTAACACAAATATCAGAAGATGAAAGCAGAAACTAAAATAGTTTAACAGAGTGACAAAACAGAAATGAATCGATGTTTTAATCACAATACCCTAGCTTCATTCAACACTAACATTTTCCACCAACCCAACACTAAAGCGCTAAAGAAGATATTTTAATTCCATTTGCTACCTTCCCCAGAGAGCTTAATATCTGTCATTCTATCTGCAACAGTGAATGGTGAAATAGAGCAATGACTCTCGAACTCTTTTTCGCCAGTGACCCACTTTGAAATGTCCGTGGTCTGATAGCACACGGATCTATAGAAACAAAGTTCAGTCTTAGTTTCTGCATCTTCATTTGTTGTTAGAAAATATGGTTCAAAACTCTCCCGTCTTGTGCATGGTGCAAAGAATATTGCAACTATCTTATTTTCATCCATGTGGGATGTGCTCACAACCTGTCGACTGTAAAAACATCATTGTCATATCTTGTCTGAAGCTCTGTAACAACAACATTGTCATATCTTGTCTGAAGCTCTGTAACAACAACAACATTGTCATATCTTGTCTGAAGCTCTGTAACAACAACAACATTGTCATATCTTGTATTAAGTTCTTACTTTTATCTTCGATCACGTAATCCAAATGGATGAGATGCGGGTCAACGGACACTGCAGATTTGTCATTTTTTTGGTAGACTCTTAGATGATGGGGAATTAAAGATGTGTCATCACGGCGGATTGCTCAACAAATCTGGCAGAAGAATCATGTGATAGGTAGAACAGAAATATGAGCTGTGTTTCTGGCAGGTCGTGGTAATTCTGGGATACTGGCACACTGGAATGCCTCCATTCTTCTACTCACCCCAATCATGCATACGTTTGTTTACTTCGAGACCCCAAACCACAAACCTATTGCATCTAGGGGGGCTACATTTCCAACGTTAAGAACTGCTACGCCAGAGAATTTGAAGAACATGAAGAACAAAGTCAACAGTGCTGAAATGATTAAAATGATTAGCACTTATCGCTGTAGCATCTGCTCTTTACATCGCTTCAAGTATTTCAAACTTGTCATTTGCAATTTACATCGCTTCAAGTATTTCAAAAGTGTCATTTGCCATTTAGCATATTTTTTTCTCTTCTTCAGCCTTCATTCTAAAACTTATGTTGGATCTCTTTTGTAACAGGACAATGGACCTACTAGATTTTCAGCAGGATGTAATCCAGAGAATGCAAATGCGTTCTGTTACTGTTTTATTTGCGCCAATGCCTGACACATCCGTCTTCGGTTGTAGCATAATTCAGGACTCTATAATATTTACTTCTAACTATATTTTCGCATTCATTTTCAAACGTCCACCTTATCTCTGTTGTATTTGGACAATGGTCCTATTAGATTGTCAGACGATTTTGTTCAGAATATGCCTTGTATCGTTGATTTATTTTAGCCAATGGTCCCCCCCAAAAATTTTTGGGGTGAACTTTTAGCTATATATTGTACCAAAATTTAAAAAAAGACAGTGTATTACTAGGACGGTTGTTGGAATTTATAGCTAAGCCTTATAGTAGATATAATAGCTAAAAGTTGTCTAAAGTAGATGCGGCGGTGAGTAGACAACAGTTTTACTATGAAGTTGTAGTTTAAACTCTGTTAATTTTAGTGAGTGAAACAGCGAGTGAGTATGTTACAGCATACACATACAATGTAACGAAGCAAACATAGACAATACAACCAGGCAAACATAGACAATGTAATCAGACATATCGACAATGCAACTAGGTATACATAGACAATGCAATCAGACATATAGACAATGCAACTAGGTATACATAGACAATATAACCAGGCAAACATAGACAATACAATCAGACATATAGACAATGCAACTAGGTATACATAGACAATGCAATCAGACATATAGACAATGCAACTAGGTATACATAGACAATATAACCAGGCAAACATAGACAATACAATCAGACATATAGACAATGCAACTAGGTATACATAGACAATATAACCAGGCATACGTAGACACTGCAACCAGGTTTATATAGACAATGCAACCAAGCATACATAGACAATACAGCAAAGCATACATAGACAATGCAACCAAGCAAACATAGACAATTCAACAAAGCATATATAGACAATGCAACCAAGCAAACATAGACAATTCAACAAAGCATACATAGACAATACTACCAGGCAAACATAGACAATGCAACCAAGCAAACATAGATAATGAAACCACTCGCACACGGGGAAATCAACCAAGCATGCATAGACCAACAAGAATGCACTCAATGCATACATGGATAGAAGAACTTGGTTTTACAAATACTTCAGACGTTTGTTAATAACAAGTTATATATTAAATAACAAGTTATATATTAAATAGCAAGTTCTATATTGAATAACAAGTTATATATTAAATAACAAGTTATATATTAAATAACAAGTTATATATTAAATAACAAGTTCTATATTGAATAACAAGTTATATATTAAATAAAATAAATATGAGGTAGATTCAAAATGTTTTCAGATTTAATAGATACTATAAAAATAAGTAACAATAGAATTCTACAAACAACATTTCCTTCAATGCAGTTCCCCCTCCAGGGCCAGATAAATGGAATACATTATATGGAACAAAACAACAGCTCACAAACACATGCATATATCACACAATGGCATTGGGTGAAAGGGCATGAGCACATGGACTGCTGAATCAGCTACCAACAAACCAAAGTAGTTCCATTCGACAACTTCACGCTTTTGCAAACATTCATGCATCGGATGGTGACACTCGTGGAATATATTCTTTGACACCTATCTGATTTGTCTTGTCGCATTGGTGATGACGTCATCTGTATTCTTGAATAGCTGTCCTTTCAGTGCCATTTCAGTAGGGGCAACAAGAAAATATCCACCGGTGTAAGGTCGGGGGTCGGGAGAATATAGAGACTTTTGCAAGGTACTTACACTGTGCTTTGCAAGTGCTGCTTTACCAGTAGGGATTGATGTGCTAGCACATTGTCATGAAGCATAATCCAACTGCTTTTTATCCATTTTTCTGGTCTTTTTCTGTTTTTCTATTTAATGTCATGCTGCGAGTGTATGTCAGATGTACGCCATGACGATTTATCAATCACTGTGTCCTTGAGCTTTGCAGTTTAAACATGTTCCTATGTGGCAGTTTCGAGGAAACGATAAGTAGAGAGTTAGATTTGTATCAACTACGTCTATCTCGTACGTGATGTTCCGCTGCCAGCATACTCGCCTAGTGTACTTAAATAGTTAATTGCCCCATGTGTCCTCGGGTACTAACTCTTATCTCGAATGTGATCCTGGCTCATGTATAGGAAAATGATCAAACATTAAAGTTGAACTAGGATTGGTTCACTCTCTTAGCCGAGGTTTCTTTTACCGACATCGTGAACACTTCATCCTGGTCTGAGCTTCTGCACGCAGTTACCTTTGACTACAAGATTTAGATACTGCTATTGCACATGGTTATATCATTAACAATAAATGTAAACATTAAATAAATAAATCTAGTAACTTTATTACCGTATTTACACAATCTTTGCTACCGTATTTAATATTTAATCTCACATGAATAATTACACACTGTCTGTTCTTTGTAAAATGTATTTGACTGGGGGATTTTGTAGTGTCCAACAGTTCTAAAACTTACTGTTCCAAGAGCGAATTAACACTGGTGCGTACTCAGTCACACTGGTGCGTACTCAGTCACAGTGGTGTGTACTCTGTCACACTGGTGTGTACTCTGTCACACTTTTGCGGGCTCTTATGGTTTACTTTAGCTAATGTAATGCGTAGCTTTTAATAATAATAATAATAATAATAATAATAATTAATAGTAATAATATTAATAATAATAATAATAATAAAACCCGTAACTCTTTGGGGTCGTAAGGGTGCCACACTGGAGACATCAGCACACACAACAATATTCTCCAAATACCACTGGCTTCTAAATTTCGAACGAGTGTACACAATTTCAAATGTCCAAATAATTTCTTAATTTTCTTGAATTATCTTCCGTGGGGGGGGGGGGGAGAGGAGGGAAAGAGTACTCGCATAATCGACTGTTCCTTACAAAATTGTTTTATAAGGTGAGTCGTTTCTCGTTACATACATGTCACAACCATAATGTTTACGCTGTTTCATCACTGTTGCAAGCGTTACATTTAAGAATGAAACGCAGACCAAACCTGTAGCACACACACACACACAAACCGATAAGTTACTCCTATGATTTCACATTTAGCATTGATATAGATGATGCCTTTAGCTAGTGATTTCCATCGAATCTTGCCATACCTAGCTATAACTGCCACGCCTCAAAATTCTCTCCATTACTCAAATTCTCTCAGAGAGAACAGTCATTATCAACATTATTGTAACACATCACATTTCAGGTGTGAATCAATCACAAATGTTACGCAATTGTGTATCCTTATTGAATAGCAACGTTTACAATTAAGTTAGTGTTTGTCCTATTTTACATTGTGCAGCTTGCGTTGTTTTACGTCTTTCTATCTACCGGCTTCTATTTCAAAGTAACAAGAGAATACACGCATTCAGACGACTTGATTATGATGATGATGTATCGCTTTAACTATGAGCAGGTGGCTCTTGACATCATGTTACTTGTCTTTCGATATGTTCACTACATGATATTATACTAACTCTTTTCTAAATTTCTTCATTTCTTCATTTTTCTAGTTTAGTAACCATTGCAGCTTTTCTCAGACACTTCATTTCACATGTAACGATTGTCTTCTGCTGGAATAATATTAAAGTCCATGTTTGACATTGGTTGTAAAGTGTTGGTATAAAATGGTTGTAAAGTGTTGGTATAAAATGGTTGTAAAGTGTTGGTATAAAATGGTTGTAAAGTGTTGGTATAAAATGGTTGTAAAGTGTTGGTATAAAATGGTTGTAAAGTGTTGGTATAAAATGGTTGTAAAGTGTTGGTATAAAATGGTTGTAAAGTGTTGGTATAAAATGGTTGTAAAGTGTTGGTATAAAATGGTTGTAAAGTGTTGGTATAAAATGGTTGTAAAGTGTTGGTATAAAATGGTTGTAAAGTGTTGGTATAAAATGGTTGTAAAGTGTTGGTATAAAATGGTTGTAAAGTGTTGGTATAAAAACTGTTGATACTATCTATCTCTTGATCTCCATCTTGAACTTTGGATGGAGAAGTAATGATGAAAGTTGGTACAGTACATTCACGTTTTATATACGTTTTTCACAAGTTTTATCAGTCACGAAATTTGATTGTGGATCAGACACAACGGATCAATTATGTTCAAAAGTCAAAATCATTGTATCCAAACCTTGTTTGGCCCGTGTCTCACTTCTGGCACCGATTTTGATCAGTTTCCTACCTGATTCCAGACAAAAAAGGTCATTGATTCCTGTGTATGCTATTATTATTTTTTCTTACTTTACCTGTATCTCTTGTAGTATTTTAGATTTCATAGGATTGGTGTTTCAAGATTGGTGTTTCAAGATTGATGTTTCAAGATTGATGTTTCAAGATTGATGTTTCAAGATTGGGGCAAGTTGACAATTCTCAAACTGGCTACCTAAATAGTCAAATTGACCACATCACTATCCTGTGGGTCGTGAACAGCACGTTGGGAAATTTGGGCCTAAACTCTTTCTGAGTCTCCATTTAAATGTCTTACACCCATTGCAATAGTAAAAACTAACGATCATAAAATATCACCTAAATTTGATCTAGCTTAAATGAGTAACACAGGTAAAAAAAAAAATCGAAACTACGGAACATTACACCAAAGAGAAACAATTCTTAGAATGAAATCTTCCAGCAAATATAATTGCTCACTAGACACTTAATCTGTGAACAACAAATAATACAATATTTTTTTTTACCTTCGAACTATGTCGACCTCGATTTCAAGACATTGCAAAGATCACTTGGGCGTTCCTGCATATCATTTGCTGAACTGATCAATGAACCGTAAAAAAGCTACTTGTATCAGTGGAAGAATATAATTTTGAATTCAGCTGTTTCAGCAGCAAATGATCTTATATTGATTTTTTCTCCTCAATGTTTATTTTCTCACAATTTCAAGCGCATTGTATGTGTCGTCTGGAGATTTTTGAAAACTGAGACACTTCTTCGAGATATCATTTCATTGCGTCTAGACTGCACCAATCCGTGTTAGAGAATAAACAATGTAATGTGAGCGGCAAATTCGGCTCTATACGGTAAATTCGGCTCTATGCGGTAAATTCGGCTCTATGCGATAAAATCGGCTCTATATGGTAAATTCAGCTCTATACGGTAAATTCGGCTCTATGCTGTAAATTCGGCTCTATGCGGTAAAATCGGCTCTATACGGTAAATTCGGCTGTATGCGGTAAATTCGGCTCTATACGGTAAATTCGGCTCTATGCGGTAAAATCAACTCTGTACGGTAAATTCGGTTCTTTGCAGTAAATTCGGCTCTATACGGTAAATTCGGCTCTATGCGGTAAAATCAGCTCTATACGGTAAATTCGATTCTATGCGGTAAATTCGGCTCTATACGATAAATTCGGCTCTATGCCGAAAACTCGGTTCTATGCGGTACATTCGCCTCTATTCAGTAAAGTCGGCTCTACGTGGTAAATTTGGATCTCAATGGACAGACCATCAAAAGATATAAATACACGAGTATGTATGAAGAGTGTACCTGCTACGACCTGACAACCACAAATCAATGTCAAAGTCATCGATTAACACCCGTGTCATGTTGACTATACTGACAAGAAGTGGTTGTGCTCCTGTCACAACAAGAAGTGGTTGTGCTCCTGTCACAACAAGAAGTGGTTGTGCTCCTGTCACAACAAGAAGTGGTTGTGCTCCTGTCACAACAAGAAGTGGTTGTGCTCCTGTCACAACAAGAAGTGGTTGTGCTCCTGTCACAACAAGAAGTGGTTGTGCTCCTGTCACAACAAGAAGTGGTTGTGCTCCTGTCACAACAAGAAGTGGTTGTGCTCCTGTCACAACAAGAAGTGGTTGTGCTCCTGTCACAACAAGAAGTGGTTGTGCTCCTGTCACAACAAGAAGTGGTTGTGCTCCTGTCACAACAAGAAGTGGTTGTGCTCCTGTCACAACAAGAAGTGGTTGTGCTCCTGTCACAACAAGAAGTGGTTGTGCTCCTGTCACAACAAGAAGTGGTTGTGCTCCTGTCACAACAAGAAGTGGTTGTGCTCCTGTCACAACAAGAAGTGGTTGTGCTCCTGTCACAACAAGAAGTGGTTGTGCTCCTGTCAGGACGTGCTCATCCTAGGATAATGTTGCATTGAAATACTTCCATTCGTTGACTCAACATAAATCCATACACCATGCATAAACCATACACAACCATGTATAAACCATACACAACCATGTATAAACCATACACAACCATGCATAAACCATACACAACCATGCATAAACCATACATATCCATGCATAAACCATATCATCTCGTCTCCACACAACGAAGGTTGGGTGCAACAGACCTCCATCATTACCTGTCTCTTGTTTTTGTAGTGCATTCTGCTAGACTGTAACCTACCCATCTCGTGATGTTACTCTCCCACTTGTATCTCTGCCTACCTCTTGCTCGCTTCCCTTCGACTTTACCCTCAAGTAAGGTCTTAAACAAGGTGTCATGCCTGTCAGTGTGTCCAAAATATTTTATTTGCATGATCTTTTTACACCTCACCATAAAGGTACAGTTTAGGTAACCATATCATGGCGCTATTTAAGCATGTGGTATTTATCACACAGCCACAAGTATTCCTCATGTACTCCACAACGAGAAAGCATTGCTTTAATGACAGTTTGTGTGTGTGTGTGTGTGTGTGTGTGTGTGTGTGTGTGCGTGCGTGCGTGCGTGCGTGTGTGCGTACGTGCGCGCGTGCATCGCGCGCGTGTGTGTGTGTATTATCGTCTGTAGATACAGAGCTTGGGTCAAAGGGCATGAGCCCATGGATCGCTAGATCAGCAACCAACCAACCAACCAACCAACCAACCAACCATAGATACAGAGCTCAGAGCAATGAGTGGTATTCTTCACAGGCGACGAACTGCCATGTTGAGAGGGACGGGGTATATAACGAAAACCCGAATACAATAACATAATTCTCTACGTTTCTCGATCTCTGTTTTAGATGAAACTAACACCTTGTACTGCCACGCAGTGAACAGATATGGCAAATCTAGTGGTGTATATCCAGTTCTAAGCTTTACATGTATAACAATACTTGTAGCTGCCAGCATCGACTTCTCCTTAATCAGTGAAATCAATAATCCATGTAGTGGGATTAGTTGTAACAATGACCTCGCTCAACAAGGAATATAATTATTTTTCCATGCTGTTGTGGTTGCCATAGCACCTATACAATTTTATAATGTCATTTTTTTGTTAGAAAATTCCTTGATAAATTGTTCTGAATTTATTTTTTGCACGGACTTGGAATATATATGCACTTGTGAAATATTTTCTTGGCACATAGACAACTTACTTTGTGTATAATATTTTTTATTTAATTGGTACTATAATAGTGATTCATCATTACTACGCAGAAATACTTTCAGTCATATTTTTTACATATCCGTCAATATTCTTACATGAATTATATTTTTTTTCTTGCAAAATTTCGATGTTTCCATAGAAGCGCAAATGATGTCCTTAATGAGAATTGTGTGAATCTATTTCACATTCCAAAAGTATTCAGAAATAAAAGAAGCAAAGGGTATTACATATGTAGAGGATTGACGATATTTTACTCGGATTATACAATGTGTACTCTACCCCTCTCAACGAAGCGGCAGGCCAGCTGCCGATAAAAGTACTCATCACACGTATCTTCGTAGCTTCAATGATCCTCAGGGTCTCAGACAAAAAGTGAACAAGGCGTTGTGAATGGGATCCGAACCACCATTCTCTTGAGTACAAAGCGAATGGCTTAACTACTATGCCACGGAAATATTAGTCACGGGAACGCAGTATGTCGCACGGCACATGTATTGAGCAAAGTTATCTGAAAACAGACTCCGCAGTCACATGTACACAAAGTTCAAGAGTGGCAACACGGCCATGTGCACATGTGGGTAGGCAGCACAGAGTACCAAGCATATACTTTAAGATTGTTCTGAGTATGAAACGCTGAGGCAGACATATTGGCCAGAGGAAACAACACTGGAATCAAAGCTCTATGGGACACTGTATGAACTACAAAAGACAGTGAGTTTTATTAAGGAGACATAATTACAGATATAGACATGTTTCAAGTGAACACAAGAGAAAGAAGAATCTGAAAACAGCGAATATCTGGTAATAAAAAGTGACTGCATCAGAGCATATTCACTAATACTATAGCAGTAATCTGTGTAACAAATAATAAATGCGCGAGTGTGACAAATAAATTCAACACAATGCAGATGGCGATTACAATGCTGTACAGATAGTTCGGTATAAAATAATAACCGATTTCAAAAATTTGTGTACGCGGACTTCCGTAGAATATGTTGATTAAATGCTGATCACGCGATACTTTTTATGTGGGATTTAAAAAATATAAATTATATAAGACAGTTTCCAAGCCATGTGTCAGAGCGAACTGATACATTGTGCGCACATGACAACACGCTGGCTTTTTAAAATACTTATTCACGCCAGTAAACATGCCAGTGACAGCTACGAGAACCATTGTACAAATAATTTCAAATTAGTGTATTAATTTAGAGACAATATTTGATACATCTGCATCAGAGCAAGGGCTTAGAATACTAAGTGCACGTATAGCAACAAATATAGTTTAATATTCGAATTCATTTCTAATCATTATTTTAGTACCCTGCTTTGCTGTATAGTTGTACAGAGCGCGTCTTTACGACCGAGGCACACTCTTTTAATCTCTGTAGCAAGCAGTTCTGCATACGGACCGATTAGAAAGCAATGGTAGCCTTCTAAACGGAAATATTGTTTAGAAAATCCCCATAGCTACGTGCTGAAATGTATATGCTGTCATTTGTTAGATGCATGCATATAAACAACCCGTTTTGTACAATTAAAACGCTGGAATGACTAAAGTCGATCAAATGGCATAACTATTCTTGTACCTAGAGCTAAACTTGGAAACAGGACAATACATTTTGATAATCACTTAGGATAACGCACAGAAATCGACGTTTCGACTAATGTGCCTTTATCAATAACACAACATAAAACACGACAAGTATGTGCGGCATTGTCCACGTTCACATAATAGACAAATAAAATGTTCAGTAAATGAAATTAACGACAGACTGCAGTCAAGTAATGTATAATACAGTAAATAAATGCAAGCCGATTTTTAAAAAAATGGTGGTTCTGAAAGCAGTTAATTGTCATCATTTAACATTTATTATCAACATTATGAAGTTTGGGAATCACATCTCGCGTGAAATTTACCTTGTCGTCTAATCTATCAAAAACATGTATGTTCTAATATGTGCGATATTTATGTATTTACTGAACCTTTGTCGGATTCCACTGTATTATAACTTTAATGTATACATACTGCATAGTGTAGTTTGTTAAATTTAATTTCCAGTTGTTTAGTTTTGTTTGTTCTTATCGAAACGAAAGTTCGATTGCAACAAATTGTTTTCTGTTTTTCTTTTACTATATGGCAGACAGTTTCTCCGCAATTTTGCTTTCATCTTCAAGTATGACATTTTCAAAAATGAATTTTACCATCTGCAATCTGCTGCAGTTTTCATTTACGTGTAACGTTACCGCCATTTAATCACAGTTATGATAATCAGGTAATCTTTGAGAATATTTTTAGATCAAAGGCGTATCAAATTTTCTAAATAATTGTGTATATTTCATGAAGAGAATATCTTTATCTTGTCAAGAAAGGCAAACAAAAGTTGCACCAGCAGCTTAGTTTCTCAATGTCTGTTCCTCGATAGTTTTCTTCATCCGATTAGTTCCAGAGACAACGATTTCTAGAATGGCATCGGGAAGCAGGGTCATTAGATTTCCTAGCATTTAAACCTGACATTTTGAACAGAAGTCATGCTTCAGTTGCCATGGAAACCGCCTGGTGGGGAAGGTTTAAAGTGAGCTTAATTCTGAAGTTGTGGGGAAAGAGGATTAAAACCGTGACAGCTTTTGAAAGGTTGGTCGCTAAAAAATATGTCACAGAGGTTAAATATTTCTTAACCTGTATTTTATGAGAATTCAGAGGCATTAGAAACATTCAGGAAATAGCTGTTTGACAGCTTCTTTTTCTGCGTTCGTTCTCGAACTCCCGTAAATTAGCAGGACGTAATCTGAAGAGCGGAATCTGTCGTGGCATGGTTTACATCTTGGCTGCGATGTCTGCGCATTTTGGTCTGCCACATCAGACTTCAGCATGACAACAGAAATAATAAGAATATTGGAGAATTTAAACTTCTTCTTCTTCTTCTGCGCTTGTTCTCACACTCCTGCAGATTAGCAGGATGTAGTCCGGAGAACGGAATGCGTTGTGTCATGGTGTACAGTATTGCTGCGATATCTGCGCCTTTCGGCCTGACACATCTGACTTCAGCATGGATTTGGGTCACTGACCCTATATGGGATAGGACAGCCATCTCCATCCCATAACCTCCTTAGTCGCCTTTTACGACATGCGTGGAAGGTAAACAGTGTTGCTATTCTTTGCTCCCCTTTCGGGCCCCGGCAACACACGAGCGATTCGTATTCCGATAATAATAAGTACTTTAACTTCAATTAGTGAGCAGCACTTGTTGCGAGAATGTATTAGTCTGAAGTCTATACTACCGTGTCCCAATGATAAATAAGCAAGCCCTCACCATCAACTATGTTACCGCGCTGAAGTCTATACTACCTTGCATCAATAACAATTTACAGTAATGTATATTACTACTCTCTGAGAGATAAAATATCTGCTATAAAAAGATTTAGGGAATAGAACCCTGGTTATGAAATATTTGTAATGCAGTAATGTTATGATTTTTTGCAAGAACTAATCGAAGATGTGGTTTATTCGAAGAATGTTAAGCATTCCTTGGACAGCAAAGATTACTAATGAAGAATGTCTTAGAAGATGGATGTGTAAAGAGACATTATTGATAATTTAATAAAAAAGGCAACATTTATTTGGCACATGAGAAGAAGAGGCATTGACAATATAGTGACAATCGGAAAGATGGAAGGGAAAAGATCAAGGAGAAAACCTAGAGAAAAGATATTCGACAGTTTGACTAAATGGCTTTGATTGACGACACCAACAGAGATGATGACATATATGAGAGATCGATGTACATGGAGAGATGTGATCGCCGACACCATTCGGCACGGCACTTGATGATGATGAAGAACTAATCTGTGATATTTGCAACAGTCTGCCTGGTTGACACATCAGTTTTTGATCGGATATAAATAACTTTTACTAGAATTGAAGCTTATTTTCGATTGTCATTAGCTTGTTTCTGGTAAATCTGGTATCGCTGCCCTGCTTGATTATTCTGCCAGATATAAATTAATTGAATCTTATGGGAATTTGAAATCAGTAAATCGATTCTTATAAATTGTATTATCTCACGTTCTGTCCATCGTTCACTTTAACACAATGAGAATTGAAGATTTCCGGATTATCGACCTGTTTTGCTGTGACTGTCGCATAAATAAATGTAGTTCATCAAGGTTAACTTTACAAATAGCAAGGGACATCTAGAAATGCAAGAAAAGACTAAATAATTACGTCACAGTAAGGGGTGGTTCTCAACAATCAGTGCCGAAAGTTCCCGTACATATAATTATCAAATCTTGCTTCAGAATAGTCCTGCGAGATGATTTCGTACAGTACATCTCAATCCAGCTGATGCGACTAATCATTTGTCGCTTTGCGTACAATTTACCAGTCAATTAAAAACAGAAAATTCGGATTATTCAATATCAGTGAAGCTGTCTGTGATCAAAGCATAAGACTATCCGAATGAAGGTCTTATTCTCTAGCTACATTAGCGAGAATTAGTTCGAGACCGAAAAATTTCAAAGAAAATGCAGCAATGCTCAGTGACAACCGACCATTACTATGACAGGGTAGTTAGTCCTGCTAATATTTCTAGACAGTTCGTGAAGTAGCTCAGTTGTGTTAGGGCTGACACAATTTACCGTATATTATCTTATATAGGCCGGAGATTTGAGAACTTTGTTCTTTTGCTACAGAACTATATAAAAACGTGGGGATTGCAGGGAATGCAGCTTATATCAAGACGATTAACTTCCTTTGTTTTGAAAAAAAAATATAGCAGACACACACACGTACATACACACACGCACACAAACACAAGTTGTACATTCGTTTCCATGTACGCTACAGAAAAATTTGTTATTTACAGATCCATGTGATGTCTATAGATCCATGTGCTGTCTACGGATCCATATGTTGTCTCTAGGTCCACATACTCTCTACAGATCCATGTGACGTCTATATGTCCAACTGTTGCCTACATATTTATTTGCTATCCATAGCTAGTCGGCTATGCGCTTCCGGGACACGAAGGGACAGAAAAACAAAATAAGTCACATAGCATGCATATTGTAAGAAGCGACTTACAATTTACTAATTTACTAAGGAGGCTTGAGAATATAGTTGACTTTCAAGTCCCATGGAGTTTTTAAGTAACCCAAAAATTATGCTGAAATCTGACGAGTCAGATCGACAGGCACAAACATCGCAGCTTAGCTGTAAACTACGACACAACATACTCAGTTCTCCGGACTACATCCTGATAATCCGCAAGAGCTTGAGAACGAACGTTTATGTCGGAAGAAGAAAATGAAATAAACTCTTCTAACTGTCACTATACTCACAATTACAAGAAAATTATGTCACTTCTTTTTGGGAGTGGAAGCCTGCGCAGCTCATGCAATTGCACGACGGAAAAACACTATGTTCACATTGAGTCATTGCAAGACGAAAAGCAATATGCTAACATTGAGTCAGTGCCCAAAGAAATGTAATATGTTCACATTGAGTATTTGCACGAAGAAAAGTAATGTGTTCACATTGAGTCATTGCACGACGAAAAACAATATATTCACTTTCATTCATTGCACGACGAAAAGCAATATGTTCACATTCAGTCATTCGAGACTTGCAAACGAAAAGAAATATGCTCACATTGAGTCACTTCAGACTTTCAAACACGTTCAATAACTTCCCCATCAAAATGAAAGCTAGAGAAACAACAATCATGAGCTGAAATTTAAACTGACCACCTGGAATACGGAACACGATTGATAAACTCCTATCTCTTCGAGATGATATAATCACCCAGACAAACTTTTTCCAATGTTCCAGATGCCCATTTTTCTATTAGGGACAGCTCACCTTTTCGGACAATACCCAAAACCTCATTTACAGTTAAATGTTGTTGTATATAGACAGTTTCTCGGACAAGTCCCGAAACCTCTATACTATCTATCTCTATCTATTCGCTGTGGATCATGTTTGCATTGCGGCGTCAGTGGTGGAAGAGTTCTCTGGAAATGACCTTCTAGTGCGCTGTTTGTAAGCTTGTTTCTGTGGCTTCTTTGATTTCTGTGATCCATCTTTTACATGGTCTGCCTCTGGCTTTATAACCGTTATTTCTATGTGTCATTGCCATTTGTGGTATTCCTTCTGTTGGTAGTCTAGAAGCGTGTGAAAACCACTTGATCTGGGGGTTTTTTTATGTGTTCCAATACTGGTATTGTTTTGGTTATCTGTCTGATGTTGTCGTTTCTAATTCATTCTCTTAGTGACACTTCGAGTAGCCTCTTGAGCAATCTTCATTTTCTATGAACAGTGTGTTTCGTCGCTGTCAATTTTCTAGATCTGCCACAACGTTGTTTCAGAGTTTGTAAATTGTGAAACCTCATCAACTCCATTTACCTCAAATGATAAATCCCGAAAACGCATATACAGATAATCGTAAACTCTGTATAGGGACGACTTCTCGTAACAGTCCCAAAACCTCACGTACAGTTAAATGTAAACTTTGTATATTGATAACTCAGTAACAACTCCATAAACCTCATTTACAGTACCTCAAGTAAATGTAAACGTTGTAAATATATCTTTGCTCTATTTTTATAAATATATTTTTCTTACTAAATTATTGTTCATCACAAATTATTCATCTTTCTTTATGTTCCTTTTCTCTCTAATATGTGCTGACATTTATTATGCGACAGTGATGACGTTGTGAAAATGTATAAGAGGTAAACATATTTTACTGTAAGGTTTGAAATTTTGTGTAGTGTACTTGCAGTGTTCAGTGAAGTTTACCTTTAGATAACTCTTTACCGAGATCAGAAAAACTGAGTTACTCCCCTTGATTAATAATTGGTATTCTTGAAGCGACCGCCGTCAAGTTCTGTGTGACATGAAATTGTCCTCTAAGTGTACTATATGCTATTCATAGAACGACACCGTTTCGCTGGGAGCTACTGAGAAATAAGTGCAGATTGGGGAGGGAAGGACCAGTTTAAGGGAAAGAATAGAATGATACCTGAGTGAAATATGGTATGACATAATATTAAATCTTAATTGTCTATTGTCTTTACCCATCTGGTTTGCATCCACTCCTCCGTATGGGTGATTGGAGCTCGAACTTGCGTTCCAAGGTAATATGTGTGGCCTCGGCTGTGCTATGACCGTGTTTGTTCAGGATGTCCCTGGCGGTTTCTATCCATCTTTTCCGTGGTGTTCCTCTAGCTTTGTACTCTGATCTCATTTGGTTATATTCCATATTAATATTCAATGACATGAGGAAAATATTAACGTCAAAACGAATTATTATCGGTATATATATCTATTCGCTAAACTCTTTGTTGCATTTCAGCGTCAGGGTAGAAGAATTTTCTGGAAATGGCCCTCGTGTGTGCTGAGCATATTGTGGAATTTGTCGCCTATTTTATTTCGGTAATCCATCATTTTCCTGTCCGGCCTCTAGGTCTACCTTCACTGCATCTGTGTAGCATAGCTTGCTGTGGTATGCTGTCTGATGGCGGTCTGCAGATGCGTGCAAACTATTTTATCTGATGTCTCTTAATATATTCCAAGATTTGGGCGGTGTAGATTTTTTGTATAATGTCTTCATTCTTTACTCTTGTCTCTTAGCGATATTCCTAAGATTCTGCGTAAGCATACCATTTCAGCTGTCACAAGTTTACGTTTGTCTTGTGCAGTCGTTGTCCATATTTAACTGATAGCACAGCGTTAGCATAATAATAGGTTTGAATAGTGTTATTTTGGTGTTTAAATCTATATTTTTTTTCTGAAGATTGGTGTCATGTGCCATAGGGATTGGTATGCTTTACTACATCTATTGTGTATGTCTTTGCTGCTCTAGCCTTCTCTTGTTATATTGTTTCCTAGGTATGGGAATTCTGTCACTTGTTCACTTCTGCTGTTTCCTATATATATATTAGTGCTTCTAAACAAATTACAAATAAGCTAAATATGAGAACTATAAAATGCTACATCTATTTTATATTAATGTATGACTCAGAAACATGGACAATAAACAAACAATTAGAAGATAGAATGATGCATTTGAGATGTGGACATATAGAAGAATAGGAAGAACATCATGGAAAGAGAAGAAAACAAACAAAGATGTTTTAACAACCATTACCATGCAAAAAATAATTGTTACGGAAAATAAATATCAAGCACATAAAATATTTTGGACACATTAAAAGACATGACACCTTGTTTAGGACCTTATTTGAGGGTAAAGTCGAAGAGAGGCGAACAAGAGGTAGGCAGAGATACAAGTGTGAGAGTAACATCACAAGATAGACAGGTTACGGTCTAGCACACAACATCAAAACAAAAGAAAGAGAATGTTGTAGGTTTGTTGTCAGCCAACCTTCGTTTCGGTGACGGCACATAATGATTATAGGTATTAAGTCTTAAAGACAACTGCAGCATTTGTTTTTACATCTCTGACGGGAGAACAGAAATAAAATTGTCCTAAAGAGGGACACTATCTAAAGAAAAAATTTGAAGCCATTGGAGTAGTGCATGATTTGTTTGTGTTGACATGATGTTCTCAAAGATAATGACGATGTGTAATAAATTATTTTTGCCTTATTGATCTTGATCGTGAACGTTCGTTCTCAGAATCCTGCATATTAGCAGAATATAATCAGAAGAATTAAATGAGTTGTCATGGTTTACAGCTTTGCTGCGATATCTGCGAAATGTGTTCTAAAATCTGTGACTTCAACATGTCTTCTGGGTCACTGACAATATATGTAGCGTGGCAGTCAACTCCACCTCATAATCTACTTAGTCGCCTTTTATTATTTATTGGCACGACACGTTATTTAGATGTCTTGCGTGATACCATGGTTGGGTGCTGGTGCGTCTCTCTACCTGGTATATCCGACTTCTGCACCAGTGATTGCTTGAACAGAACTGTGATTCTTCTCGATGTCAGGAATTGCCCGAGCATTATTAGAAAAAGATGGACCACCGATATAAAATAGGCGACAAATTCCACAATATAATCTGTACACACATCTCCACAGAATTCTTTTACCCCTGTCGCTGAAAGGTAATAAAGGGTTTAGCGAATAGATAGATAGATCGAAATTTCGACTAAAATGCCTTTATCATGAGCACATTATAACACACGACGAGTAAGGGACTGCACTATATAATGGTTATATATGAGGGGGGACTATCCATCAAATAGATCTGCAATTACATCCCCTTTCCCTCCTTGTTAACAAACAGCGATGAAGTCACGGACACTTTCTGCTGAATTATGCTTTAAAGTACTTCCTAAAAATTCGTATTTTTCAGACGTATGAAAAAAACCCCAATTTTTCCCCCAGATTTTTCGAGAGAGGCTTTCAAAACAAACAATTTAATTGCTATATAAAAACAGTTTTATTAACATCAACTATTGCCAGACCTCCGCCCTCACCAAATCAACCACCAACCGTCATACGTTTTTCAGACCCCCACCCACCCTCTAATTGTTGACGAACATTATGGACAACCGCTATGATAAACTCAATCAATTACTAATGCATGTAATTTCCTTTTTTAACTTTATTCTACTCAAGACTATACAATTTCTATTGTTCATGCTGCAACAACTGAGCCATATATTGCAGGGCTATTCAACTATATTTACTCGGGGGCCAAAATGTAGAAAATGGGGATCATTACGGGCCAGATTTATTTTTAAAAATTGAATAATTTAATACATTTAGTTTTTTATAACTTAATTTCACTGTTTTAGCGATGATCCGAGGGCCACTTACAAGACCTCCTCGGGCTGGATTTGGCCCGCGGGCCGCCAATTGAATAGCCTTGAATATATTGCATATCATCTTGATTTTCGCTTGCAATTTCTGTGCATAGAAACCAACCAATGTGTTGTTTGTTGATCCCTTCTATCCCCTTGTGCACATACTCTAGTTTTGTTTTCTGGATGTCAATATAAGATCTCTTCTTGAATTGCCTATTTGGTCTATTAACTTTTATCGTGTACACTGTACAATTTAATCATATTTTGTATTAATCTTCATTTTCAGCAACTGTTAAATTTTTGACACTACTCGTACATTCAATGGCATTGCCATTACAATGGGGGCTGCCAACTCATGGACCCCAAGCAAGTTTGAGCGAGTTGGGACTCAAGCCGTGCCAATTAACCGCTCTCCTATCGAGGTGACAGGTTACAATGTTACTATTTTGTGCCCCCACCCCTCTACCATACGGGCCCAGGCAACACACCGGAGGTTTACTAGATAAGTTACAATTTCTTTTTATTTCCATATGCAGGTGTATTTTTTAAGGGCATACAATTTCCTCTTGCATATAGTTTAATTAATCTGAAAACTCAAACTTTTAAATCTTTAAACTGTAAAATATAATATTGTAAAATGCCCTAAGCGTCTTCTCAAACAGATATGAGACTGCCGTGTGATAACGGGCAATCCCACGTTGATCTGATGTCACGCTTATCTAAACTATTTATTTTAAGATATCCACATTCGGTCAGACTGCACACAAATAGAAGCATGTTATTGTGTATTTGATTTTTTTAAAAAATTTTTCAGAAGCATGTTACTGTAAACTTCCTTTTTTAAAAAAAAAAAACAAACTATAATCTAAGTTAAAAAGCTAAGAGTGCACCTCTGTCACATTTTAAATAGACATGATAGTACAGAAAGGCTGTTTGTAGAGGACAGAATGTTGGGGCATAGAAGAAGAGAAAGACCAAGAATGCGATGGACGAGCGATATCAAAGAATGTATGAACATGTCTCTGGCCAATGCAGCCCTGCTTGCCCGAGACAGAGAGGATTTCAGAGTATCCACGATGAAAACAATGTTCTGGAGACTATTCTACTAAGACTATGCCACTTGATATATATTATGTACGCCGTTTTTTGTGGGTCGTTTTTATACGGGTCACAATAATTTATGGACCACTGAAATCAAAGAAGCCACAGGAAAAAGCTTACACACATCACACAAGAAGGCCATCTCAGAAAACTCTTATACCCCTGACGTCGCAAGGCAAACAAGGGCCACAACGTATAGATATATAGAAAATAATCCCCGGGAGTGAGTGTCATGGATATGTCGATAGAGATACATACGGCGGTGGATAGATCATGCATGCTTGACTATGGTTAGTTTTCAGATTGGTGTCCAGTGTACAATACGAGAAAAAGTTCACTCCTACTGCAGAACTACTAGCGATATGACAACAGACATCCACTGTTCAATGGAACTGGTAAAACAATGATAGTATTAGTTACCACGATTCGTGTGGTAATTTGAGCAAATAAAACGGCGGCATAATGCATTCGCGTTCGAATATAATCATGGTTAATCATGGTTGCTATTCTTTTGCTCCCCTCACGGGCCCCGGCAACACACGAGCGATTCGTATTCCGATAATAATAAGTACTTTAACTTCAATTAGTGAGCAGCACTTGTTGCGAGAATGTATTAGTCTGAAGTCTATACTACCGTGTCCCAATGATAAATAAGCAAGCTCTCACCATGTTACAACTATGTTACCGCGCTGAAGTCTATACTACCTTGCATCAATAACAATTTACAGTAATGTATATCACTACTCTCTGAGAGATAAAATATCTGCTATAAAAAGATTTAGGAAATAGAACCCTGGTTATGAAATATTTTTAAGCCAGGTTTTACTTGGAAAGACATAGCGAGGACAGGAATGTCACGTTATCGAGTTTCCAACTATATTTCTTTGTTGATACCTTTACTCTGTCTAAATTGTCTCTTTCACCCGACTCACTCACTCACTCTCTCTCTATCTCTCTCTCTCTCTCTCTCTCTCTCTCTCTGTGTGTATAGAACTAACTCTCATTTTCTCTTTCTCTCTTGTCACTTTGTGACATAGCCTTCAAACCTAATGCCTCTGCAGACTAGTCGTGAATTGTATACCTCTTCTTATCTATAATTTATTCTTTAATTTAGCCAGCAGAAATAGATGCAGAAATGTCACATGTATGCAAAGTTCGAGATTGGCAACACGGTCATGTGTACATGTGGACAGGCAGCACAGAGTGCCACACATATACTTCAAAGTGTTCTGAGCATGAAACGCTGAGGCAGACATATTGGCCAGAGGAAACAACACTGGAATCAAAACTCTATGGGACACCGTATGAACTACAAAAGACAGTGAGTTTTATTCAGGAGACAGAATTACAGATATAGACATGTTTCAAGTGAACGAAAGAAGAAGAAGAAGCCAGCAGAAATGACTGAGTGGTTAGTGCACATGATCCTATCCCGTGGTCAGGTTCGATTTTTTAGTTCAGTTGGGTACGTTTTTCAGCGACAATCGACTTTAAAAGGTCGACCCAGCCGTATAAAATTGGTGTCATATAAGTATATGCGTCTTGTTACGTATATTTGCAATTACTTTTGTTGTAACGTATATTTCCAATAACATTTTTTAAAATTAATCTGATATTTTTATATTAATTTTTTTATCATTATGACAAAGGTCTTATACCGAAACGTCAACGTGTTTTGTCCTTATATTCTTTCACATCATTATATGTATTATCTTATCATTATTAGTAGTGACTCTGTGTACCATGTACGTACTTATTGAATGTTGGTAGCAAATACACTATGATCGTGTATAGACGCAGTGATCATCCTTACATTTCTTTGACTGTAATTATTTTCTAGACATTATACATACGTTTAGTAGGCTACCATTGCTTTCTGAACTGTATGTATATAAGGTCGAATAGATTTAACCTGGAACCTTGGCATTCGAGACGCGCACCACAGAGCAGGATACTTGCCAAGTTATGAATGTCATGTTTATATTCAACCGTCTTGAAGCCGCATTTTTATATATCTTATAGCCCATGTGTTTCGGGGCCCAAGGGATCAAAGAATAGCAACACTGTTTGCTTTCATGCCTGTCGCAAGATACCAAAAAGAGGTTATGGGGTGGAGTTGACTTCCATTCCATATAGTGACAGAGTACCCAGAAACCATGCTGAAAACTGATGTGTAAGGCATAAAGGCGCAGATATAGCTGTAAATGTGTAAACCATGATGCAGAACCGTCCGTTCTCCGGATTGTATCCTGCTGCTCTGCAGGAGTTTGAGAACGGGCGCATATGAAGAAGTAAAGAATGTATCTTAAACAAATAATTCCAAATAACTAACGTTATGTGATTCTAATCTCCAATTTTTCCTTTGTTTCTCCCTCCTCCAGCAAAACGCACAGACCACCAATCAAAGCCCCCATATAGCTCAAATATTAAGAACCACTAAGTTAAAAGTTGTACGCTGAGCTCAAGTTAAGATATAACATCACTTCATAGAATGTGACAAAGATGAAACAGAATCTTCGAAGAATAGTTTTTTCAGATCATATCTGATCAGTTCTACGATTTCCATTCAACCTGTTATGATGTCCTTTCTGTAGCTCTTTTTTCACTATGTGTTTTTCTTTATACAAAATTATATTGTTAAAATTGTTCTAGAACAGCGTTTCCCAAACTGTTAAAAAACTATCATGTAATCCCACAACACAGTTTTCTTAATTAGTGTGTTTTGTCCCATAGAGATGGTAGCATGTTCTTTTCAGAAACTAGCAATGAACGCATCGTGTTTTTGTTAAGTTTAATAGTTTCCCTTTATTTTCTTAAATGTCCGGATACACACCTGCTTGCGGTAGTAATTGATCCTGGCATCGTGGTCGTGTAAGACACCTCTGTATTTCCTTCAACATAAGCTGAAGAAATTTAAATATTGTGAGGAACAATAAAAATGAAGTTGCATATTAATGTTCTGTAAGTGCAAACTACATTATGTAAGTGAAAACTACATTATGTAAGTGAAAACTACATTATGTAAGTGAAAACTACATTATGTAAGTGAAAACTACATTATGTAAGTGAAAACTACATTATGTAAGTGAAAACTACATTATGTAAGTGAAAACTACATTATGTAAGTGAAAACTACATTATGTAAGTTTGTATTTATATGAAACAACAGTAATAATACTGCAGAAAATGATATAATAGTTTACCCTGGATGGCACCAGTGTGTTGCCAGGGCCCGAAAGGGGAGCAAAGAATAGCAACACTGTTTACCTTCCATGCATGTCGTAAAAGGCAACTAAGGAGGTTATGGGATGGAGTTGGCTGTCCCATCCCATATAGGGTCAGTGACCCAAAGCCATGCTAAAGTCGGATGTGTCAGGCCGAATGGCGCAGATATCGCAGGCAATGCTGTAAACCATGACACAACGCATTCCGTTCTCAGGACTACATCCTGCTAATCCGCAGGAGTTTGAGAACGAACGCAGAAGAAGAAGAAGTAGACACTGGAAGGGTCGTTCATTCGCCAGTGACAATGTGCTTGTGCTTTATCTGCACGGTTGGGTAGGTAAACTGTCAAAGACTAATCCAGCGATGCCTTCACTACAACCACGTGCAGTCTTACAACGGAAGTAACGCTGTGAAAGCGGAACTATCATGGCTCATGACACTTGACTATTCTCATACATGGATATTTAGTGACTCAATGAACACGAGCCGCTAAGTTGAAGCATGAGTCCGCCATCAATCGGTGGAATTATTGACACAATCTATAACCAGAAATTATTACCTTCATAATCGTGCTAAGACATGCGGGAGTTCAAGGCAATCAGCGAGCCGATATACTAGCCAGCATATCCACAGTGTCAATAAGGAACTCACATAATTAAAGTGCAAAAGAAAGATCGTCGCCTACTCAGAAAATTTTGAAGTTCAGTTATTGTGGGTCTCAAGACTGCATACGATTGGTGTAAAGATAGGAACAACCCGTAAAGAGAAACATAAAGAGAAAGCAAGAGACTGATAAACCAGCATCCAACTGGAACTGTCAGCCGCTACGATCTGATATATTTGTTGAGAAGAGGATCGGAGCACCTATGGAATTGTCCGGAGTGCGCTGATGATAGCCAGCAGTCATAACTCATAACTCATGCCGCCCGTGTGTTCCCAGGGCCAGAAGGGGAGCAAAGAATAGCAACATTGTTTACTTTCCATGCATGTCGTAAAAGGCGACTAAGGAGGTTATAGGATGGAGTTGGCTGCCCCAACCCATATAGGGTCAGTGACCCAAAGCCATGCTGAAGTCGGATGTGTCAGGACGAAAGGCGCAGATATCGTAGCAATGCGGTAAACCATGACACAACGCATTCCGTTCTCCGGACTACATCCTGCTAATCTGCAGGAGTTTGAGAACGAACGCAGAAGAAGAAGAAGAATAACTCATGCAACAATAGGTACAGTTTAGGGGTAAAGAAAATGATGTCATCAAAGGGATAAGACGACATTTGATAGTATAACATCATGGCACGATAGATTGTAAGTTATCCGCCGAAGACCGATGTGTCGGACCATTGTCGCAAATGAAACTGCGATACAACGCATTTCTATTCTTAGGGCTACATCCTGCTAGAAATCGAGTAGGAACATGGTCCTGCAACAAGGTAGAGCCAGCGGGAGTTTCAGAATGAACGCTGAAGAACAGTACTGGGATGTGTAATATGTGTGTAGACCAATGATGGCCTACGCCACCTAACAGATTATATGATGATGATGACGACGACGGTGATGATATTTGTTTTAAGTTCAAATTTTCTGAACTTTCTTCTATAAATATGTTATTGATGGGTGCACGTCTTTTTGTCTTTTTTTTAGGTTTTAAAGTGCAGGAATGATAAAATAAAGTTGGGTAACACTGTTTCAAAGTTCCCATTATGCGGGCACGTTTAATGTTTATATAGCAAACAATGCTATACCTTCTCTATATCATTTTGTCTCCACTCTGAAAAATGTTTTGTTAGATATGCGAATCTATGGGTACGTTGAAGAATAGGTTAGCAACAAAACAGCCGGGATATAATGTTACAGGAGCAGGATTTGCTCAATGTCGTTCTGGGCGGGGAGATACATAGCTTGATTCCGACAGTTTAGAACAGTGTTCCATACCGTTGTGCCCAAGCCCTACAGGGGACAATGTGAATGTTCAGGGGGTAATTCGAACAAGTTCTAATTATGCTTCATTTAGGGAATAATTAATTTTTTTTTGATTAAAAATATTTATATATTACGTAGAGTGCATTAGAACTTTAGAAAAACGTAGGTGGGGCATGGTAAAAAAAAAGTTGGGAAACACTGATCTAGAATAGTGTTCAATTTCATCCACAAGGAAATTGGAACAAAACTAGACAAGGACTGGATCATCAAAACTATCCAGACAACACAAACTAACATAATATATTTCGGACATAAGATAAACTCAATTAGGTACGTCGATATAGTCATCTTTATAGGGACGGGGAGGGGTTTATTTATGTGTTGTGTGTGCCAGTACTTCCCGATACATCCGTCTTCGGCGGGATAATCCTATACAAAATCTGATGTCAACTTGTAAACAATGATGTCGCTCTGCGATGTGTTTGTTGGCATTGAAGTAACATGCCGTGTTGTCTTCTTAATAAATGATTTTTTTAGTCGAAACGTCGATCTGTATGTACTTTATGTGTTTGAAGTGATTAACAAACTCATCATGACCTGGTATTCGAACCCGCTAACTCCTGACCACTAAGCGAACGACTTAACCAGTACACGAAGGAGATTCCTGCGACCTTTAGAGTATAAGACAACTGACTTAACTCGTGTCTCTCGTCAGCTGTACAGTTTTGTGGTCTCCAGAACAATCCTTATAATATGATGATTTGGGTTTTTTCCTAGATTTTAAGTGGTTACTTTGTGTATACTTGTTCATCGGCAGCCAATGAAAATCAAGGGGAAAGTTCAACTTTCATCACTTTGGTGAATGTTTACAACTGTGGACTAATCACTAATTCCCAAGTGTAACACGTCGGGGAAACTCATCCAACCCTCCTTCACTAAAACCATTGTACAAACGAATGAAATGCACATACTGGCAGCTTAGTATGCCCGACAGATACTTTACATTTTTTTCTCATAAGAAAGACTTGCCGCCAAACTGTTGTGATAGGCGTGTTTTCCTGAACGTATCCGGTGACCTCATCCGCGAGATGTCACATTTGACCTACATACAGCGTTGAGATTATTTCGGGGGTTCCACCAGAAGGTGTTTGTTAATATCCACCGAGACACGCTAGATCAGGTAAGAACGTTTTCGTGTGTTATTTATTGAATGTGTTGTTCATTCGGTGGTAAATCGATAGGCGTTGAGAGTCACTCGCAGGAGCATATCTCGGCAGTGACACGGCTGATCTGAGACTTAAGATTTCCTTGTTGAAATGGATATTGACTGGAGGGTTTAGAAAGTTGACAGGTACGTTTCACATCTGAATTGTAAAACAAAATATGATTACTTTATATACAATTTCTCATTTTCTAAAATTACCCACAGTAACATTTCGATGTAACAAATAGTTTTATAAAGTAACTTTTAGTAACTAACAACTATAAATAAAAACAATAAATCACACATGAAAAAGCTGTTTTTATTTATTGTTGTTAGTTACCAAATGGTTTTGGTGTCTAGAAATTCGCATTTTTCTCAACAAATTTACACAAAATACAAATTTGTGTGGCTTTTCTATAAGACAGAGGGTGCCAGACAAAGTTTTTATGGAGTCTAGTTAAAAAGTGATCTCTCAAACTAGTTATTTACGATTTATATAACCATATTTTCAATATGAAAGATCGATTTTTAGTTGGTTAATTCATTGCTGATCCAAGGATCGTGGGCTCAAAGCTATTCAAACAATGTGCAATGTTATTTGTGCGATGTACGCGTGTGTCTGTCATATGTTGTTTTATTGCATCTTTGGTGTTCCATTTATTTAAAATTCATGTTTCTATCATCCAACCAATACAATGCCGTCTACAGTATGATGATTTTAATGAATCACTTGACTCTTTCCTTGATTTTCATTGGCTGTCACACAAAGTATAAATCATAGTGACCAATGAAATTCTCGGTCTCCTTGGCCTACGTCAATTGGTTAAGCAGTTCGTTTTGTGCTCAAGAGAACGTGTATTAAAATCCCGCTCGCGTCGTCTTGTTTATAAAGTAAATTTTTTTCGGAGATCCCTTCGGAGATATCGCTTGAAGCTACGGAGTTACGTGCTACGAGTGGCACTCTCAGAATGCGGCGTGCAGCTTCGTTGAAAGGGCCGGGGTACATATAGGGTAACCCGAGTAAAATAAAGTCAATCCTCAACACATTTTCAATCTTTTAACTCAGACTAATAGTCAATAGAGTTATTAAGAAGGTTGGATTTCATTTAGTCAGCAGGTCTTAAAGCCATAGACTCACGATCTAACGCTGAATATTTAAAAAAAAGGTGTCAACAATTTTGTAAGGATGTGTACACCCCCACCCCCCACACCTGGAGTTTGTTGTGGAAGTATTCTGTTCCTGTGGTTGTTAAGCAATATAAGATGGATGAGAAGTCGAAAGTTGCTTCTCTGGTCTTTTCTTTCCAGGAGGATGGTGTTGTTTTTGGGATTTTGGTTGAGTCATATATTTCTAGATTTCTCTCCCAGTTTCGCATTGTCTCTTTGTTCACAGAGTACCTTTTTTTTAATTCTACTCCTCCACGAATCATTGCCCCATTTTCCATCACAATCTAACATGACAAATACGCCTTCAGGTTGACCCTTATTACAACAGCCATATATAGCTGTATTGGAGCCATGTAGTCGCATGTATGTGATTGAAATGGCCAATATACCACAAATGCTGGCTAACATTGAGACCACCAAATGTGGCCAACATTGAGACCACCAACAGTTGTAGAACATACCTCCTACATCTTTCATGTGTCTTGTCTGCATTCATGATTGTGGAATATACCTCCCCCACATTTCTTCTTCTTCTTCGGCGATCATTACTCAGTCAGGTTGGGACTCCAGATTCTATGACATAGATCATTACTCACTCAGGTTGGGACTCCAGATTCTATGACATAGATCATTACTCAGTCAGGTTGGGACTCCAGATTCTATGACATAGATCATTACTCAGTCAGGTTGGGACTCCAGATTCTATGATATAGTGCATTACTCAGTCAGGTTGGGACTCCAGATTCTATGACATAGATCATTACTCAGTCAGGTTAGGACTCCGGATTCTATGATATAGATCATTACTCAGTCAGGTTGGCACTCCAGATTCTATGATATAGATCATTACTCAGTCAGATTAGGACTCCAGATTCTATGATATAGATCATTACTCAGTCAGGTTGGGACTCCAGATTCTATGATATAGTGCATTACTCAGTCAGGTTGGGACTCCAGATTCTATGATATAGATCATTACTCAGTCAGGTTGGGACTCCAGATTCTATGATATAGGCTGCTGTCTGTTTTAAAGTGTCCACTGTGCCATACAGTTTCTCTTCAACACTGATTGGGGTGGGCCATGTCTTGTTTCTCAGGTCTGCATACTGTGGACACTCTTCCTCCCCCACATTTCATGTGTCTTGTCTGCATTCATAATTGTGGAACATACCTTCTACATACACATAACCCCCTCCCACATACGTATTTCCCATCTCTGGTGCAAGACCTTTAATCAAAGCATTACGTACCGCTGAGAACTGCTGTCTTCTGTGCGTACAGGAGAAAAAAATACAACTTTTGCGAATTGTCCATTTACGGTTACTGTACGGAAAGCATATTCGATGGAGTTAAAGTATAATAAACCAATATCATTTATTAATGCCGTAGAGGTGTGAGATGTTAACGATCTCACGTTTCAGTGGCTCTGCTATATGAGGGCAGCTACCATCTCCTATCCCTCGAAGTCTTTACTTCTCTGATTAATCTGGTACTCAATTAAGGATGGGTCGATCCGGGAGCCGTTGCGTTCTGAAAAACATTTCCACCTCAACTGGGGAATTAACAAATGCCCACTCACATTCGAAACCAGTTAGCCAACCACTGTTCCCCACATGTGGAAGGAGTACCAGAATCGCAACCTCCAAATTTTTTTGATGGTTAACATCTTTGATATAACTAAATGTGTGTTTTTTTAGCTGTCTATTCACAAAATTTTTCTGAAGAACCACCTCCACAGTTTATTACTCGTATGTTTTATTCTTCGTAATGTCTACTCCTTACTCCAAGAATTCTACGGAATCGTGACATTTCTTGTGTTATCAGTTATATTGTTATCCAATTTTCATCCACTGTAGTTTATTGTTAGCGTCCAGGTTTGACATGTAACACATCGCCTAGAGGACAATCACGTAGATTAAGATTCATTTATGTTCATCTCGTAAAATGTTCGCGCTGTAATTAGACACGTGTCGAATAATGACGAGCTTCATCGTTTCTGTGGTGGATTAGATTTCAACGTTTCTATCTGTGGGTATGATCACTCTAATATATCCAAAGCTGGTTTTTGTTAGTGGCTGCCAATGAAAGTTGCTCTATCTGCATTTCTTTAATCCCCAGTTATTATTAGGAATTCAGTTCATCATAATCTCATGCGTTATTTATCATTTTGTTTACTTTTTCAGTCCTTCACTGTCAGAAATCATTATCCTTACACAATAGTCACCTCTTGACTTTCTTGCCATAGTATCGCAATAGTTGTATTCTATAAAAGTGCGTTACGCATGTGGTTGCGTCTGTGGGTCTCACCAATGACCCACTAGACATACCATCCATGCAACAGAAAACCTTAGTGGATGACATGTCGTTATATTGAGGTTATCTTCTTAGAGAAGCTTCATGGCACGTCATCTATACAATTATGCTTTTGTTTTGTTGTTGAAATGTTTTTCATGTTTGCCTAAATATATATGTATGCACCATCTGTGGTTGGGAGGGAGCCAGAGATGTACTGTGCAGCACTGAGGAGGAGGAAACTGGCATCACTGCTTTTCCTATGGCTGAGGACCATCATAGAGGCACAGTGAATCAGGACGTGACAATCCTTTTGACTTGAACATTTGGTTGCATGCCTGGAGCTTTAGAGAAGTTCGGCATAACCAGTAGTTAATTGGTGGCGGGGAATGAGCACAGTGAACCTTATCTTGGCTACAGTGGCTAGGCGCAGTGCATAGGTTGAAACCTACCTTCCTGGAGGTGTGATAGTTATTCTCAGGCTCTGTCCCGGGGTGAGCCGAAAATCCACAGACTTCCCAGCAATATAATGCCATCTAATGGCATTAGGTCAAAGGGCATGAGCCCATGGACCGCTGGATCAGCAACCAACCAACCATAAAAGTGCATTCTATAAATTACCTCCACAATTTTGAGAAAATATTTGCCCTCCTACGGGGGGTAGATTGCCCCTCCCACCCCCTCCTGTCAACAAAATATAAATAATTCAGAAACCCCATCTCCTGCTTAACTATATCATCAATTTTTTACTTTCTCCACTTTCGTATTTAGCAAAGTACGAAAAATCGACATTACTTTTTTTCCTAATTTTTCTAAACAGTTTAAGCATTAAAACAATTTACGTGGCATATAAAACAGTTTTGTTGACGTCAACTTTCTCAACCCACCCTCTCCGCCTTGTTACTTACTCCCTTAATTGGTGACGTAATTTATGGACAGCCCCCAAAGCAGGGACGAAGATGTAGACATTTGCTTTAATGTACGACTGATATTACGGCTCATCTAATTTTTTCCATGATTTAATTGGTCGCTATGTTTATGCTATGTGTGACAGCTAATGAAAATCATGTTAATAGTCAAATGATTCAATTTGAAGATTGTTGTTTTCTAACTAGCCAGCATGTCTTATAGATAGATCGAGTAGCAGGGTTTAAAAATAATTAAAACTTGATATTAGTACAAGCAATGAAAATGTCTTTATCAAGACTACGTTGGTCGCGTTTCCTATTCATGATGTAGTCATCAACCCAGCATTTTTGCGCTGTGGTAATTTTCTAGGCAACATAAATACGTTCAGTAGTTTGCTATTACTTTCTGAATGATCCGGATGCATAATCGCCGGTGGCGGGAATCGAACCCGGTACCTTGGTACCACGCTATCAGAGCCGGGCCAAGACTATATACACAATAACAAAACAAACAAAAACAACCAGGAGTAAGAATGCTACTATTGTCATTCTCGTGGCGATAACAATATGTATTAGAACCTGGATATGTTAAAACTACAAGGTCAGAGGTGAAACAGCACAGAACAGAAAATAGAAAAATAAATTCTAGTAGTTTTAATAAAGGCCTTTTGGTCGAAACGTCAATCTGTATGTTATTATGTTTGTTTCCTGTGATTAGTTAAACTTAATTAATCTGTTCCAAGTTTCATCTGTTGGATTTCAGTTTTGCCGCAGTGAGTACATATTACCGATATACAGAGACCAATTACATTTACGACAATAATCAAAATCACGACACGTGAAGGCTTGTTTTGATCCACCTGGTAGGTCTTTATTGAAGAGGGTCATAGCTTTGGTAGTATACTGAAACGGTAATGCAGTGGCTGGACCGATCCTTTGTTGCCTGTAACTGGGGATTGTCGTCTCGTTACCGACTTTACAGATAAAAAAACAAATCGCGGACCGTTGGTGTTAAATGTTTACTGCCAAAAATAGTTTCAACGTGTATATGTAAATATGAGGATCTCCCTGGCGTAGCGGTTCTGCTCAAGATATCGTGGGTTCAAATCTCACGCATACGTGAATTCTGTTTGATTATCACATGATTCTACTAGAGAATAATACTACATAAATATATAAATAATAAATATATATAAGAATAAATATATAAATAATAAATATATATAAGAATAAATAGATTCAGGTTCCACTATGATTTCTGACAGGGTTCCAGTAAAGACTTGTGCACAGAAAGTAAACATGATCTGAAGACTGACTTTTATTATTTACGTGTTTTTCGTTGGTCGGCCTTGGCTTTTATTGACATGCGACACCGTGTATATAAATAGTGATCAACGAAGATCACAACAATATTCAAAAACGTAACGAATGACTACAGTGGTGTTTTAATGCTAATGGTCTCATAACATTGGTACTCTCGGCAGACGGCATGCCCCCTCGTTGAGAGCGATGAACGATCCACATGTGGGATAACCCGAGCTACGTCACTACGCTATTTTGGGCCCTTATATATAGATATATCTATTTGTCCGGCTCTGTGGCGAAGTGGTACAGAGCGCGTCTGTGACGGCAAAGGTACCGAGTTCGATCCTCACCACAGGCAATTGTGCATCCGGACCGTTCAGAAAGCAATGGCAACGTACTGAACGTATTTATATTGCCTAGAAAATCACCACAGCCAACAAATGCTGGGTTGATAGATACGTCCTGGATATGATATGCTACAAATATATAGATATATGACGAAATAGAATACAGTGTTAGTGTAGAGCAGATTATCTGACTTTTCTAACCGTCTGATGGTCGTCTCCTTATAAAATCATGAATGTTTTAACTGTTCAACATGATTTAATATTTCTTTTCGTTCCTAAATTTTCCTAAAACATTCTCGAGGTGTGGTCAAAAATTTCTGCGCTATACTAAGAAATTGTAAAGTCAGGCAGGATTGCTGTGTATTTTTTTATAGACACAGGTTGACAATTCCCACGCGTTCATTGCTCGCACGTTGAAGATTTTACATAAGCAGCTTCACATGTTAAAGTAGTCCGCGAGGTGGGTTCCCCGTCTTCTCATGCCAATGACGGCTTACGCAATTCATGACTCCATTGTCTTTGCGAGCAATGAGGGTGTGAAATCATGCCTCTTCCGCCTTACTCACCTGACGTAACACCGAGTGATTTCTTCCTGTTTCCAAACATGAAGAAAACTCTTCTTGGGCGTTGTTTTCTGACATCCAGGACTTGATTACTGAAGTGGAGACGTGGTTTCAGGCACCGGGATAGGTGCTCAATAACAAAGGCATTATGAAGGTGAAGAATAGATGGGGTATGTGCACCACTTTGAGAGGTGAATACATAGAGAATAACCCCCGCCGAAGACGGATGTGTCGGGCAATTGGCGCTAATAAAACGACAACACAACGCATTTCCATTCTCTGGACTACATCCTGCTCGAAATGTAATAGGGACCATGGTCCTGATACAAGAGAGATTCAGTGGGAGTTTGAGAATGTACGCTGAAGAAGAAAAGAATAACTAAAATTCACACTAAATGTTTAGGTAAGTGTTTAGATTTATTCACACTAATGTTTAGGTAAGTGTTTAGATTTATTCACACTAATGTTTAGGTAAGTGTTTAGATTTATTCACACTAATGTTTAGGTAAGTGTTTAGATTTATTCACACTAATGTTTAGGTAAGTGTTTAGATTTATTCACACTAAAGTACAAAACTTTTCGACCACCCAAGGTATCTTCGTCTTCTACAAAATAGTAGATTTTGTAAATGTACAGGGTGTCCATTTAGTGACATGGAACTCAATTCAGATAAAACACGTCATTTTTACGTCATGGTTTGAACTCCATTTAAATATACGTCAGAATATCACTGCTATATGCACATGTTTCAGTATTTGATCTCCTTCTGTTGGAGGATATTTCCAACATCTTTCGTGAATAGAGTTGTAATATGAAAAACAGCCCAAACTAAGATACATAATAGCAGTATATGTTGCAGGCGGGGTATATACAAAAGTTTGAACAGCAATAGTTTTCACAACAACGTAGTTATTAATGTGACACCCTAAATATGACTGTTTCTTTGAAGGATGATTTACTACGATGCAGCAGGGCTATATATTTGACGAAAGACATGAAACAATCACGACCATCTAGATACAATCAAGGACTAACTGTGAAATTAGGCACGTCATATTACCAGGCGGGTGTAAATAAGCATAGCCTTCAAACAGGTATCGTGTCCTTACACCAATGACAAGCATGAAAAATATATTTATCCAAGCTAGCAGAAGAAGAATGTTTATTGAACAAGGGAATAAAACACAATTTGCCGAGGAACGACCTTTTAAACCTAAGACATGCGTGGACTTTGTTTGCACCAGGCAGGCCATGTTATCTTTCATCTTTGTGTGGCCTTATGGTCTTGAACACAACTGGACTATAGCGAGTATAATTATTACGAAAAGACATCAATTGTTCTAGGCGTCCTCGGTGAGCTTCCTTTGCTGAAATGTCTGTGAGAGCTCGTGAATCTGTTCGTAGTAATGAGATCATTAAGATGTTTACAATATTGAGAGAGATCATTCAGATGTTCCTGGTAATGATAGAACATTCAGTTGTTCCTGGTAATGATAGAGCATTCAGTTGTTCGTCGTAATTATAGAACATTCAGTTGTTCCTGGTAATGAGAGATCATTTGTGTGTTCGTCGTAATTATAGAACATTCAGTTGTTCCTGGTAATGATAGAACATTCAGTTGTTTCTGGTAATGAGAAAGCATTCAGTTGTTTCTGGTAATGAGAGCGCAATTTTGTGGTTGTCATAATGAGAGGACATTCAGTTGTTTAGTGTAATGATCGACCATACATATGTACACCATTCGCATCTACAGGGAGAATTGTTGGATCAGGAGATCGGGAGCATAAATTAGTTGCTTAGCAACAGCTGGATAATTGTCACAACAATTGATTACACATCAATAATGCCGTTTAATAAGTTCTACGTTGAACGTGGCTCGGGTAGGACTTTGCACTCCAGGGACCGCATACAGAGTGTATTTAACCAGTGAGCAGCATGATCTGTCACCATGCGCATTGATTCACGTCTGCTGGGGAATACTGATACGGATATGCCTGATTGAATTTGAGGCACGGATCTGTCGATATAAAGATATGATAATGGTTTTCTGACGTCACAGTAATGGTTGGTTTCAAACACAAAAATGACAGCAATTTCCTTCCGGTACTATTAATTTATACAATCATTTTTTTTAGTTGGGCTGGCGAAAACTTTTTAATCATCGTGAAATGACGTTTTCACAACGAAAGTTGGCTGCAACAGGCCTCCAACATACTATATCTCTTTCCTTGATGGTACACTCTACAGATCTGTTCCCTGATGTTTCCCTCTCACTTGTATGTTATTTGGAAAAGTCAGAGCAATATTACAATAAAGATCAATCTATTCAGATCGCTAGTGCTAAGTATACTCAGTTACGTATGTGAAAGTTGGACACTCACTGCAGACACAGAAAGAAGGATTCAGGCTTATGAATACAATTGTTACATACATTTGTTAAGAATTAGAACAGAAGACCGATAGATTCGCCTGGCAGCAAATAAACAAACAAGGTTATCAAGAATTACTTTTGGCAGTGGTGAAATCGCGTGAAAAAATATCTGGTTTAAAAATGTAACGAGACACAAAATTATTTTCACTTTCTAAAATTATTTTGCTAGGAACAGTCGAGGGTGTAATGAGAAGAGACTCACAAATAAAATCATGGAGTGATAACATCAAGGAATGATATATGTGTGGTGTTACAATCCTTTGAATGGCGGATGATCAAGGTGTTTGGAAGGCTTTTTTGTTGATGTCTCCGGTGTAGCACCTCTACAACCTTAACGGGTTATGAGTATAATTAATTATTTGATTTGTATTTCTTTTAATAGTTTTTTTTAAAACACAGTCTTGTTTGTGGCTTCCATTTTTAATTATGTTCTATTTCCAGGAAGTTCTCCCTATTTTTCTATATACACAGATCTGAAATATATCAGTTATGTCTTTTAGCTGTGTGTTCATTATCCCATGTTTCTGAGCCATGCATTAAGGCAGAGCAGATGAAAACTTCTCAGACTTGTTATAAAGTCCAGGAGATAATCTTCACCAGTATAGGTAGAAAATGTATGTACGCTACAAATTTCAGAACAATTTGTGTGTTTACAACCAACACTTAAAGTGACACACTCACTAATACATCCTTCTTGCGATTCGTGTATGAGGCCAGTTCAATAAACCAAGCGTTGCGTAACCTAGTCGAAGAAATGAGTAAAATGCTTTAATTTATACACATCTTTAGTTCTATTGTTTCTTTGTTTCGTTTCATATGATTTTTGAGCGATAGAACTTTTATTTCCTATGTCAAACTGGAGAGGATGTTCCACCATTACAGTCTTAGATGTATATAAAAAAAAACAAAGAATAATAAATTGCACAGTCCACAGACTAATTAACACAAACACATACAATTAACACAAAAATAGTGGTAACATTGTACAAAATAGACTAAATATACTTTTATACAGTAATGTCTTAGTCAAGAAAACATATGACTCAAAGAGAATAAACAATACAAATAATAATATTGCAGATTGGCTAATTTTCAGACATTTAATAACAGTAAATAACTATAGTAACAATGGCGTACAACACACACCTCAAATTTTGTGGTAGAAACACGTAAAAAAACCTGAAGGATTGAGAACGAAAAAAAGAATGTCAATTATATTTTTTCTTGTTAGTCTATTTCTGAACTGTAAAATTGACTATGTTATGTTTTTTGTATATAAACAATTTAGTAAACAATTTTACTGCTGTTACACCATTGCTCGACATTCATACTCGTAACACTCCATCTTTCAACGATATTGAATGCTCACATAAGACTCCAACTCTTAGCGGTATCGAATGTTCGTGAAAGGGAGATATTTATAAGGATATAGTGCACAAGCTGGCAACCCACAGGTTTCGCTCTCAGAAGAAATTAAGTTTCCTTCTCATTTGTATGTTATTCGACTTCCGTTTCGCCGTATCTCTGACACTTGTATTTACTATCAGAAAACACTATCAAATAATCCTCACACTTGGAATTCTAGACATATTTCAAAGTTTCTAAACTAATGCTCACACATAAAACTCGATGTTTTAAGTCTATCTATTTGACGTTGGTAATTCGGCAGCTATACACATTGCCTGACTGTTGACCTCCAGAGCCGCCAACCAAATCTCGACTGATCCAAAATCAGTGCGACCTAGTCCCGCTGACCATCTGAATTGAATATGCTCCCCCATTTATATTAGTTCCTAATCGAATGCATGTGATCGCAATAAATTCCAGATCTCATACTTTATACAATTAAATGTACAATATTTTTATGTCCATACTTTCACACGTCAGAAATTCTACTTTCTCCAATTCTAAATAATAACTACAATAAAATACTGACTTCGAAGTAGTCAAATTAAAGGACATACAATAAAAAAATAGCATTTGCTTTCGTGATGGCGACATAAGAGTAAATAATAATAAATACCATTGGCCATTTCTAATCTACCTCTATGGATCAACATCTCGATGTAACAATCCTTAAGTAGGTGTTAATATGTTTGAGTTAATATGGTAATGTCAACAGATCAAGTCGCTCCGCGCTTGATGGCTATCGAAGAGGAATATTACTCCAATACGGTCGACCACCATCACAGAACACAAGGAGAGGGTTTCTAGTAGTCTAGACAAGTCAATCGCTTTGTTATTCGTCTGTCATAACACCGACATCCGAACAATAGCTATCTGCGCTCTTTCTGTAGGTGGTGTGCGCATACTAATTACAGTGATCACACAAAAGCATTATAATTTTTTGGGTACGCTATATGTGTGTCGCTATGCCGTTAGTATAATAGCTTTGTGTCTCTGTCTTTGCAGCGAACTTGCAGTGAGGGTTCTCACTTCGTTCTTAGCGTCCTTAACAGCCTCTGGAGTTTCTCATGTCCTTGAGGTACTCCCCTCCCACCATCTCCCTGGCACATACTCATATAAGACTCCAGCTCTCAGCGATATGGAATGATTTAAGAAGAAACCGCCTACTCAGAGGGGATCTATGCATATACACAATTATCTCAAAGTGCACCTAAGAGATGCAATTTAGAAAGAAATCACCGTTCTCCCATATCATAGTTCTCACAGATTTATCTTTACTCTTTCTATTTGCAATATGCTCTTCATAACACTAACCATCACATACAATTATACTTTTCCTTTGATGTTAATCCAGGTATGATCTTTGTATAAACATTTAATATTTACTTAGAATTGAATGTTTAATTTATTTAAAGGCTGATGTACCATATATTATAATGCATATTTGAGGAACCATAAAATAACCAAGATAGATTCACAGCATGAAGTCCAGGTAGTTTTATGAGATGTGTCTGTGACAAGCGCTATCCTGCAGAATTGCTAGTATAAAAGACAATTGCTGGGAAGTCTTTTATGAAGTGGCAGGTTTATACGAATTTCCATGATATTGTTAAATTATTCAGTCTTTCCCAGTTTTGTGACTTCATTCTCTTAAAGTTCAGGCTGCTGGCAGTATGTACTGTTCAGAAAGCGATTAACTCAACATTTTTGAGTTGCGGTAATGTGATAGGCAATGTTTTACCTTGCGATCAAACCAGTATATAAGGCGGTGGATTTGAGAGGGGTTCAAATCCCTCCCCCTTGAAAATCAGAACATGATTTTCAGAATTAAGAATTCAGATAAGAGGTGGTAAATCCCCTACCCTCACCCCCCCCCCCCAAAAAAAAAATCCCGTAAAGATCTCATAAGTAAAGAAAAATGTCATCTCATTTCGTAGAAAAGAAAATAATTTAAAAAAAATGGAGCATTCGAAAACAAACGAACGACTTTTTTAAATTTAAAACCCCATCCGTGGTGTAAATATATCTTGCGGCCCCTCTTGCCATTGCTAAACAGCATACACCATTCAGATGTACAATATCGTGCGGCGGTGTTTGAACCAGGTAGCTTAGCTGTCACAGATGCGCACTGTATCACTCCGCCAAATAGCTGGGTAATAGGGACATGACAGTGATGTGCGAGGGTTGACGGGAAGGAGGAGTAGAAGATGGAAAGCTGTGGATATAACTAATTCATTCAGTAAATTTCGACTACCTAAACACTTTTTGACTCACTAAAGGCGCCTTAAAATATTGACAGTAAAATGTCTTTCAAATCGTTGAGACAGATGTTAAACCATCATCTCGTCCCGTCTCCGAATCGAACGTTGGTTACAACAGACTTCAAACAACTTCTGTTTGCTGTCTTGGAGTGTACTCTGCTAGATCCTGTCCATCTCATGATTTTTCCCTCCTACTTGTACCGTTGCCAGACTCTTACTCGCAGCCGCTTTACTCTGTCATCATGCACATTTTTTTTACAAGGTGTCATGCCTTTTAATATGTCCAAAGTAATTAATTTACGTGATTTTTACTACTTTTATTAGTTATTTTTTCATATGCAGTGTTGTTAGAACTTCTTTGTTGGTTTTCTTCTTCTTCAATGAAGTCCTCCCTATTATTTTATATAGTAAAAAGGTAAAGTAAAGTAACCCATAGCATTTATTAATGCCGTAGGGGTGTGAGATGTTAGCGATCTCACATTTCACAGGCTCTGCAAATGAGGGCGGTAGCCATCTCCTCTCCCTCGCAGTCTTTACTTCCCGGATTAATCCGGTACCCATTTAAGGCTGGGTCGACCTGGGAGCCGTTGCGATCTGAAAACATTTCCGCCTCAGCTGGGGAATGAACCCAGGACCACTCATATGCGACGCCAGTGCGCTAACGCGGCTCCCAATATATATTATTCTATATATCCACATCTCAAAGACATTTCATTCGATCTTCCATGTGTTTGCTCAGATCGTTAAATGATGACATTTTGTGCCTTTACACTCAGGGAGAAGGCAAATGTAAATTTCCCAGACATATAGTGACTACATTTAACACATAACTGCTTGTCTGGGTAGGTTTTATAGGAAAATTGACCTTCCATTTGCACTAACTCTCTCTCTCTCGCTTGATTATTTCCAAGTGAAAGACAATGCCAATTCACTTGACAACCAGCAGACATGTAGGAAATACTAGAGAATATTATAATACAACATCCTTATGATGTCTTAGGGTCTTCCTCTGGATTTTCTGTAGGGGTTTACTCCTGTCAAGTTATATAAATATAACAAACTTTTTATATAAATATTGAAAAAACCTTTTGTTATGCTATTTCAACTAGCTGTTAAAGTTTATCATTGACGATGTTATAGTAACTTCGTGTTTTAATCGTGTTTGTTCTCGATGATAAGATTGATAAAGATCGACAAAACACATAACCTGAAACTGTCTAATATCAAGAAACAAAATTACTTTACTACTCAGAAAATATGGAAAAACAACAAAATAGAAACAAAATTACTAGTTAAAGACCTTCGAGCATAAATGCTACAGAAGGATACTTAGAATATCATGGAAGGAAACAAATCAGAAACTCAGATATTATAAACACATTGAAGATTCCAGAGTGTTGGTTACTAAACACAATAACAAAAAGAAAACTACACCTGTTTGGTCATATACAGAGACACAACTGTTTAGAAAGACAAATGATGGAGGGAAGAGCACATGTGAGTAGGAAGAAATACAGACCAAGAAGACGATGAACTAACGACATTAAAGATTACATGAATACATCTCTAGAAAATGCAAGCCGCATCGCCGAAGACAGAGAGGGGTTCAGAGAGTTCATTGGGAAGACAACGTGCTGGAAGGAATACGTCACATGGCATACAGACTCAGAGCCTGCTGTTGACTATTACCTTTGCCGGAGTCAGGAATGTGCAAGTCTAACATGGACGAAGAAGAATATCTAATTGTGTTATTTTAATCAGGGATATTATATTCATGTAACTAACTGATAGCCGGTTGGTATATAGTAATAATGTGGGTTACACCGTGCTAGCTTTATATAATACTACATCTACCCTTATATCTACTACATCTTGTGATTCTGGCTGCACGATCGACTGGCAGCCTGTTAGGCAGTCATAAAGTAAATGATGTCAAGCTGAGACTGTCTCAAAAAACATGCTGGTCTTGACTAAGCACTGCACGCAAAGTCTGATATTCGGCGAATTTACGCGTATGAGGTACGATAGTTTATCGGCCCACTGGGTAATATAGGCAAACGCCAGCAACGCGGTGTGAGTCGCAATCGGGCATGGTGAGACACGTAGAAAACCATGGTCACACACTGCATTGAATTTCCCTTCCAGTCGTCTCGATTCGTCTTGCCACTAGTTTCAAATGAGGTCCGACAAGAGAGTGAGGTCGACGCTTTGCACTATTTCTCCTCACTTTAATCAAAATCGGCAGTGCACGTCATTTTCACATCTAGCTTCAGATAATATTACAAATGTCCAAAACAAAATACAACATATATCTCCACATAATGCCACGCATAACTTCAAATAATACCACACCTACCTCCACATAACAAGTGGTAGATAGCTCAGTTTATAGTGAACAGGCTTAGATGTGCGCAGCCTAGTTGATAATGAGCTTGCATGCTATCACCAGGTTAGAGCGTGCCAGGTTCACTCAAAAAAAGTCCGGATTGTGATGTCTCTCTTGATACAGCCACTCCTCCAGTCGACTCAACTGTAAATGAGTATCTGACTCATGAGTTAGGGGAGATAAAGACAGCAGGGAAGGGAACTGGCCACCCCACCTAATAGGTACTGTGGCCTGTACATGAAGAGTTATCTTCATCCCGAAACGGCAGGTTGCTGCCATGGGACCTACCTTTACCTTTCGAGCAATCAAATATTCATCTTCCAGTTTAATTGCAAATATTTTAATTCATCAATGGGTCGACTAAGGTCTAAGAAAATGGATACCAGATATTCTGGAAAACTAAATACGGCTGGCATGATGCAGATCACGTCATCCCAAGAAATCCGAGTCAATGAAAACTACTGAAACAATGAAAACTACTGGAAACAATGAAAACTGCCGAAACAATGAAAACTACTGAAACAGTGAAAACTACTGGAAAAAATGAAAACTACTGAAACAGTGAAAACTACTGGAAACAATGAAAACACCGCATTCCTCAATACGCCTCAATGACGGGAAAACTTTACTTAGTTTACTCCAAATATCACACCTACATCACACAATACTGCGCCTAACTCCCAAGTTAGGCATGTGGTTGTGTGTCTGTGGGTCTCACCAATGGCCCACTAGACACATCACCAATGCAACTGAAATCCTTAGTTGATGACACGCCGTTATTTTGAGTCTTTCTTTGTAGTATGTCATCTATACAATCATAAACCCCCTCTGAGTAGAAGGCTCCTTCACTAGGCATTGCACTAAGCCGAAAGCTGAAGTCTCCTGGGTATGAAACAAAACTCATAAAAACCACCCCACTGCACATAACAAATAAGTGCTAATCACTCTCAATTCCTGGGGCTCTCAAACAAACACACAACATCCCAAGGCTATAGTGTGTGGTGGGTTGAAATTTAATCAATTATTAATGCATAGGTCATGATGGCTGAATTACGAGAACCACGGTCACCACTATTTAGTTATCGTTAAAAGCTCTTATAGAACCAAATTGGATTCATATCCACGATTGAAATCAAAGTATTTCAGAATGAGAGGTACATTTAAGGTGAAACAAACATTTAACGGAAGAATAATAACTCTTTCCTATTCTCTTTTCGATCTCCTGCTTGAGATAGAAATGCACCCCCCCCCTGGAACTGAATAGTTTTTAGGACCCCCTTTCCGCTCTGACTTAACAAAGTCATATCTACGACCCTGCTAGCTCCATATAATACCGCCTACTCCTACACCTACACCCACTTCAACTACCACTCCATTACATACTGCCCTCAAAGTAACATTATTCACCACTGAGAGAAAAGTTCAACCACATTCCAAATGCAAGCGCTCATTAGTATTGTCCATAATATTTGCTTACACTGAAGGTGAAATAAGCCGAAACAGCTGCGTTGTGATTGCGGGGGACCAGGGACCTGCCGTAGCGTGTGTTCACTTGTTCAACTAAGACAGCCTTGGAATGTTATTGGTCTGTTGAACGCTGGAGTCGGGTGACAATGGATTTCCACTAAAATGGCTGAAGGTTGTTCAGATAGCAATTGTGTTGCAAACCTGGAGAACACTGTTTATAGTTTCTTTCTCAAGTGTCGAAACGTGGACACTTTATTTTGGGAATAAACCTCCAATAGAGATCCCGTAAAATAGTAAGTGTTATTTATTCTTTGCTCTTTTTTCAAGTGTCATGAAGTGAAGATATCCAATTATTTAAATAGGACTATGAACATGACGTTTAAGATAGACATCGTCGCCTATATCATTCGACATGGCAGATTAACTGGGCATGTGTATTCATTATTTTTCAATCAGAAAAGTAATAGCTATGTAAAAAAAAATGAACAGACACCTTTCTGTCTGACTGTCCTACAATTTTATAGGACCCACATCGAATACGGCAATAAGAATATAAATAAGACTTCATTAAAACTGGACAAGATATGCAATCAGCTGCATCCGGTAATCGGATGGATGTAGAGGCAGAAACCTGCTCCGTCAAGTAACTTGCTGGAATTTAATTTACTAAGACAGCTATTGTGTGTGTCTAAATAAAAGATCAACTATTCAAACAAGAGCACTTGTAAATCGGGAGCCGGGTTAGCGCAGTGGTTAGCGCACTGGCTTCGCATATGAGTGGTCCTGGGTTCATTCCCTAGCTGAGGCGGAAATGTTTTTTGAGATCGCAACGGCTCCCAGGTCGACCCAGCCTTAAATGGGTACCGGATTAATTCGGGAAGGAGGGAAAGGAGATGGCTACCGCCCTCATTTGCAGAGCCTGTGAAATGTGAGATCTTGTAAATATCGTAGGAGCATTTTTGCAGGCAAAAATTGGAAAGAATAGACAGAGAAATCGTGACTAGAATATATAAAAAAAAAACAACTAACCGGTACGTAAATGGTAAAGTTACACGAATTTTGAAACACGTATCTATCACGATGGAAACCAAAAGGTTAATCATAATTTCAATCTGTATACGAATAGTGTCGATGGACACTAAGGAACAAGAGAGAAAGCTTACGAAGTGTCTAAGAAAATCAGCAAACAGAACAAGAAGAGATCGTGTGAGGAATGAAGAGATTACAAGAACTGTCGGAACAATATTTTGGAAGATACTGAAATGGTTCGGCCACTTAATGAGAATGAACCCACACTGGCCAGCGGTTAGATGATACAACATGGAAATTAAAACAGCGAGAACTTGAGGAAGATGAAGAAGAGGGTGGATTGAAGGAGTTACCAACGTTCTGAGACTTCGCAATATTACTGCCTATCAATCTGCCAAAGGTGCCAGAATATGAAAACCGATCGAAAGTCAATCCTGCCCAGCAAAAACAGAGAAAAAAATTAGAAAATATAGATGGAGAGTTATTCTGTCAGACTCTCAGTTCATGTTTGAAAGATTTTCTTCTTCTTCATTGTTCATTCTCAAACTCCCACTGGATTTCCTTTGTAGCAGGACCATGATCCTATTAGATTTCCAGAAGAATGTAGCCCAGAGATTGGAAATGCGTTGTGTCACGTTTTATTTGCGCCAATGGTCCGATACATCCGTCTTCGGCGAAATAAAAGGATATATATATATATATATATATATATATATATATATATATATATATATATATATATATATATATATATATATATATATATATATATATATATATATATAATAAAACTCATAACCAGTCATGGTCGTAAGGGTGTCACATTGAGACATTTCGTGCAGAAAGATATTCACACATCTCTATCCTCTACCATCCGTGTCTGGAAACTTCACACTCTGTCCAGCCCTTGATATTATCTAGTCATGCATTTTTCTTCCCGCCTCGACTTCTTCCACCCTCCACCGTAATTTGGAGAACATTTTTTGTCACTAAGGAATGTTTCACCACGTGACCGCACCAAAGGAGTTTGTGAAGTTCCATAATTGTTAACATATTTTTCTATGACCATTTTTTTGTAAGAGTTTCGGAGAGGATTTGGGCACCAGCGTATATAAACAGGTCCACTTAACTATCTTTTTGAGATATTAAGTATACGTTTCACGTTAAGTAACGAAATTATGTAGTGGGAACGGGAACATTCTAAAGATACAAAATGACTAATGAGAGAGTAGACAGACTTGCATTCAGTGTATGAATATACATGGACTTGATAATGTAATGAGAGAGTAGACAGACTCACGATATTAATCTCACACTTGTATCTCTGCCTATTTCTTTATTGACTCCCCTAAAGTAAGGTCTTCAACAGTCTGTCATACCCAAGCTACTAACTCATAAAATCTGATACCCAGGCCAAATGACCCCCCAAAAATGATACACTCAAAAAGAAAACTAAGTAAATTTTTAAAAGAAGACAGATGAAACCAACAAAACACACTGCAAATTATAATAAATTTTAATAAACTAGCAGAAAATTTCGCAAAAACACAAAATCATGCAGCCGGATATTATAATTCTTTTCGCTGAACAGACGAGAATCTTTTGACGAAGTATCGGATGAAGCATCTGTGAATGAGTTAATTTCTTGACTTATTGTGTGTTTACTTCAACAGATCTGTATATTGTACTAGTCGCCAAATAAGAGCGACCATCAGAATCAAAATAAGCCTCCATACGCGACCAGTGTGATTAGTGCTGTGATTATATGCGACCTACTTAGTCGCATCTTGCGACACATGTTGCTTGAGAATTGCTATTTTTAATCTTTCCCATATATAGGTCCTGCGGACTGGTCCTACCAGTTTACGTTCACTGATCGACGCTTTTTTTCTGATGGCGGCATATGGTATACTCGTAGTGATCAATGGAAAGCTCTGATAATTCGGATCAGTTAAGAAGAACGACACAATCTACAGTACCGATGATTGGTTAATTGGTTGCTGATCCAGCAGTCCATGGGCTCATGCATTTTGACCCAATGCCATTAAAATAGCATATTGCTGGAAAGTCTGTGGAATTTCCGCGCACCCCGGGCTAGAGCCAGAGAATAATTATCAAACCACTAGGAAGGTAGGTTTCAACCAACTTGTGCACTGCTCCAAGCCAATGCAGCCAAGATATGGTTAAATGTGCTCATTCCCCGCCACCAATTGGCTACTGGTTATGCCGAACTTCTCTACTGCTCCAAGCATGCAACCAAATGTTCAAGTCAAAATGATTGTCACGTCATGAGTCACTGTACCTCTATGATTTCTTCTTCTTTCGTTCACTTGAAACATGTCTATATCTGTAATTCTGTCTCCTTAATAAAACTCACTGTCTTTTGTAGTTCATACAGTGTCCCATAGAGTTTTACCTCTATGATGAGCCTCAGCCATAGGAAAAACAGTGTTCTTAGTTTCCTCCTCCCCAGCGCTGCACCGTACATCTCTGGCTCCCTCCCAACCACCGAAGGTGCATACATATATACACATATTAAAACACATTGCAACAACAAAACAAAAGCACGAGAAGCATAATTGTATAGGTGATGTGCCATGATGATTCTATAAGAAGACAACAACAATATAACGGCATGTCATCTACTAAGGTTTTCTGTTGCATGGATGGTATATCTAGTGGGCTATTGGTGAGACCCACAGACGCAGTACCAATACAATAAGAAGGATTTGTAAATTTTCGGACCAAGTTAGCACAAAGATGTCAAGTTAATGTGGAGCCATACAAAATACTAGCAATGTTTGCTGATTGTAAGCCAACACTCCTGGCAGGTTTTAGAAATATTCACTGCCGATCCTGGTTTCAATGTTTGAACTTTCAGTCCACGATAGATATACGCTTTATGATACTAAATAAATATTTTCTGAGGCGGCAACTGTCAGTCAACGCCGGGTTATTTCAGAATTTCTACCGGCATCTATTGTTTGGGTTCGAAAAATATCTGGGTGTAGGTTCATAGGTGAGATATTTTTTTGTAAGATTTAATTAAATGGTGACACTTTGGGAATTGGTGTCACCTAGAGCTTCTATTGATTCGACGTTCATTTTCAAACTCTTTCAATGTTGCCGGATGCATTCTGCAGAAATGGACATCGTAAACGAGATGCATACTCTGCCACCTCTGCGACTGTCTGAGGGGTGAGTGTAGAAAGTGTATCCTCTGTGGAAGATCCAAAGATCACATGATCAAAATATGACTAGGACTTTGAGTCTGCACGATCTGAAGATCACATAATCAAAACATGACTAGTACTTTAAGTCTGCACGATCTGAAGATCACATAATCAACAACAGACTAGGACTTTGAGTCTGTACGATCTGAAGATCACATAATCAACATCAGACTAGGACTTTTAGTCTGCATATTCATCGATAGTTGCTGTAAAGGAGAGCGGAGCGTTTGTGTGAATGTCCCGTGTTCCATGTCCCGTGTTCCATGTCCCGTGTTCCATGTCCCGTGTTCCATGTTTCTGCTTCTTGCTTGTTTATATATTAATTGAGCGCTCTGTATCTTGTGATCCAACTAATTCGATTTCAGCAAGGATATTTTTGAGACTTAATAATGGATAAAGTAGCCAATGCCACACCGACACTTCTTAGTCTCTCGTATTACATGCATTATACGTTAGTCTTACTATTATTTGCTCTTACTCTGCGTCCGCCAGAATCAAAGTTTCCTAAAAGCCATGACGAATTTGGATGCCAGGCCAGAAGGGGTAGATATCGCACCCAAGCTATACAGAAATGACACAATTCACGCAGTTCACCGGAATACATCATGCTAATCTGTAGGAAATTAAGAACAAACTAAGAAGAAGAAGAAGAATAGTATTCCAAAATTCCTTCTTCTCCACATTCAATCATGAGATGGTGGTGGCAGGATTTCCTGAACTACAATATTCATTATTTGTTTCGTCAATTAAGAGACTACGCCAAAATGGACTGCACGCTATTCAATGAGTCATTTCAAAAGGCTGTATTTATATTATCCAACATATCTAATATTGACGACTTGTCACGGTTTAATGCAGAGAAGTGAAAATTCCTCAACGATAGACTATTAACCAACAGTAATCCATATCCAGCGTCGAAACTAGGCATTGCAACCAGTGTGCGGCGACTCCTGGAGAATGTGACAAAATCAGTGCACAAGGGCGCCACAACCAACATGAGTTTTGTGTATGTAAAAAATGTGTGGCGGAGTTTGCCCAGTGCGTCAAAGCTCAATTTCGGCGCTGTCCACACATATTAAACAATGTAACCGGTACAGTCTTGTGTAAAATTCTGGTACACAGTTTTCAAATCTAACCTGCACCGATATATCATGTACATGTTTTCAAATAATCGTACCTGTACCGATATATCATGTACACATTTCAAATAATCTAACCTGTACCGATATATCATGTAGACGTTTTCAAATAATCGTACCTGTACCGGCATATCATGTACACATATTCAAATTATCTAACCTACACCGATATATCCTGTACAAGTTTTCAAATAGTCTAACCTGTACCGATATATCATGTACACATTCTTCAAATAATCTAACCTGTACTGATATTTAATGCACATGTTTTCACATAATGTTACCATTACCGATATGCCTTGTTAACACTTAAAATAATTTAACCGATACATGTCTATATAGATACCGGATAAATCGTGTAAGCCAATGATTTTTAAACTTTTTTTTCCCACCAGTGTTCACATGGAATGCATTTTTTATTGCCCTGATCCCCAAGAACTAACGAAATAAAAAAGAGACTGCATAGAAAAGAGATGAGGACGATATTATTTACATTTTTCATCACGTGATAGAATCAATCTCTCGAGGACTATGCTTGTTGATTAGTTATTCTTAGTTGACAGGCAATGAATACTAGGATAAACAATGATTACAGTGGATAAACAATGATTACAGTGGATAAACAATGATTACAGTGGATAAACAATGATTACAGTGGATAAACAATGATTACAGTGGATAAACAATGATTACAGTGGATAAACAATGATTACAGTGGATAAACAATGATTACAGTGGATAAACAATGATTACAGTGGATACACAATGATTACAGTGGATAAACAATGCACAAGGCAAAACAATAACTGAAAGGGCATAACTTATTTTAATAACTGTCATAATCGTACATAACGAATTTCGGTTATAACGTACATATTCTGTGAGACCCGACCAATTCGTTATAAATGGATTCCAGTGTATAAATAATTATTTCAGTAAACAACAACATAAAAAATGGTCCCCATAGATGAATGAAAATACTATCTTGTGGCTAGTGCACCCAAATTTCTCTGCACAGAATCCTATAGGGAAAAAAATCTCGGAGATTGACAAAAAAGGAGGGAATTTGTGATCTATTTTTGACAACTGTGTCATGAGGTCGATAATTACGGATTCTTGGAATGCTCAGACGAGTCAATGATATTTACCTTGTAACATGTTGTGACCACAAGGCTGAGTTTCATTCACATCTGTGTGTGTGTGTTATCGATTAGATTGACAATGTGTAGTTCGCCAATGCGTTGTGATATGGTACAATATTGAGTTTACTTGGATCAAGACAAGTTTGAACATTGATGGATGTAACAGGAAAGAATTAGAATATGTAAGATTTAGTTATGAAACTAACAGACGAAGCAAGCGAAGAGATTTGTTTAATTATGAAGTGATCATTTGACCGTGACTACGCGATGTCAAATAACTATTCATAACTGAGACGAATGATGAACTCGGGTGCAAAAATATAATTGACAGTTCAGAGCTGAATTCATTCATTCATTTTCTTTTTTTGCGCTGAAGTTAGCGCATAGGGCAGAGGTCAGATCTCTCCAATTCTGTCTGTTCAAAGCTATTCTGTGCAGATCTTGATTAGTATGAATATTGGTTGTTTTACTTTCTCTATTGTTCTTCTGAGTGTTTCTTTTTGTCTACCCCTTGCTCTTTTGCCTGTAGGTATCCATTCAAGAGATTGTTGGTGTCTGCACGTAGGACACGCCCGATGTAGGACCAACGGCGTTTTCTGATAACATCTGTGATGGAATTTTGATGTGTCTCTTCTCTGATTTTATCATTAGATTTGAATTCACTCCAATGGGTGTTAATTATCCTACGAAGACATTTATTTCCGAAGATAACGAGCTTTTCCAGCTCTCACATCCATATGATAGCACCGGAATAACGCAGGAATTAAATAAGCACATTTTCGTGCGTTTGCTGATTGAGAGCTGAAAATGAAGATGAATACACGATACCTGGTAAACACTAGTAACAAAATCTCTTCAAATAAAACATCATTAAACGAATTAAATAACACTGCTACCTTCGACATTACTCTTGTTTGTGTTGTGCTGAAGCAGTTAGTTGACAGATCAATATCATAGCACATATGACATGTTCGTTGATGCTCCAATCACTCTTGCAGTATTTGTTGCTGATCCAGCGGTCCATGTGCTCATGCCCTTTGACCCAATGCCATTGTGTGATATATGCATGTGTTTGTGAGCTGTTGTTTTGTTCCATATAATGTGTTTCATTTATCTGGCACTGGAGGGAATGCAGTATATGTGAAATTACATGTCATCTGAAAGTTCCACTTTTTGTTTTGTTGACGAACATTTTTCTAAATACTAATGATGCTAATTTCTGTCGATACCACATTTAACCATACACTTCCCTTATTGTCTTGTCTTATCTTATCCATGTATGTCGTTAGGTGTTATGAGGGGACGAAGTCTTCTTTCTTTAGCTAGTTGTGATACTGTTGCCATAGTGCGGCCTTGGTGTTCTACTATTTTTCTGATGTCATTTATCAATCTTCGTTTGGGTCTTCTCCTGTTCCTCTTTTCAAATGATCTTATTGAAAGATGTTGATAGAATGCGTTTTGGTTCCATTCTGACTAGGTAGCCGAACCTTTTGATCTTTTGTGTGTCTATGTATCCTTTGCACGAAATATTTTTTTCCACCAGATTTCTTATAGCGTCATTATTTATTGTCTCTTTTTGTTACCCCAGTGTCGTTCTCATGCACTTCATTCGCATAAACCGAGTTTTTGTTCTAGTTTCGTATGTCAGGTCCAGGTCTGGCAATGGTAGTACAGTATCGACATGAAATCTTTGTTTATTAGCATTCTTTTGGAGATCAAGTCGATGTTCTGGTGTTTCAGCAGTGCTGCTAATTGATATAAAACTGTGTTAGCTTTCTGACATATTGTCTCTATTTCTATGTCTAGTCTCCCGTTTTCCGAGAACACGCAGCCTAGATACTTAAATTCTTGTACTTGGTTGAGTTTTTTTTGCCGTTTATGTATATTTCTAGTGGGTATTGATTTCTACATACCTACAGTGTTCCTGATTTTGGTTTATTGATTCTCATGTTGATTTCGCAATGGGTTTTTAATACGTTTAGATGTTTTTGTAGCTCAGATATATTTTTGTATTTCTACGCCGGAATCGTTTGCCAATAGCAATTCATTTATAATGTTACTGTCTTCTTGTTCTCCGTTCTCTTGTTCTGGCTGGATTTCGTGTTCTATTGCTGTTAAGCTTTCTTTGGTTATTTTGTCTATATAGATGTTGAATAGGATCGGGGATAATACGCATCCTTGTCTGACTCCAAATGTTATTATGAATGTATCTAGCATTCCTTCTGGTGTTCTTATTCTTGCTTCGCATATCTGATGTAGTGGACATCTCTGATGTAGTGGATCATGTAGTGGACATCTCTGATGTAGTTGACATCTCTGATGTAGTGGACATCTCTGATGTAGTGGACATCTCTGATGTAGTGGACTTATGTTTTCGAAGTGTTGACCGTGGATCCCGTATTCTTCTAAGTAGATATAACCTTGTCGAAAGCTTTTTCTTAGTCGATATTACTTCACTTATTTTAACCATTTAGTACAATTATACCACGTGTTACCACAGCCCTTCCCCTTTTCCCAATGTGTTTGCTTATCCCTAGTTCCGCTTGTTTATTCTAGTAATGTTATCAGTTCACTGACAACACAATGCTTTTACTCTGGTCAAAAGAAAGCATCATCATAATTAATTTCTCTTGTCCGCGCGCTTCCTTGTAAACAGTAACAAAGTGAATACAGGAATCTTCGACCATGCACAGAAATGCAGCTTCTGTGACTGGCTTTGCGAACCGAAAGAAGTCTTTGTGCGCAAGCATATTTCAAGAAGTCAGATGGTATTACAAAAACGGGGCACCATTTTTTAGACAAAAACTGGAGTGCGTCAGGATTGCGTAGTCTCGCCCTTTCTTTTCAATATATACATCGACCGAATAATAAAAGAGGCAAAAAGTGTTGAGGGCAACATAACGACACAGGCGGCGGAAAACTACTTAAGCACGTTTGTCTGTGTTTAGATTTCAATTTGGTGACCGGTGTGACCATAAGAACAGTTTAACGGGTACATAGGCGCTAACAGCAGAGCTGTGTGGACAGTATAGGGCACAGTTAGACACATATTACGCTCTGGTCATCCACTGCACCTGATTTTCTCCCAGTTGTCTCGACTTTGTCTTGCCACTGGACCAAGATAAAACTCAGGAGAGAGAGTGTGGTTGACGATTAGCGCAACTCTTCCACACTATAAACCAACTTCAGCGCTAGTCATTTCTCAACCCATTTATTTACTTATTTTTACTAATTAAATATGAAGAGAACAAAGTGTGAATCAATCCTAGTTGATTCATGAAATGTTCGGACACTTACGGATATCTCAGATGTAAACAGACCAGAACGAACCTTACTATACGCCTGCGAAACGTGGACAGTGTATGCTAGACATGCAATAAAGCGAAATCATTTCCATCTTACCTGCCTACGTAAATTACTAAACATCCATTGGTGGGACAAAGTACCAGACTACGAGGTCTTGGAAAAATCAACCTCAATAAGCATCCACACAATACTTATGAAGGCGCAGGCACGCTGGGCAGGCCATCTTGTGCGTATGGAGAACTCGCGTTTGCCAAAACAAATATATTATGGAGAACTCAAGGCAGGACTTCGAAAAGCTGGTGGACAGAAAAAGCGTTTCAAAGACACGCTCAAGTCATCCTTGAAACATCTTAACATTAACGTAGGCGCTTGGGAGAGCCTCGCTCAGGATAAAACAGCATGGCGTTACAGCATTAGAACGGGAGCACTAGCGGCAGAAGAATTCAGACAAGAAACTGCAAGACAGAAGCGGACACGTAGAAAAGAAAAAACATATCAACCTCACACAGATACCTTCTATTGTTGTCAACTCTGTAAAAGAACATTTTGTGCGCGCATTGGACTTGCTAGTCATTTAAAAACGCACTATTAACTTTATTATTTGATTATTTATTGTTATTATTATTATGGTTGAGTTTTTGGTCATCGTCGATCACGACGGACGAACATCATCATCATCAAGAACAGTTCTCTCGTACGGCCGACCTACTAGCGAGACGGTTACAGACGTTATCCGTTCAGAGGAAGTGATGAAAGTGCTGAGCGTATTATTTACCTCCGCCGAAGTCGGATGTGTGCAGACATTTTCACAAATAAAACGACAACACAACATATTTCTATTCTCTGTACGACATCCTGCAAGAAACTTGTTTAAATGAGAGATTCAGTCAGAGTTAGAAAACTAACGCCAAAAAATGTCAATGAAATTAAAGCACTTATTTTTTCCAAACATATATCAGACCCCTCTCTTGAACATTTTTTTTTTACATTTGTGTTAAACAGCATGATCTTATTTTCTGGAGAAGAAAGATATCGAGTTACAGGTAGGTGTAACGAGTTGAAAGTAAATCTAGCTTTGTTAATCTCTACATTTAAGTGATATTTATTGTACAGTGAAACTCGAATAACACTTATCGTTTTTGTTCACAGTTTACTTTCACTTGGAATGAGACTCTATGAAGCAGAACTAAATCGTCACAGTAAATGAATATGTAGAAGACATCTTGCCTGAAGTAGAACTTTTTCAATGAGGTGTGGACATTATGTGAAACAGGACCTTCTAAAGTGTTAAAGTTTTCGAAGCGAGGATTTTAAAGATTCGAAGTTGCTGGATGCACTGAGTGTAGAGGCTGTTTGATGTTCTGTAATGTTAGTATGTTGATCTGGCTGTAATACGCTTTGAAGTGTACAATTTGCTGACTAGGATGAGATCCGTGAAGAATAAGCTGTCGAAAACAGTAGTTTAGGAAACTAAACTAATATATAAAGTCAACTTTATAACGAAAACATTTTAGAAGGCAACTTCTGACGAACAGAGACAGACGTTATAGAAATAATCTTTATAAAGCAAGTCTAACAGAAGTCTACTTTATGCATCAGGTGTTACACAAATTACTGTTATACAACAGGCCGTAAATAAATCAGCTTTACACAGCGGGTCTCCCAGTTCATCTTCCAGAAATCATCTGTTTAGAGCAAGTCTTCATGAAATCAACTTTATGTGTCAGACATTTCAGAATTCAATTCTGAAGAGTAAGTATTAAAAGAAGTCAATACAGCATTCAAGACTTTAGTTAACATTATAGGCAAGATCTTACAAACCAAAGTCATCTATGTAGTGTAGATCTGATGGGAAAAATGTATAGAACAGATATTCTGGAGCATTATATTAAGAAGCGCACATTACAACGGAACGTCAAATTTATGAACTAAACAATACAGAACGTTAACTTTATGAATTAAACAGTACAGAACGTTAACTTTATGAACTAAACAATACAGAACGTCAATTTTATGAACTAAACAATAGAAAACGTCAACTTTATGAACTAAACAATACAGAACGTCAATTTTATGAACCACAAAACGCAGAATATAAGACTAATGAATTAAACATTCCAGAATTGAGTGAACTTCAAGAACTAAACATTCCAGAACTAATGAACTTCATGAACTAAACATTGTTTAATGTAAAGAAGATCATAAATGAAACATTTGTGAATGTAATTAATTTCATGAATTAAACATTACATGACAGAATGTAATTAATTGCATTTATTAAACATTACATGACAGAATGTAATTAATTTCATGAATTAAACATTACATGACAGGATGTAATCTATGGAGGATGACAACTGAAACAATTTGTGAACGTACTCGGAAAGAACAATTTCCTAGTCACTAATGGATACCATCAATGGATTGTGTATTTCAATGTGGAATATTATCATGAGCGATGACATCTGAATGGATTAGAAGCAGCGATGAAGGTGCTGTTCTTGCTGGTCCTAATGGTTACGATGATGTGGTCATCAGAGGCCTCAGGTGAGTCATTTTTGTAAATTTACACGTGAGTCCTACTTCATTTACTTTGTGAGTGTTGATGCAATTACGAGTGGGGGGGGGGGGATTGCACAATAAAATATCTTAAAATAATAGCTCAATATTTTTTAATTTTTAGCGTATCCTATTCAGGACGTAGCCATCAACCCAGCATTTTGGAAGTAGTGATTTTCTAGGCAATATAATACGTTAGTAGTTTGCCAGTGAGAAATGTGTATGTTGTAACAGAAATTCTCTATACGCTTTATACAGGGTCGGATTTAACTTGATAGGGCCCTAAGCTATTTGAGATATCGGGCCCCTTAACAATTAGGAATATATAGATAGTGAAATAAAAAAGTTTGGGGGGCCCCCAAGAAAGTGTGGTCCCTAAGCTATAAATTGTTTAGCTTATAGGTAAATCCTGCACTGGCTGTATACACAATAGATAATAACTATATTTTGAGATTTTGAAAAGTTGTTAAATAGAAAATGTGTTATAAAAGGATACGTTGTAGAGAGATTCTACTGGACAGTTATGTACCCCTATTGTGTATATTATGTTTATTATGAGTAGAAAATATTAGAACCGTTGTTAGCATATACACTTGCTGTCTCCCTACGTGAATCTTGGATACATATTTTCACTGTTAAATCTAGTAATACTGCTTTTTATGTCCGGTGGCCAATTGGACCAACTATCATGCAGAGTTAAGCCTATAGTAAATGTTTACAAGATAGTATACACGGGTTGGGATTAAGTGTTCACAGCCCATCCCTCTTAGTAAATTAGACCATGACATTTTGTACTATAATGTCATGTACAAAATAGCCCTGGAGGTATGCGCCTATGAGGTATCATATCTAGCTGTGTAAATATACCATCATGAAGTGTGATAACTGTGTAAATATACCATCATTAAGTGTGATAACTGTGTAAATATACCATCATGAAGTGTGATAACTGTGTAAATATACGATCATGAAGTGTGATAACTGTGTAAATATACGATCATGAGGTGTAATAACTGTGTAAATATACCATCATGAAGTGTAGTATCTAGCTGTGTAAATATACGATCATGAGGTGTAATAACTGTGTAAATATACCATCATGAAGTGTAGTATCTAGCTGTGTAAATATACGATCATGAAGTGTAGTATCTAGCTGTGTAAATATACCATCATGAAGTGTAGTATCTAGCTGTGTAAATATACGATCATGAAGTGTAGTATCTAGCTGTGTAAATATACTATCATGAAGTGTAGTATCTAGCTGTGTAAATATACCATCATGAAGTGTAGTATCTAGCTGTGTAAATATACGATCATGAAGTGTAGTATCTAGCTGTGTAAATATACGATCATGAAGTGTAGTATCTAGCTGTGTAAATATACTATCATGAAGTGTAGTATCTAGCTGTGTAAATATACGATCATGAAGTGTAGTATCTAGCTGTGTAAATATACTATCATGACGTTTAATAACTTGGTAAATATACGATCATGACGTTTAATAACTGGGTAAATATACGACCATGAGATGAAGGAGACAATTTTGAAGGTATTTTACAGTTAACCAAAACCCCATAAAATTCTTCTGTTCCTCTGAGAGGGGGGGGGGGCGGAATTTGCATTGCAAACTAATCACTTCGTTTTTGTGGGGTTTTAAATTATATATTATTTTGGTGAAACCCATCGAAAGGGGGAATATATCGATTTTTGTGGCAACTTTTTTAAATATTAAATTAAAATCACTGATATAGAAAAATTATATTACTTTAGAAGGATGCTTCCCAATAAGTCATTTCAACCAACGAGACTATTGTAGAAGGACACGGTTGAACTATACATATTCATAGTGACGAATTATGTCTAAAAGTAAAGGGTTAAAAAGCTACTGAAAAGTCATTCACATTTTAAACAGATGGTCTAATTTATCAGGGTAGCCACTACATCAATTATTCGCAATTAGTCTTAGTATTAATCATCAATTATTCTTAGTTTTAATTGGGGAATCTGAACTTGAAAGGGATCAGGAGAAGACGGAAAAGGACACATTGTATATTCGGATAATGAAGGAAATTGGAGTGACGAGAAGAGTGTAAAAAGTGCCTCCTTTCTAAAGATCCGAAGAAAGCGCAATCAACAATTGACTGGGACACTTAGCTTGTACACTCAGATAACTGATGGAGTGGCGAACTTGGTACTTATATGAAAGCTGCCAGTGCCATGATGCTGGTTCCTAGTCAAGAACCAAGACTCTTACTCTGACCTGTTCGCTATTGTCTATCCCCAGGTGAATGATTGTTGATCGCATTCACACTTGCCGTTAAGCGTAGGGGTGGTATCTTAAGCTGTCGTTTCAAGGCTAAATGTGTCGCCGAGGCTGCATGTAGTCAATGTTTGTTTAAGGTTATTTTAATGTTCTCTATCCACCGTTTTCTTGGTCTACCTTTGGCTTTACGCCCGGATATTCTTGTATTATATGCTCTTATTGGTATTTGGTTTGGCTTCATTCTCATAAGGTGACCGTACCGTTTTACTTACATTTAAATACAATGCAAACTTTATATAGTCTATTTCCACAAATATACGCTTTACCTAGAAATGTTGTTTGTCTGTTCTAGTCGATGGTCGCCATGTAGCTCAACTCGTGTCATAGTGAAGATCCTCTTCGGCAATAATGCCACGATGATGAAGATGATCACAATGGTGTATCTAGCTGTGAATAAGGAGTCCTATCCGTATCTAGAATTTTCTTCCACTCTGATCACAAGTTGAAGGAACCTGTGACACATCGTGTCAACAGGCAATCTGAAGAGCAAGAGGGGTAGGGAACGACCAAGAGAGATAATCCTTTACAACCTAACATTTCGGCATGGGAGAACATCGGTATTGGACATGATTGACAGTACACGAACAGTAAGGAAAAAGTAAGGCAGTGGAAAGATATGTTAAGCAAACGTCACACGGCATGGACCATAAGAAGACGTTATATAGAAATATAGACCAATGAACTTAAAAGATTCCAATTACTACACCCAGTAATTAATCAATACTGTTCCGTGCTTGGCAATGACCTCTCAGTAATTAATCAGTAGTAGACCGTGCTTGGCATAGATAAGTGATATCATTTGCTAACATTGTCATTTGTCACTAATCTGTTTTCTCTGTCAATTTTGACTGAAACGTGATTCTTGTCCCTGACCAGGTTTGTGTTGTTAAGTCACGCATTGTTCAAATATAGATTCCATACGTTATTTGAGACCTAGAAGATGGAAAACTCAATGAACCAGACATCTGTACTTTCAGAGCGTTCTCATGGTGTGCTCCGTCGGTATTATTGACCATCACAACAATTACACAAAAACATAAGTAGTGATTTCAATTCTCCAGTGTATCCCCATCCTCCGCTTTGCTGGTTGCTTGTATGTTGATTATCATTTTGAGATATCCCTGACGTAATTGTTAAGCTCTTCGCGTTGTGATCAAGAGGCTACTGGTTTGAATCCTGCTCTGGACGTTTTTATTATAATTTTTTGTTTAAAAAAATTCGAGGGAAACATCTTTTGAAATCACGGAGTTACGTGCCATGAGATATAATTTCGACAGGCAGCATTCAACTTTGTTGAGAGGGACTGAGCACACATAGAGTAAGCCGACTACAGTGAAGTACATCCTCTACGATTTTGAGCCCTTTGTGATTACTGTTTTCGCACACCGTAAATGTCTATAGGTGCTCATATCTCCTCATCAGTCGCTGCTTGCTTATAAGACATTCCCATAAAATTATGAACAGTAAATGACAAGATAAGGTCACGGATACTGAGGTACAACATCTGCTGAGGTACTACATCGTGCTGAGGTATAACATCGTACTGGGGTACAACATCGTGCTGAGGTACAACATCGTGCTGAGGTACTACATCGTGCTGAGGTACAACATCGTGCTGAGTCACCATTCTTCATTAAAAAATTGGTAGTATATCCTATTCAGGAAGTTGCCATCAACCCAACATTTTTTGGCAGTAGTGATTTTCTAGGCAATATAATACGTTCAGTAGTTTGTCATTGCTTTTTTAACGGTCCGGATGTACAATTACCTGCGGTATTGGAATTCGGTACCTTGGTCATTATAGACGAGCTTTGTAAGACGGCGTCACAGAACCGAAATCTTCTTCATTGGAAACGCTTAATAGACTGTGATAGTCGGGTCATATCTGCAAGAGTGTCACACTGGCGCATTTAAATCACACACAATGACACTTTCTGAAGGATAACGAGTCCGTGGTAGACCACATCTAAAATCCAGTGATATCCTCATTGAACGATTTCACTATCAACCCTAAATATTGAGAATCGCTGACCGATGATCGCACTGGTTAGAAAAATATAGGGGAAGAAGAAGAAGCGGCCAGAAATATTTGTATAAACATTTGGTTGGTTGGTTGGTTGCTGATCCAGCAGTTCATGGGCTCATGCCCTTTGACCTAGTGCCATTAAATGACATTATATTGCTGGGAGGTCTGTGGATTTCCCGCCCACCCCGGGGCAGAGCCAGAGAATAACTATCACACCTCCAGGAAGGTAGGTTTCAACCTATGCACTGCTCGTAGCCACTGTAGCCAAGATAGGTTTCACTGTGCTCATTCCCCGTCACCAATTGACTAATTGCTCCAGGCATGCAACCAAATGTTCAAGTCAAAAGGATTGTCACATCCTGAGTCACTGTGCCTCTATGATGGGTCTAAGCCATAGGAAAAAAAACAGTGCTGTCAGTTTCCTCCTCCCCAGTGCTGCACAGTACATCTCTGGCTCACTCTCAACCACATATATATTCAGGTAAACATGAAACACATTTCAACAACAAAATACAAGCATAATTGTATAGATGACATGCCATGAAGCTTCTCTAAGAAGATAACCTCAATATAACGGCATGTCATCCACTAAGGTTTTCTGTTGCATGGGTGGTTTGTCTAGTGGGCCATTGGTGAGACCCACAGATGGAACCACATGCGTGTGTGTAAACATTTAAACAATTCACAAATTATACAATGACTGACATTGTTTCTTTTTCATGAGATGAGCGATGCTAGCGGCGTCCTGCGCACCTCTAGTCAGTATGACATATCGGCACTAAGTGGTTAATATCTAATATCTGCAATTAATGAATGAATTATACTCAATTTTAGCATTGTCTCATCAGAAGCGTTAATTATTTTTGTCCATGTACATGTACATATTTTGTAGCAAGCGCAAGGACACATGCTTTCTACATTTTTGTATTACAATATCGAGTATTACAATATCGTCGTGTTAACTATGAACACGGGGGAATGTACCCATCAAACCAAAAAAGTCTGTTATTATGTATGCTATAATTGTGATTCACTTAACATAAAAGTATGGTTTAAAGGTTTTATTTTGTTATGGGACAATATCCTTGATTTATTGAATCTTAAGTTAAGCCTCGGTTACCTTTGGTGGCCCAAATTATATGATCTGCGGGTCAAACTAAATTATCCGCGGACCATATCTGAGATTTCCAATGTGCTTTATTCAGTTCCTGGATTTGAAAGGAAATAAAGACGCTGTCATTTCTTCAACAGTTAGAAAGTCGTGACTGTCCCTCGACGTTTGGACTTAAGTGTCCTGCGAATGTTTGAGTCCAGGTTGTCCTATATATTGATCTAAGTTTGAGAGGTCAAAAGGTTATATTTTCTGTGAAGTGTCTCGGTGTTTACAATTTTGGGATCTAAGAATCAACATAGAGGTGTATGCCTGAGATCAATGGCAGTTTCTCGGAGCCATATGAGTTGCTGGAGAAAATTTAAGCTTATACATTTCGCTAAATACCAATTCCAAGTCATCTGTGATTTGATCAAAATTTAAAAAAATTTAAAAAAAAAATATAAACCTGAACTACTAGTACTGTACCGGTCTTCTTCTGAAATACATTTTCTGTTTAAGAATATAAACCCGTACTATTTGTATTATACCGGTATTCTTCTTCTGAGTGCATTCTCAAAGTCCTGCAGATTAACAGGATGTAGTCTAGAGAATGGACTGAGTGGTGTCTTGTTTATAGTTTGTCAGCGATATTTGCCGTTATTTTGTCTGATAAATCGAAGTTTACCATAGCCAGAGATAACTGAATTTTTATGGAATGGAATAACAAAATCCAAATATCTGCTTAGTCGCATCTTACGATATACATGCCAGTTTGCGGTGTTCCTATTCTTTGCTCCCTTTTCAAGCTAGGACAATACACGCAATCTATATGTCTAATATTCATGTGTATCGATTACCTAGAAACATCTTCTAGCGCGTTCGTTCTCAAACCGGAAGATTAGCAGGATGTAGTCCGGAGAACGGAATGCGTTATGTCATGGTTTATATCTATTCTGCGATATCTGCGCCTTCCTGTTTGACATGTCCGTCTTCAGTATAGATTCTGGATCACCGTGGCCCTATTTGAAATGGACAGCCAACTCCACCGTATAACCTCCTTAGTCGTCTCTTACGGAATATATGGAAGGAAACTGTTACTTTTTTTGGGCCCGTTAACACATGGGTATCTAGGAATATCAAATGCTGACCATAACTAACTTCAAGCTAACTAGCCTTGATTAACTACATTTTTTTTCCTGCTTTTCCTGATGATTGTTGCGTGATTTACAGAATTGCACACTTCGAACGATAATCTTTTCCGGTAGCATGCTCGCGTCTGAGGAAACATGTATGAGAAAACTCGAGCACAATGAATTCAATCCTTCACGCATTTAGTGTTCATTTTCCCCAAACCGATCATAAAAAATAAATCGAATATCGCAATTGAAGCATGTTTCCGCATTGCCATACAGATGTAAATAACGGATTTCGTGGTAAAGAATTTGATTTTTATGAGCTGGCATATTTCTATGGTTCATTATTTTTCTGTGATCTGCACGAACTAAGGTAATCGTGCTTAATATAAACGTTTATTTAACGTTCCATTGGAGACACATAATAAAGTGTGGTTTGATGTGACGGGATCTGAGCGTAGTAAAAGTGCATTTTCTAAATGTACGAAAGCAGCGATAAAACTATAGTTCTTGGCCGACCCTCTAGGTAAGCCACGGCATCACATGTTGTTTGTTTGTTTGTTTGAGGACAACCCCCAGAAATTACGAGTGATTAGCTCTTACTTCCTATGTGTAAATGAAGGTTTCAGAGCTTTCATTCATACCCAAGGGACCACATTGGCGGAGCATTCTGCTCAGGTGGGGGAGGGAGTAAATAATAAATTAAATATTTACTGCAATTTGTGCGTTGTATCTTTTGTATTGTGTAGTAATCGTGGTCCTCTTCCCTTTTGTTTCAAGTGGTAGATATTAGCAGTGTTGTCGTTTTACTGGTGAAAGTTATCTGTTTTACTTTTTACATATTATTAATAGTGTTCTGTACACATAATGTTTCTCATTCTGCGAAATGTCTTGAGAACTTCAATGTAATCGGTTGTAAAGACCTGGCTTACAAAAGTAAGTATCATGCACACACAAAATATTCAAGAAAAAGGAAACTACTTGCAAGAAATTTACAAGGACAGCCAGCTCTTGTGTTAACTGTTAGTGTAACATACGCTGTTTTATTTATCTCCCGCTCAGATAGATTTACAGCTAGCAACTGGTGCGCCGTTTCCTGTCAGCATTCTGACCTGGTGTTTGTACTTCTATTGTTCTGCGCCCCGTTGATCAGAAAAGGAGAAAAGATATATTATCAATATATGGTCTTATACTGGCACATGATATAAGTTGCCTCGCAAGCTGTTCATTTAACACTGTAGGTAAGAAATTACGCGAAGTGTGAAATAAACATCGGTGACACCGCGGTGCCTAATTGGAAGGAACATATCCAGCTAAGCTGAAAATAGCAGGTACTTTAAATAAAACATGGCCACATAAAACTTCTCGTTCTGTGTTGCCAGATCCCGACATGGACATAAATAATAGAAGTATTGTGCCTTGTAATGCTTGTAATAAGAGCTGACTAAGGACGTTTTGAGGTTGAGGTTGTTCTATTAAACATGTCACGTAGTAGTAATTAGCATATTTCCGTCTTCCCTGCCGATAGTATTGTTGTTCTCCTATAACACATATGATCTACGATACATGGCTACGATGTATGTAATTTACAAAATCAATTATAGCTACAAAGAGTCTTCCACAGTATGTACAAGGAATCAGAGGTCCGTTTCTTTCAGTAATTTCAACATTTCAATGGTCTTTATTGTGTGCTTATAGGTGTCATGTGACGTATTCCTTCCAGAACGTTGTCTTCCAAATGAACTCTCTGAACCACTCTCTGTCTTGGGCGTTGTGACTTGCATTTTCTAGCGATATACTCATGTTCTCTTTAATGTCGTCAGACGCAGACGACACAGTGCTTTTTTCAAATAGTATAAAGGGATTGGAACAACTAATCAAGAACACGAAGAAATATAGCGAAGCACAAAACTTGTATTTAAACATGCAAAAAACAAAAATCATGTCAACAGATATAACAACACAACAACCAAAAATCAGAATAGACAATACCGAGATAGAATGTGTGGATAAATTTGAATACTTAGGAGCAAACATCAACGGTGCAGGAGACTGCATGACAGAAATAAGGAAGAGATTGGCAATGGCATATTGCAAAATAACACGGTTGGAAAACATATGAAAAAACAACAAAATAGAAACGAAAGTGCTAATGTTACGAACTTTTATTTTTCCGGTTGCAACATACGGCTGTGAAACATGGACCCTAAGTAAAACAGCGGCAAAGAAGATCAACGCCTTCGAGTTGAAATGCTAAAGAGAGAGATACTTAGAATATCATGGAAGGAAAAAATCAGAAACTCAGATATTATAAACACATTGAATATTCCAGAGTGTTGGTTACTAAACACAATAACAAAAAGAAAACTACGCCTGTTTGGTCATATAAAGAGACACAACTGTTTAGAAAGACAAATAATGGAGGGAAGAGTACCTGGGTAGAGGAGAAAGGGCAGACCAAGAAGATGATGCTTATATACGTATGTGAAAGTTGGTCATTCAATGCAGACACAGAAAGAAGGATTCGGGTTTTTGAAAACAAGTGCTACAGAAGTTTGTTAGGAATTGGCTATATATAACACCAGACAAATATATTTTTCTGACGAGAAATAAACATATGAAGGGTTATCAAGAGCCACTTTTGGCAGTGGTGAAGCGACGTAAGTGAGTGGTGATTGCAGGAAGAAACAAGAACTTCTAAACCCTGTTAGTACAAGAAAGTGAAGATAAATGCTTCGTCTGAACAAGAAGAATACAAAAATAATGGTTGTTTCAAAGAAATACACACCACCAATAGGCTGTATTACTATCAATGATACAAAATTAAATCAAGCGGATAAAGTCGAGTATATTGGCCCCATTTTAACATCAGATGGCAGGTGTTCCAATGAGATCAAGAACAGGATAGCACAGGTGAAATCAACATTTCAAAAATTGAGAAACTTTATATGCAATGAAGTAATATAAATGCATGCATACACGAGTTCTAAAATGTTATATTGATTCAATCCCTCTTTTGGAAGCGAAGCATGGACAGTAAACAAAAGTGCTCAAGAAAAGTCAGAAGTAACTGAGATGTAGTTTTTAAGAAGAATGATGAAAATTACATGGACAGTCAAGAAAACTAATGTAGAAGTTAGAGATGATGGAGTAAAACTAAAAATTACAGCGAAAATTAGAAACGACAATCAAGATTTTTAGGGCATGTGATTGAAAAAGTAAAACTTGAACATTTAGTAATTACCGGAAAGATCAAGGGGGAAAGAGACAAAGGAAGACAACGAGAGAAATTTCTGGATGGATTGTCACTGTGGCAAAAAAAGAAGTCACCAACTGAACTTATTAACACAAGAGACAGAGTTGTGGAGAAACATGATCGCCTACGCCACTCGGTATGGAACTTGATTAATTGATTGATGGAAACGGCGTAAACGTGTTTGTTTTGGACATGTAACGAGACAAGACTCGCTTTCTATAATTATTTTGCAAGGAACTGTCGAGGGTTGAAGGAGAAGAGGGAAATAAAATCCTGGATTGATTAACTCAAAGAATCGTCAGGGCGTGATTTTTCTACAGATCTACGAATGACATGGGACAGAGTGTCTCTCTTGTTGTGCGGATATATGCCTCCCACGACCCTAACGGGTTATGAGTCTTATTATTATTATTGTTATTTTCTTGGCAGTACTTGCCTCCATTAGTTTGCTGTTGCGTCGTCAACAGTCCGGTTGCACAACTGCGTGCCACGCAAACTGAACAATTGCAGACACGTTCTGTACCTCCCATCCCATTTTCCAGGTATCTGATACATAATTAATTGGGAGCGCCAAAACTAGGCACGACGGAAAAAAGAGCTAAAAAAATATCCTAGAGGCGAAGGCCGTAGATGATTAACTTAAGGTTGGGATTTTACCTAGATAAAATACAAATTTGAAGACCTTTCTGTGGAAAATCGCTAAGGGAGTGTGGTTTTACCGACTTTTTGATTAAGTTCTTACTAAAAGCTATGTTCTGCTACTTCTTCTGTGTTCGTTCTCAAACTCCTGTACATTATCAGAATGTAGTTCGGAGAACAGAATGAGCTGTGTCATGGTTTACATCATTGCTGTGATATCTGCGCCTTTCGGCCTGACACATCCGACTTCAACATGGCTTTGAGTCACTGCCCTTATATGGGATGGAACAGCCAACTCTATCTCATAACCTCCTTAGTCGCCTCTTACGATATGCATGGAAGGTAAACAGTGTTGCTATTCTTTGCTCCCCTCTCAGGCCCTGGCAACACATGGACGGAGAGACATGTTCAAATTTGCTAAGGAAAGGGTATTGAATACCCCGAATCCCCCTCCCCCGTATCTACGGGCCTGCTAAAGGCCCGCACAACTGAAAAGATATTAGTATATGTAAAGGGACTGGCTGTTTGCCCATGGTTCACAATTCCTAGTATTGACATTGTTAACTGCTTACTTCTAAATATTAAATTTGACCCGCTGTGGAGCCAGCACTCCCAACGTTACAAAGCACTGCCCTCCTTGTACTTTCTCGCATTTTACAAAAGAAACCACGCGTTGCTTGTCATTAGTATCCAATTGATGGGCAGAAGCCTGGTAGGTACACTAGTTTGACACATCTTAGCCTTAGGGCAGATGTCAGTGTCAACCAAGAGTGACATGTTTCCGAATGAAACTTAAGCCACTGTGTGTGACAACTCCCTCACGGATGATTGGGCGCAACTCGTTTCACATTATCGCTTCCTAATGAGCAACCAATGTTCAGGACCGTAGATAGGGAGTGGGGTTCAGTATTAGGAACTTGCGACTTAGTCAAAAAGTCGGTTTAAATAAAACCCTCCCTCAGCGAATGTTCACACAAAGGCTTTTAAATTATCTGTCAAATAGGTAAAATTTACACACGAAAATAGAAGGATTCAAAACCACCTTGTCATCTACGAACACGAACCCGTTGGTTGGTTACTGATCCAGCGGTCCATGGGCTCATGCCCTTTGACCTAATGTCATTGTGTGATATATGCATGTGTTTGTGAGCTGTTGTTTTGTTCCATATAATGTGTTCCCCTTATCTGGTCCTGGAGAGAGACGCATTTTCCTTATCTCATCCACCGCTGGACATTCAAAAAGGTGTTGGTCAACAGTTTTATAGGAATGAGTGCACAGCCGGCACCATGGAGTGTGTTGTGGTTATATTCTGTTCAGGTGATTGTTAAGCTGGACATGCTGTAGGCGCAGTCTGATGATAATTCTCTGGTCTTTCCTTCTCAGGAGGTTGATGTTGTCTTTATGATTTGAGCTGGTCATATATTTATAGATTGCCCTCCAAGTGTTTCGCATGAACTTCCGCATGAAGTTCATCCAATTTTCTTTGTTCACAGATTTCATTTTAACTGTGTGCATGGTTATTTGTGTATTTGGCTGTTCTTGTTGTGCTCCCATCTTTGCTAGTCTGTCTGCCTTGTCATTGCCAGGTGTGTTTGAGTGACCATGCCTACACTTCATAACGCTGCTGACTTCATAAGATGTAAGCAACTGGTTTGCATGGTGACAATTTCAACCAGCCCAGGCTTACAATGTCCATCACATTCTAGTGCATGAAGAGTCTGTAAAAACCACACTGTTTTGGACTTTTGATGGGAAGTCATCAAATATGGTCTTCACGTGGTACAAGACAACTTCTAGTGCTGTTATTTCTGCTTCATAGAACATATCTCCCCACATGCATCAAACAACTCATTAGATGTTTTGTCTGAATATTTTATATAGATACCATAACCTACTTTGATGATGGTTTGATAGCAGACCCATCAGTATAGACATGAATCTATTGTTCTGGGTAGGTGTCTATTGTTTTCTCTGTTGCTTTCATAAGACTTACTGGGTCGCAACTTTTCTTTGCATTATCTTTTAATCGTGTCTTTTATTCCGGCAATGCAAGACCTGCGTTTGGTGGTAAGCATTTTTCTACTTCTTGCAGTTCTTGTCGCTTGTCTGATAGCTGTCCTTTTTTTTCTTTTCGTGGCTGAGGATTAACTTTTGCTTTATTATGTGGTTTAGTTGTCAGTTTTCTACAAGTTGTTTATTTGGGTAGTCTTTGTTCATTCTTTTGTTTCATTCATAAGCCTCCATTGCATCCATATCTCTCCGAATCTCAATGGGTTCTACATTTGTATGTATTTCACATGCAGTCGTTGGTGAAGGTATCATTGCTCCACTAATAAGGTGTAGGACATTGTTCTGCACTCTTTCTAGAGATTCTACATTTGTCTTTGAATATTTCAGGAGTGCACTGTTGTATTCTAGAGCAGAACGTATGTAACCAAGGTATAGTCTTCTAAGGGTATCCTTGTCTGATCCCCAAGATGTGCCAGGGAGTCTTTTCAGTAGTTGTAACCGTTTACGTGCTTTATTTTTGATATTTTCTATACGCTTCTTGAGGGTCAGCTGCCGATCAAGAATGACTGTTTTAATTTTTTGGGAAAGATTTTTCAGAAACATGTAGCATTCAAACAATTTATGTTTGTGTATTAAAAAATGTTTATTGACGTCAACTTTTGTTGACTCTTCATGCACTAGAATACCTCACCACAGGCAATTGTGCATCCGGATCGTTCAGAAAGCAATGACAACCTACTGAACGTATTTATATTGCCTAGAAAATCACCACAGCCAACAAATGCTGGGTTGATAGCTACGTCCTGGATAGGATATGCTACCAATATGTTTTTAGAAGGTTATGTTTCTAGTAGTTTATGTTTTCAGTAGTTTATGTTTTCAGTAGTTTATGTTTCAGTAGTTTATGTTTCAGTAGTTTATGTTTCAGTAGTTTATGTTTCAGTAGTTTATGTTTCAGTAGTTTATGTTTCAGTAGTTTATGTTTCAGTAGTTTATGTTTCTAGTAGTTTATGTTTCAGTAGTTGTAGTTCACGTGTTTACTATTTTATATTTTAAATAGTATTTAGCTTTTAGTAGTTTTAGATTTTAGTAAATTATGTTTATAGTCTTGTATGTTGTAGTAGTTTATATTTTAAGTAGTTTATATTTTTAGTAGTTTATGTACAGTTATTGTTTAAATGTGGGCTGGATATAAATACCCAAAAAACAAGAGCTAAACATAAAAATACATGGAGAGAAACTACAACAAGTAAAGCATTATCAATATCTTGGACACATAGTCACAAATGATAGCAGATGTGATATAGAAGTTAAAAGGAGAATAGGAATGGCTAAAAGTACCTTCAATGACGTGAGGAAATTATTAATATCTAAACAAATTACAAACAAGTTAAAATTAGAATTATAAAATGCTATATCTATTCTTTATTAATGTATGGCTCAGAAACATGGACACTAAATAAACAATTAGAAGACAGAATTGATGCCTTTGAAATGTGGGTATATAGAAGAATAGGGAGAACATCATGGAAAGAGAACAAATAAAGAGGTGCTAAAACACTTAACATGAAGAAAGAACTACTAAGAGAAATAAAGATCAGGCAAATAAAATATTTTGAACACATTAAAAGACATGACACCCTATTGAAGACCTTACTTGAGGGTAAAGTCAATGGGAAGCGAGCAGGAGGTAGGCAGAGATACAAGTGGGAGAGTAACATCACACAATGGACAGGTTACATTCTAGCAGAATGCACCACCAACACAAGAGATAGGGTATGTTGGAGAAACGTTGCAGCCAACCTTTGTTGCGGAGACGGCACTTAATGATGATTGTTTAAATTAGACATTTGTACAAGTTTAATAATGTACATTTGGCTATAAGCAACCATCTGATAAACCTGAAATAGACAAACAAATATATTCACTGATCAAATGTAAAGGAAAGACACAGACCATATAGATTGATCAGAATTGATTATAGGTTGGGCCACGCGGTTCAGTCACATCCGTAAATTAAAAGATTATTGTGTTCACCGGATATGACCTGATTTCAAGTTCACGACAAAGACATCGACCTTCCAGGACATTTCATTCAGACATTGATAACACCTGCTGTGAGAGCGCGCTGTCTTTACTTTTGTATCTCTTAATGTGTATATTCCTGCATGTTTGGTTGTTTCTTCTAGACATTTTGTGTATGCCGCTAGTGTGTGTTTGATGGAGAGAGAAAACACATCCGTGTAACCACATCATAAGGACAGCTGGAGAGGAGATGGGCACCACTAGCTAAATCTTTTGCCCACTGAAATACTACAATGGATAATGGCACACAGATAATAAAGAACAACGCTATTAAACTTACCGATTATGTGTACGTGAGATATAAAGTAGAGATGTATTCAGGAGCTATTGCTTTCAATAGTGAAACGACGAAAACTAGCATGGTTCGGACATGTATGCAGGCACGATTCCTTGTCAAAAACAATACTGCAGGGAACTGTCGAGGGGGTAAGAAAAAGAGACGGTGATAAAGGCATGGACAGACATCAAGGAATGGACAGGGCAAGATATTTCCACACTCATCCGCATCGCTGAGGATAGAATTCGCTGGAGGACTCTGTGTGCTGAGGCATCCAATGTGGTACCCCTACGACCCTGAAGGGTTACGGGTTTATTGATTGATTGATTGATTGATTGAGTGAGTGTGTGGGTGTTTGCATGCTGCTTGTGCGTGTTTGTGTGTGCGCGTTTTCGTATGCTCGTGAGCATTAAATGACTCCCATGTTCAGTATTCCACAGTGTTACAAACTCATTACTCGCGTGATAGTCCCGGTAACATACAGGCGTATCATACATACGTTTTGTCTGTTACCGAGAGTTGCAATGATCAATGGCGAGGTGTGACCTTCTCAGATCTATAATAAATAATAGGGATCCCAACTATGACCATCTACAATACAGACCTTCCAACATAATTAATTAGGTCCTCATTCGATACGTATTTTAATTATTGTTGGGATTTCGGTTGGTGACTATTTACATACTTGGAATCGCATGTCAAAAATAGCTACGGGGACTTCAAATATATAAATTGTGATCGCTCGAAAGTCTAACAGTAATAAAGAACACAACACATGGTATCGTAGTTAATTCTGTTCGAATGTCCTCTATTCCACTGACAGTCTCGGACCAACACCAAGGTGGACATTATCCAAGGACATCTCCATCTAGCTGTCTTTCTATTGTCATTTCCACTTGTGCTGTTAAGCGTAGTGTGGGAAAGTTCGAGTTGTCTGTCTTTGGCCATTTTGCATTGGCCATGGTGAGCTCATGTCTCTTTAGTCTTCGCTTTATCGCACCTTGCTATTTTCTTCATTAGTATTGTGGTTTTGACTGGATATAATATATATAGACACTATAATCTTCTTTGATGGTGGCTTTGAAATCAAACCCATCAGCATAGACATGAATCCATTGTTCTGTGGGTCTATAGAAATGCATATGGTGAGATATGCTCCTTTTAACCGCAAACTTTAGTCCAATTTGGTTATATCAGAGCCGTACAACCATAAAGAATAGTCGAGGTTGCAGTTCTGGTAATCCATCCACAATGATAAGGATTCATTCCTAACCGGAGTCGGACGCAGGACTTTCAGTTCGGAGACTGGCTTTTTAACAACCCGGCTATGGGCCTCTCTTATTCTAACATTAAATATTACAATTTAATCGTTAAGTTTATAATCGCAAAGGTTATATTTATATTATAAGATTATATTTTCCAATTATGTAATCTAATATATAAACTAACAGAAATTATGTAATCTACTATAAACTAACATAAATTATGTAATCTACTATAAACTAACATAAATTATGTAATCTACTATAAACTAACAGAAATTGTGTAATCTACTATAAACTAACAGAATTTATGTAATCTACTATAAACTAACAGAAATTATGTAATCTACTATAAACTAACAGAAATTATGTAATCTACTATAAACTAACGTGAAATTATGTAATCTATTGTAAAATAACATGAAATCAGGTATACTGTAAACCAACATGGAATTGTGTAATCTACTGTAAATAACATGGAACATTATGTGATCTACTGTAAATAACATGGAACATTATGTGATCTACCGTAAATTAATAGAAATTATGTAACATTAGTCAACACATTTTCAATAAATATTTTTACCAGACTTTAAGTATATCATTTCATTATTGATTTTGGCATGCTGACTTCAAATATCATAATGAAATTCCAATTGGCTCTGTTTTTTTAATCAAAAATTTAAATTTCAGAAATACAAATTTTACGTACACTTGTTTAATCTCTTTGCTGAACAGTTATTCTTTACATTTTATCATTATAAAACTGGTTATTCTAAATTCAATTAAGTGATATTCCATCATAAAATGTTCGAACATATAAAAAACACTATTTAAAGTTTACATATGTTTCTAAAGGGCACATGTTAACCCCTACCGGTATTATGCAGTCGCTGTTCGAGCTCTCTTTGCTTGCCTCTTGTTGTCAATCGATGAGGTGTCTCTTGTCACAGTCCAACAGCAAGCATTGAAGAGCTCCAATTGCCTTGGTATCTTGCCTCCATATCAGCAATATATGACTAGACAAGCACAAATGCCTCCATAGCAGAAATCTCATGGGTGCGCAGTCTAACAAGTCTTCCATTCATTCAATTTATGAATAAGTGCAAAAACATCAAACACCAATATATAGTTTCATTGATTATTATAAACAGATTAAACGCAAATTTCCATCACCAGACCACATTCGTGCAAGGAGATCAAGGCAGATTTCAGACGAACATAGAACTACAGATATGCACGACAAAACAATACAACCGTCTGGAGTCCATAGAGTATATTTCACATTACTGTTATTATTATTATTATTATTATTATTGTGTAACGTGATCTCTAACTTTAGAATTCATTTCTTCCTAAAACCTGGCATTACCAACTTCCTCCTAGATAATAATAAAAAGATGAAAAGGAAGACAAGCGAACTTATTCATTAGTTAAAAAGATTAAAACTACATTTTTTATAACACCTCAAAGATTTTTTTTTAATTTAAAGATGAATCTACTGTACGCGTTCACGCGTGAACAAATTCACGAGCGGCACTGTGCGACCCTATTGATCTTTTGTTCTCACCTCAGGTGTCTTTGTTAAACTGACAATGTTTATTTTTTACCGTTCCACACTTCATGCAATTATGTGTTTGTTGCAAATAGAGACTGACATAATTGCTTCTGTACTCTACTGAAACTCTCCAAGAAAAAATGTATGTTTGTGTGTCATATCAGATGTTATGCCGCTACTGATTTTAATGTTTTATTATCTTAAACAAGACAAAAGACAATGACAGCACAAGACAAAAGAAAAATAGTGACAACAGAAATGACATGTCTACGAAGAATACTCGGAGTGTCATTAAGAGATAGAATTAGAAACGATAACATCAGACAGATAACCAAAACAATACCAGTATTGGAACACATCAAAAGACAGCAGATCAAGTGGTTTTCACACGCTTCCAGACTACCGACATATAGCATGCCACAAATGGCCATGACACATAGACATAACGGTTATAGTGCCAGAGGCAGACCATGTAAAAGATGGATCACAGAAATCAAAGAAGCCACAGGAACAAGCTTACAAACAGCGCACAAGAAGGCCATCTCCAGAGAACTCTTCCACCCCTGACGCTGCAAGGCAAACAAGGGACACAGCGTATAGATAGATAGATAGATAGATTATCTTAAAATTGTGTATAAATGTTGTTTATCTGTTTATATTATCACCTTATTTCTGTATGATTGAGGATGTATTGCTATCTATCTATGTTTCCCACTCTATGTTCCTTCAGCGCCGAATACGGTGCATAGGACAGAAACCAGAGCTTTCCAATTAGATCGATTTGATGCTACTGTCTATAATTCTTGCATGTTTTACTGTCTATAATTCTTGCATGTTTTACTGTCTATAATTCTTGCATGTTGTTGAGAGCTGTATTCATACCTTCTTTATGTCCTAATTCCTCACTGTTTCTTAGCGATATTCCTAAGATTCTGCGTAAGCATGCCATTTCAGCTGTCACAAGTTTACGTTTGTCTTTCGCTGGAAAGACAAGACGGAGAAAAACAAAGAAGAGATAAATAACGTATAGAGTCTATTCCCAGTTCCACGTATACCGTTAAGCGACGTTGTGAAACGGGGGGGGGGGTGGTGTTGTCTGGCTTCGTGGCTTTGTCCATTTGTGTCACATTGGCCATGGTCAGATCGTTTCTCCTTTAAGGTTCTTTGATTGTCTCCACCCATATATTTCTAGATCTTTCTGGTGACTTGAAACCCAATTTTTCCACTATTGTAGACATGAAGTTCTGGTTGCGTTGGGTTCACTCTCATGAGGTGGCCAAACAACATGATGTGTTGTCTCTCGATGTGAGTCTCTGGGCATGAGATAGTCTTTATTTCTTTACTGATATTTTTCTTTCTCTGTGGGTTCTTTTGTGTCTCTTTTGGAGACATTTATAGCTTTCCTCAAACTTCTCATTTCACGCGCTCTAATCTTTTTCGCGGATGTCCTTCTCAATGGTGATATTTGACATTTGTAACACAGAGTTGGTATACAAATACTGTTTTAATTGCCGTTTTGTAGCCATGCAGATTGCTGGGTGTGTGAGTATTGGCGACAGCTGGTAAGTCACAGTATTGGCTTTCTGGCATCTTGTTAGCTTAAGAAATATGTAACAGAAATTAATAAGAAAAAGAATTAATTAAAAGAAGACCAATCTTACTTGTTATGTTAAGAAAAAAATAGAAGCGAAACATAGTATAAAAAACAAACAAAATGGATAATAGATAAAAATAAAGATATCCATATCTTACATTAGAATAGCTAAACATATGTGAATTAAAGAAATACAACAAGCAATAAAGTGATTTTGAAAATCATTAAGAAGGAACAAGATTTAAACCTCCTGCCTGACTAGTCTTATTATTGATTATATAGTTACGGTTAGTAATCAAGCAAATACATCATTCAGCATACAAGAGTCAGTAAGCAAACACATTTATCATTAAGCATATTAGAGCCAGTAAGCAAGCAAATACATCATTGAGCATACAAGAATAAACAAGCAAATCAAAAATCACTCACATTTATCATTGAGCATACACAAGTCAGTAAGCAAGTAAATACATCAATGAGACAACGAAGAATGTATACATATGTCTCTAGCCAATGATTGCCCGGAACAGAGAGGTGTTTAGAGTATCCACGACAAAGACAACGTTCTGGAAAGAATATGTCACTTAATACATATATAATAAACTATAAAGGACAAGCTTTTTCAGAGAAGAATAACCAACTAAGATAATCGATTATCACGTTGTCTTCAGTGTAGAACAATGACATTGTGCTCGATACGTTGTACCATTGATTGCTTGGTGTCTCAGACATAGTCATAATCTCTTTGTGTGTGTGAGGCTTTTTTTTAACGTTTATAATTTTGAGCTTTAACACATTCAATTTTGCCTTCACGAACTAAAATACAGGTTTCCAACTTTTTTCGTGTGTGTCCCCATCTGATAGAAGTAAAGTTACCTGCGACATGGATATATTTTACAATGAGGCTATTAAATATAGTGAAGGAACACACACAGAAAATATATTATTCCGTAAAATATTGTCCAACAGATTTTTAACGTACATTTTTTATATGCTGACTGACATTGCAATTAGTAAACAAGCTTCACAATTCGAGGTTGAGTTTTCGAAGTATTCATACTTTTGCAATTATTAAAAATAAAAACTCTCCTTAAAAACAACATTTTTAAAAAGTTTAATGTTTCCAAAAAAAGTTGTATACTTCATCATGCATCTAATAACAATTAAACACAATAGTCGTGTAGGTAGAATCCTTTTCAAGTCTCCAAATACAATAGTCGTGTAGGTAGAATCCCTTTTGAGTCTCCAAACACAATACTCGTGTAGGTAGAATCCTTTTTGAGTCTCCAAATACAATAGTCGTGTAGGTAGAATCCTTTTTAAATCTCCAAATACAATAGTCGTGTAGGTAGAATCCTTTTCAAGTCTCCAAATACAATAGTCGTGTAGGTAGAATCCCTTTTGAGTCTCCAAACACAATACTCGTGTAGGTAGAATCCTTTTTGAGTCTCCAAATACAATAGTCGTGTAGGTAGAATCCTTTTTAAGTCTCCAAATACAATAGTCGTGTAGGTAGAATCCTTTTCAAGTCTCCAAATACAATAGTCGTGTAGGTAGAATCCTTTTCAAGTCTCCAAATACAATAGTCGTGTAGGTAGAATCCCTTTTGAGTCTCCAAATACAATAGTCGTGTAGGTAGAATCCCTTTTGAGTCTCCAAATACAATAGTCGTGTAGGTAGAATCCCTTTTGAGTCTCCAAATACAATAGTCGTGTAGGTAGAATCCCTTGTGAGTCTCCAAACACAATACTCGTGTAGGTAGAATCCCTTTTGAGTCTCCAAACACAATACTCGTGTAGGTAGAATCCCTTGTGAGTCTCCAAATACAATAGGCGTGTAGGTAGAATCCCTTTTGAGTCTCCAAATACAATAGTCGTGTAGGTAGAATCCCTTTTGAGTCTCCAAATACAATAGTCGTGTAGGTCAATCAATTAAGTACCATGCCGAGTGGCGTAGGCGATCATGCTTATCCACAACTCTTGACTCTTGTGTTGTTAATAAGTTCAGCTGGTGACTTATTTTTTTGCCACAGTGAAAACTCTTCCAGAAATTTCTCTCTTTGTCTTCCTTTGTCTCTTTTCCCCTTGATTTTTCCGGTGGTCTTGAAGGTAAGCCTATATTGAGTGTCTTTAGATTTTTATTTATGACCATGTGAAGGAAGTGTTGATTTGATGATACATCTTGTGCCTTGACAGGAGAGCTGAAATTCGCGTAGGTAGAATATGTATTGTGTTGACATATTCTTCCATATGAGCATATCATTGTGACCTTACATTGAATTTAGTACGTGATGACAGGTTCTGACATTTAATAACACACAAATGTTGCTTCCTCAATTCATTCAGAGTTCCCTGTGTAAGATAGAATCGCAGCTCTGACTCCCCAACGATTTCTGTGTTCTCTCGTCTTTTTCAACTTTGTATACACGGTCCCAATTGATTTGGTCTCTTCCATCCCGTTTTTCTCAAGGTGCTCATCCGTCTTTCAGTTCTCTTTCCCCGTGGAATTCAGTGTAACGCTTGTCTAGTTATATTGTTAAACTTCTTTCTGAGCGTTTACTCTAGCCGACTCACTTTTATATATATATATATATATATATATATATATATATATAAATATATATATATATACACAGTCATCCCTCAGTTATCGCGGTTAATAGGGACCAGAACCGGCCGCGGTAAGTGAAAAACCGCGAAGTAGAGTCATCCTCTCATTTTTAACACGCGTACATTTTTTGTGTATGTATAATATCAATAAGTGTATATGAAACCATATAAGTGCATATGTTATCATTAGAACATTAAAGGATAGTTTCAAACATGTAAATAAAATATTAATAGTATAAATAACATACATAAAATAATGTATAAATAATATAAATATGTTACGTGTGTGTGTGTGTGTGTAACATACGTAGATGTAACTAAAATGTACATACTGTAAATGTGTTTTTAGAAATCCGCGATGTACTGAGGCCGCGATAAATTAACCGCGAAGTAGCGAAGGATGACTATATATATAATATATATATATATATATATATATATTTAAATCTTGGGCGTTGTTCTCTTCACAATTAAAAGAAAAAGATAATTACGTTATCTCAATGATTACAAGCTATATTGTTGCACAATATGTTCCTTCTTTCCTGATCAAAATTAATCTATATTTGCTATGGGCTATTAAAAACTTCATTAGTGTTTAACGATTTTGGTGACTTGTACGGGTGCGTTGTCTGATCCTGTCTGAGTCTACCCTAGATGTCGATCGTGGTTCTATTGTCTGCTGTACTCGTGAACGGTTGGAGACTTAATGAGGATGAAGTGTCTTTTCTTTGTCTTCATTGAAATCTTGCTGCAGCAGTTAGTGTTTCACATTTGGATTCTACAATTTAAAAAAAAAAATATTTCGCTCCGAACTTCATGTCTTCACAAAAAGATAGCCTCAACTTTGACGAGCATTTATACTTTAAAAGTCTTTTTGAAATGGCGTCTGCGGCTATGATAGCAACAGTTTTTTTTACGTTGGTGTCAATGTACAGTACGGGAACCTTTTTTTCCGGTACGGCTGACATACTCGCAAATATTATCACAGACACCCACCATTTAATGAAAGTGGTAAAAACACTGAGCGTATTAGTCGCCACCCGAAAGTGTCGGGGCCATTTGTGTAAATAAAACTGAGACGCTGCGCATTTACGTTGGGTGGACTACATACTGCTTAAAATCTAGGAGAACCATCATCCTCTAATCAAATCTAGGAGAACCATCATCCTCTAATCAAATCTAGGAGAACTATCATCCTCTAATCAAATCTAGGAGAACTATCATCCTTTAATCAAATCTAGGAGAACTATCATCCTCTAATCAAATCTAGGAGAACTATCATCCTTTAATCAAATCTAGGAGAACTATCATCCTCTAATCAAATCTAGGAGAACCATCATCCTCTAATCAAATCTAGGAGAACCATCATCCTCTAATCAAACCTAGGAGAACTATCATCCTCTAATTAAATGTAGGAGAACCATCATCCTCTAATTAAATCTAAGAGAACCATCATCCTCTAATCAAATCTAGGAGAAGTATCATCCTCTAATCAAATCTAAGAGAACCATCATCCTCTAATCATTTCTAGATTACCTGGAATTTTTTATTTAAAAAGAACAGATTAAATATATGAATATTACTATGATTTGGAAAAAAATATCCAAAACTGAGCGTTCTTAGCATGTAAAATAAAATCTTTCTAATCAAGCACGCAGACAAGTGAGAAAGGAGTTGGGGGGGGGGGGGGCGCCTCTCAGCTTGATATCTCCGACTTCAGCATCAGTGATAGCTTGGTCAGAACTGTGGTCCTGCTCGATGTCAGGGATAAACTGACCAATCTTTGTTTCCAGCCTCTGTTTGCTGGACAAAGCCTCATCTCCACCTCAACGCCTCGACTTTCAGCGATAATCTCCAATGATATGAAAAAAATGCACTTGTAAGCAAGACTTCGCGTCACGGAATCGAACTCACTACCTCTAGAACACAAGGCAAATAGTATAAGTATTGTGCTATGCAGGGCCGGTCTTAGGCCATTGCAACCTATGCGGCCGCAGTGTGCCCCGCACTTCATAGGCCCATAAATTCATATTAGAATTTATTTTATTATCCTCTTCCCTACCCAGACTGGGCCCCGCGCTATCCGTTTCGCATTGGGCCCCACAATTGTTAGGGCCGGCCCTGGTGCCATGGATATCCCCTCCTAGTTTGGAAACCTTCGATAAATAGTAATTCTGACAAATATGAACACTCGTCAAACACAAAAATCCTAAATATTTATTAACATTTCAAATATGTTATTGCCACGTGTAAGAAGTTATAGAGAGCCATCGGTATGTTTAACTCGGAACTACATTTATATCCCAATAATTACATTCATTTATAATTTATATCACTACGTTTATGTAATATAGAGCACTACATTGATGGCGGAACGTTTCGAACACGTATGTTAGTAGTGCCATAAATGTTATAGTATCATCTTATCTGCGGTCGTAAATAAATTCAAGGAGCTGGGAAATCCGTACGACGCCTGAGGGGAAATGTTATATTTTATGGGATATAATAATGTAGTATACTTATATTCCAAACAGTTGCGGCTGACGGATTGAGTTTAAAGTAAAGTGCATTACTTGAAGCTATCGTGTTACTGTTGAAGCCATCGTTGAAGCTATCGTTGAAGCTATCGTTGAAGTACGCTTCTACTGTATACGTTCTGGATCTGGGATTTCCAGACAGGAGGGTTAGGAAGGCTGGGAGTGATCTCAAATTGTTAAGTAGTTTGAGAATTTAGTACATTAAGGACATGACTGCTTTTTTTAAATTAAAGATATAGACATGCTTCAAAATATGCATTCAGAAAAAGTGATGAAAGTAATCATTAGTGTTCTGAATATAATTTGTATAATTACAATTAGTTTTACTATGTTCGAATTAAAAGTTGGTACGGATGAAACGAACGAAACTTTTTTTTCTACGCCAAAGCGCAAGCAGCGTAACATGTATAATTGCAACCATTAGAAACGCATCAACAAGTTTTTTTTTAACATGAGACGCTGCATGTGCCGAATTTAAATTAACTGAACATTTTCTTTTCGCAATCGTTATTCATTTGCTGAATAAATCTACAATTTGTTTAAAAAATAAAACAATTCAGAGCCTGATAGAGAGCGGTTATAATTAAACCCGCGGTGTAAACAAAAATGTGTCACTCACTGTCATCAAGTCACAGCCGTCATTAGTATCACGTGTGTTCCCCAGCAGCATCAACACAAGTTTGGCATTGGCATCTCAGTTTATAGCAGAGAATCTTGAAAAACGTTTGACGTATGGTGTTCCATTCTGCAATGTATAGTGTTCCATTCTGCAATGTATGGTGTTCTATTCTGCAATGTATAGTGTTCTATTCTGCAATGTATGGTGTTCCATTCCACAACGTATGGGTCGAAAATGGTTGTAGAAGACTAACTTAATAATCATTCTCTCAGATGCACTCCCCTCTTCACAACACAGAGACAGACATCCTCTCTTCACAACACAGAGACAGACATCCTTCCTTCACAACGCAGAGACAAACATCCTGTCAAGAGTACTCAATACTCATAGCACATAACTTAGTGTCCTCAGCGACATTAGTGAACACCCTGTGTGTTGGTGATGTTTTCTTTCTTTGTGTCCGTCGACCTCTGCATTATCATGGTAACCTGAGAAGACGATGACCAAGAAGACGATGGACTGACGACATTAAAGATAACATGAATACATCGCTAGAAAATGCAAGCCACATCGCCCAAGACAGAGAGAGGTTCAGAGAGTTCATTGGGAAGACAACGTTCTGGAAGGAATACGTCACATGACAACCTGAGAATGAACACGTTGGAAGTGCTGACTATAATCTCGTCTTTTTTAAATCTGGATGTGAATTAGTCCAAATCGGAAAACTTTTTGATTCAGGTTGCCAGGCGAATAGGTTACTACTGAACGGACGTGGTTCAAATCTAGTTTGTTGCAGTTTGAGTTTTGTATAACTCATCGCTTCTTCTAAATTAAACTATTCATTTAAAAAATATAGGTTGGAAGATAGTTTGATTATCAATAGGGGGAGAATGTTTTATTAACTACAGGGGGAGATAGTTTGACTATCAATAGGGGGAGATAGTTTATGATCAATAGGGGGAGATAGTTTTATTAGCTATAGAGGGAGATAGTTTGACTATCAATAGGGGGAGATAGTTTGACTATCAATAGGGGGAGATAGTTTATGATCAATAGGGGGAGACAGTTTGACTATCAATAGGGGGAGATTGTTTTATTATCAATAGGGGGAGATAGTTTTATGATCAATAGGGGGAGATAGTTTTATTATCAACAGGGGAGATAGTTTTATGATCAATAGGGGGAGACATTTTTATGATCAATAGGGGGAGATAGTTTGACTATCAATAGGGGGAGATATTTTGACTATCAATAGGGGGAGATAGTTTTATTAACTTTAGAGGGAGATAGTTTGACTATCAATGGGGGGAGACAGTTTTATTATCAATAGGGGAAGATAGTTTTATGATCAATAGGGGGAGATAGTTTTATTAACTTTAGAGGGAGATAGTTTGACTATCAATAGGGGGAGATAGTTTTATTATCAATAGGGGGAGACAGTTTTATTATCAATAGCGGGAGATAATTTGACTATCAATAGGGGACACAGTTTTATGATCAATAGGGGGATATAGTTTTATGATCAATGGGGGAGATAGTTTTATTATCAATAGTGGGAGATAGTTTTATGATCAATAGGGGGAGATAGTTTTATGATCAATAGGGGGAAATGGTTTGACTATCAATATTGGTATTACTTCATGGTAGCAGTGTTTGTTTCTGTTGTATTTCTTTATAGTTGCTGGCATTCTGAATAACAATTTTGAAGCAGAATATTTGAGATTTTTTCACTGAAAGACAAGTTCAGTAGAGTCATCAATATCGCATGTGTGCAGCAAACAAAGGGATTAGCCAAAGATGAAACAGACTATGATGTTCTTATCTGATTGGAAGTTCTGAATCTGTTCTGCCGTCGTTAAGCAACACCTTTGATGTTCTAATCCGAGATAAGGTTTTAGACACGTCAAATAGGACACGTCAAATGATTTAACATTTTAATTCCTTCACACATTCCAGTCTGGCAAATATTTCGCGCTGAAAATGTTGTCTATATTGTTGTAGACTCTATTATGATACCATTGTAGATATTTATATATCATTTGTCTGTCTAGAGTAAAGATTATCTGGCAAAAAGTAGACCTAAAGTAGACCTAGCTGTGATTTATGTGAATGAAGAGATAGCCCAACTTTTTAACATAAATATATTTGAATCAATTGTATTTCTTTCTATAAAAATCGAGCTCCTCTTCAGAATCCACCGGAGTACTGTTCGCAGCGTCACTTATCTTGGCTGATGAAACTAATAAATTTTGTGTATAATTTCTGCTTCAAGCAAATAAAAACACAGGCATAAGTCGGATCAGCAAGAAGTACCACGCTGTTTGAAGGTTTAAGAAACCAGCTCAAGTCTATACTGAAAGAGGACGAGATAAAACTGTGGATGATTGCATGGTATAAATATTCATAGAGATGCGCATTGCAGCTGTTTGTTTCCAATATATATTTCTTATTATCCTTAAATCTTTCCCATCATCATTGAGTTTTTCTAATATTTTCATCATTTCTGAATGTCACAAGTATACAAAGTTCAAGATTGGCAACACGGCCATGTGTACATTTGGACAGGCAGCACAGAGTGCCAAACATATACTTCAAGAGTGTTCTGAGCATGAAACGCTGAGGCAGACATATTGGCCAGAGGAAACAACACTGGAATCAAAGCTCTATGGGACACTGTATGAACTATAAAAAAACGCCGAAGATGGGTGTGTTGGGCCATTGGCACAAATAAAACGGCAACACAGCGCATTTTCATTCTTTGGACTATATTCAACTGGAAATCTTGTAGGATCATTGTCCTGTTACAAGAGAAATCCAGCGGGAGTTTGAGAATGAACGCAGAAGAAGAACTACAAAAGACAGTGAGTTTTATTCAGGTGAAAGAATTACAGATATAGACATGTTTCAAGTGAACGAAAGAAGAAGAAGAAGAAATTATTTCTGAATGCTTCACGTTGTCAAATGCTTCACTATAATCTTTGAAGCACAAGTACAAGTCATTTTGTACTTCCATTGCTATTCACACACAAGCTATCCATGTCCGTGTTTAGGCAAGTTATTAACCCGAAACAGGGTTCTGCAATGTGTTTAAACCCACGGATTTCATACACTATCGTCCTGATATCCTTTAACTCTTAGTCTACATTTATATATATTATACTTTATCTGCACCAGATTCTGGAAAGTTATCTTCCTCTAGTTCTCAAACGTGCAACTGTTGTGTACTTTAGGTATATAATAGTCGATTCAAAAATGTATGCCCTACTTTGTTTTCAAATATGTACAAATGTAATATATCACGTTCGTGTATGCACGTGCAGTTTCACATAAAAACGATGTTATAATGTCATTCATGTATGTTAACGATATCATTGAGACTCAAGTATAAAATATTGTTTCTTGTTTGTTATGTCTTTCTTCCTACAAAGGCCACTGTTGAACCGTAACGTGGAAAAAGTCCTTGCTGTTACTCTTTTTATTGTTATATCTTTTTTTATGTGATAGATCATATCATATAGTAAGTAACATGATTACATACATTTATTATTTATCGCTTCGTGTGGACTAAGAATGATTGATTTGTAAGTTATTACCCTATGCGTACTAATGTGTGCTCGTTCATCATAAATGATGATGGCCATTTTTTTTTTACTTCCACTTTTGATAATTCAGTTTGAATTATGTCCATACCTAATAGTTCGTAGATGGCTAATGACCCCTATTCGTGCTGTAAATGTCCTTGGACAGTTCGGGCACGAATTGACCACTGTAGACGGAGTTTGGTCTATCCGTGACTTTCTAGCTACTCTCCGCTGTTGAGCTGCTGTATTTCTCCTCTTTTCACAAGATGATGCGCTCTTTTTGATTGTAGAACGCCATGTAGATCTATTTTGTGCAAGTTTTTCCCGTGTGTCTTGATCTATTTCAAAGGCTTTCAGTGAGGATGCGTACTAATAATGTGTGTCTGTAGAATATATTTTACAGTATTTGCATTGGTTTTTTCCCGCTTAGAGGCGCACCTGTTACTGTAGATTTGAGCCGTGTATTGATCACTAGCAAAATATATATATATATATAATGTTCATGAAGTCATCAACCACGACTTATGTTTGCCACGCATGGATGAACTCATGTAAATAATAATGGTGTATTTGTTTGATATCTTGCTAATAATTGCCAGTGTAATATCAACCCTCATAGCTCTGACAGCAAGTGTATTTAATAAACTATATAGCGCTTACATGAATTTAACAATTTACAATATATCATTTTAATGGCATTGAGTCAAAGGGCATGAGCCCATGTACTGCTGGATCAGCAACGAACCACCAACCACATGAGTTTAATAAAATCACAAAATGTAGATTTCTATGCGTGCATACTGCCTGTATTGACATATAACTGCAAAATTTATAGTCCATTTAATATTTTATAAATATGGTTGGAAGTAATTCTCTCCAAAACTACCGGCTAAATCACGACATTCTTTGACATGCAATTTTGGGAATCTCAATGATGCTAAAATATTACTATTATTTTGTCCATGGATGTTATGGATTTTGCACATCGGCCAGTTCTTTTGATGTTTTAGAAGTATTATAAATAAGTGTAGTCAAATTTTAAATTTGATAGAAGCAGGTTAATTTTTAGTTCCTTTTTTTCATAAATACTCCTGTTGACATTCCCGAATATTTCTGTGATAACTATTGGTCATGTCGTTGAGAACAAGTTGTATTTACCAAGAAAAAGCATAGAAGTATTCATGGCAACATGAATGACGTCAACATGAATGACGTCAACATGAATGACGTCAACATGAATGACGTCAACATGAATGACGTAATTGACCTAAACATCAATTTTCTCACTTTTGACAATTCTTGTGTTCCGGTCTCTATTGGTTCGATTTAGTGCACGTGAAAAAGAAGAAAACAGAAATAATAGTTGTCTCTAGGAAATACACACCGCCAAAACGCAGTATGAATATCAATAAAGCAAAATTAAATCAAGAGGATCAAGTCAATTATCTTGACACCATCTTGGATTTTGATTATGGTCATGCTTTTCGTTCGTCCCTATTTATATACTTTGTGTGCCTGCCAACAACGACTAACAAAATGTACAGAAATAATGGACAACACGGAGTAAGACCCCCCCCCCCTTTTCCCACCCCGTCTCCATATCGACATCAAGTAACTGACCTCGATATGTGCCATGTGTGGCCCAAAAAGGAATTAAATACCTCATTTCCAGATTAAAATTTGTAGTTTCCTTTGTCGTTTTCGAATGTATATTCCATCTCTCAGTCTGGGGTCTTTCTTTAGAAGTTGTTACCCACAATTCACATTAAGATTCAGTCGCACGTTCTCCATCTAGAAGGTATATCTAAAGCATACGAGTTAATGGCGTGGATGCAATCCAATCAGCTTTATCTGAAAATTCGTTTAGATTTCAATGTTAAAGAATCCTGGCACACTTAAAAACACGTACTATTTGTAATCACATCCGGATGATTATTTTGTTTGGCCTGAAGGTAACCAAAAAAAATATTTTTTTTAAGCGCTGGTTATGTATAACAGATAAAATTAGGTTCCGTGGCTGCAACCTGCCGTCGGGGATGAAGATAACTCTTCTTGTACTAAGCCGCGGCAACTGTTAGGTAGGATGGCCAGTTCCCTTCTTTTGCTGTCTTTATCTCCCCCAACCAATGTGCCAGGTACCCATTTACATTTTGTCGACTGGAGGAGCGGTCGCGTCAGGCGAGAAATCACGACCCGCACAATTTTATTGTTGTTTGGACGTTGTTTTGTTCCAACCTGGCACGCTGTAACCCGGTGATAGCAGGCTCACTATCAACTACGCCACCGCGGGAAATGATAAATTATAGCTAAAAATTGTATAACACAATGTAGTTCTTACAAGCAAGCTCCTGTTTCTCAGAGGAAACAAAGTTGAGCCAAGAGTAGCTCTACAGGAAACTTTACTACCTCGTCCTATGTCTCCTTACTCTTATCTTGTTTCAGGGATATTCATCTATCAATTAATCAAGTGCCATGTCGAATGGCGCAGCAATCATGTTTTTTCACAACTCTCTGTCTCTTGTATTATTAATAATTTCAGTTGGTGATATATTTTTGGTGCCACAGTGACAATCCATTCAGAAATTTCTCTCTGTGTTTTCCTCTGTCTCTTGTTCCCCTTGATTTTTACGGTAGTTACTAAATATTCAAGTTTTACTTTTCTCATTGCAAGCCGTAAAAAATATTTGTCGGTTCTCTGTTTCTAATGTTCGCTATAATTTGTCGTTTTACTCCAGCATCTTTGAGAACTTGACTTCTACTAGATTTACTCCATCATCTTTGAGAACTTGACTTCTACACATCTTTGAGAACTTGATTTCTACACATTTTTGAGAACTTGACTTCTCCGTTAGTTTTATTGTACCCTGGTACAATAAGACCTAGTACCCATATCGTTATTTTGGTTGACATATGAGCTATATATTGGACGTTTTCTTCAGTTAAGAACAATATCCACTTTGTCGATCCTATAACACTTTGCTGATCATTCACCCTCCGATCGCAGGACTGGGTAGTCACTGCACTAAATAAGTCACTGCCAATGTCCCTTTGGGAATTATAATAAAAACAGAATCCAGTCATAAGTGTTTGCATTAACGAGGAATGTTAGTCTTTTGTTTGCTGCCACTGTTTGACCTTGTTTATGCAGATGCCATATAATAAATACATTTTACATTCAAATTGCAACGAACAAGAGGTAATTGACAATAAAATATCGGCGATATAAGAACACACTATTTAATGTACGCGGCGGTACTTATGTGTAATTTTTATGTTAGCGAAGATAAAAAGTAAAGTCACTAATGCTAGTTTGTGGAAAGTCGTTAGAAAAATATAGTAGATATTATCAAGATGAAAAAAAATATGGCATATTATTACTGTTAATTTTACACCGGCCATGATGTTACACCGGCCATGATGTTACACCGGCCATGATGTTACACCGGCCATGATGTTACACCGTCCATGATGTTACAATGGCCATGATGTTACACCGGCCATGATGTTACACTGGTCATGATGTTACACCGGCCATGATGTTACACCGGCCATGATGTTACACTGAAATGTGATTACCTATTCTTCTTCTTGTTCATTATTAAACTCTTGCAAACTAACAGGTGCACACTAACAGGTGCACACTAACAGGTACAAACTAACAGGTGCAAACTAACAGGTTGTAGTTCAGATAACAGAATGCCCTGTGTTACCGCATTACTATAATATTAACGTCTCCTGCTCGACTTAGCCTCGTTTTACGACATGTATTGCATGTGACAGTGTTGCCATTCTTTTCTCCCCTTTCAGGTCACATACAAAACCGATACATACCACTGATATTATATAGTAATATTGTTACAGGATAATATTGTTACAGTAAATTAATGTTATAGTATAACGATGCTTTTTTTGTTGTTGCCAGGTCGTCTGTACAACTTGATAGTACCGGAGTTCTATACCGTTTTTGTTGGAGACTTGGAATTCAACTACTCAATACCTGTAAACGTAGCACTGCCTAATAGCTTTGTTCGACTTGAGTTTTTTAGCAAGGTGGGTATATACATTTATAATGGAAATTGAAATGAAGCTGGTACACTGAATATCCTGCACAGTCGTTTGTGTCTCGTAAGAGGAACGTAAGAGAAGGGGACGCTAGAGGAAAGTTTAATGAAGAATGTGTAGAAGAAACGCAGTTCTTGATTCTTAATTAACTTTCTTTTTTTTCTTTTCGCGTTAGACACCTTTATGCCTTGCAGTGTCAGGGGTAGAAGAGTTATCTGGAGACGGGTCTTTTTGCGTGCTTCATATATGTTTGTTTTCGCTTATTCTTTTATTTCTGTTATTCATCTTTTCCATGGTCTGCTCCGGGATTTGTATCCACCGTGTCTGTATAACATTCAAGAACTGCAAAGAATAGCTTTGAACAGACACAATTGGAGAGATCTGACCTCTGCCCTATGCGCTAACTTCAGCGCAAAAGGAAAATGAATGAATGAATGAATGTTGGTATAACAATGCTTTTTGATGGGCGCTATCTGATGTCATTGGCCGTGAATTCAACAAGTAGAACATTATCAATACCTCGAACACATGATAACAAATGATGGCAGATGTGAAACAGAAGTTAAAAGAAGAACAGGAATGGCTAAAAGTACTTTAAATGACATGAGGAAAACATTAACATCTAAACAAATTACAAACAAGTTAAAAATTAGAATTATAAAATGCTTCATCTATTCTATATTAATGTATGTCTCATAAACATGGACAATAGACAAATAATTAAAAGACATAATTGATACCGTTGAGATGTGGATATTTAGAAGAAATGGGAAAACGTAATTGAAAGAAAAGAAAATACAAAGATGTTCTAGCAACACATCGTATGAAAATGAAATTTTTAACGGAAATAAATATCAAGCAAATAAAAAGAAAACGTACACATTTTCACGTACACATTTTCATGTGCACATTTTCACGTACACATTTCTTATGTGCTCTCTATTATTACAAAATACGCAAATTGTGGGCAGAGAAATCAGACATTAATATTGTCTGCTTTGTCCTGTCAACAGATCTAAAGTTTTATTTTTTTTAAAGTATGAACGTAAAATATAATACATGTGTAAAATTAAGAGTAATATTTTATCATTTGTCAAATAAAAAGTTCTACCTGTGTTGTTGTTTATACAGATGTGTACATTACCTTTTTCCCTCTTTTTACTTCATACAGACAACAAAGGAAACTATGATCATTACTACTATGGGTCTCAGACTTGGCTTCAGTTCAGGTACTTTTGTGGTTGCCTGTGGGGTCATTGAGTTTGCTGGGGACTACACATTGAGGATGTACACGCGTGTCAACGGTGAGATTTTGGCAGAAACAAAACTGAAAGTAATATGGCCAGAAATCGGACTGTCTCTTCCGGATAGCCACGAAGCTCAGACAGTTTCCGTAGAACTTCGGGTAATCTCCGCTGCTACTTGTGCATCAAGACTTCATCGGTATTTCATGCAAATTAGACTTTTCTCCAAGAGAACATTTACTCGAGAGAAAATATTGAATGTTTCAGACTCCGACCATATTTTTACAACCAACTTTACCTCAGTCAACGCCTCTTACACAACAGTGACATTGGGATGTTACCTATTTGACCTTGATGGCTCGTATCAAGCATCTTTATTATCATCGTCTCAGGACAGCCCAATTGTTTCTTTAAGTAACATTATGACGGTGACATGGAGCAGCGGGTACCACCTTAGTTTAACGGTGGACAGTGCCTTTCCGTGTCAGAATTCTATACCTCTTATATATACCCATCCTCCCTGTTCAGGGTTGGACAAAATCAGACTGTATTCATACACCCCGACCACACAAGGAAGCATTGCATCACCTCTAGATGAATCGTATGTTACGGAAGTCATTGCCAACCCTGATAAGACCCTTATGTCTTTTGACTGCAGAATGTTCAACCAATCAGCAAACGGCTTCTGCTTTGTCTATATCAGCATTACAAGAGTAGATGTGGTGTCGGAACAGTTCAAAGCGTGCTTACCTGCCCGACCTCATTCAGGTAAACTAACACTGTTACTGTTTTGTTGTGATGCATATATAGATGAGGTATCGGAGCAGTTCAAAGCATGCTTATCTGCCCGACCTCAGTAAGGTAAACTAACAATGTTACTGTTTTGTTATGATGCATATATTACATATATAATAGAGAGATTGATACATGATTTAGGAAAATATTGATATGTGAAGGAGAAATAGCAGATCGATGGACAGGGATCTCCCTGGCGTATTGGTTGAACCATTTGTCTTGCGTTAAAGAAGTCACTGGTTCGATACCGAATCAATACTTCCTGTTTGCAAATGAAATTTTCGATATCCCTGTGTATTTTCGTTTGAGAAGGTAAGGAGTTAGTGCTGTGAGTTGAACTCTTCGTAGATAATGTGCCGCTTCGTTGAAAGGGGCAATGAAATCATTCCGCTAAAGTTGTTAGCCATTTTGAGTTCGATAAATGACACAATGGTAGATCGATATATGGTAGAGTGGCAAATCGATGTGTTTAAGGGAAGCATATCAATGAATTACACAAAAATCTATTGAGACTACCAAGTTTACAACTTCCATGCACGTGATCATTACATTTTTCCAAGAAATGTGACAATGACATTCCAGTGCATATAGATTCTGAAATGCAGGATCTGATCAGAGCGAATTCCTCAGATGGAAATATTGTCTACACTGATTCATCCGTGGTTCAACATGCGCTCGGAGATTGGATATTCGCAGATCAATACAGATGGAAGTGTGTTAGGTAAGAAAATGACGCCTTCTATACAACCTCTAGTAGTTTGACAATGGCAGTAATGGTAGTACCCGCGATAATGGTATATCTGGCGATTCTTAATGCTATAGGAATGTGACAGGAAAGTAGGAAATTAGAGGCAATAGAGATGCGGTACAATACAGAAGAATGTTGAGAATACCATGGACGGACAGGAAAACTAATGTGAAGGTCTTGAGAGAGTCAAATATGAAACAGAGCTTAATCAATAATATGAGAAAAAGACAATCTTCATTTTTTTAGCACTTCATGAGACAGGGAGGTTTGGAGAACATAAGTCACAACAGGCAAAAGTGAAGGTAACAGAGACAGAGGGCGGTAACGGGAGAAAATATTAGACAGTTTAACAACCTGACACGGCAGGGAAATAACAATGATTGTCATACATTACGCTGAAGATAGAGAGTTGTGGTGAGCCATGTTCGCCTACGCCAGCCGAGATAGAACCTGATGATGATGATGACATAAATTTGTCTACTAACTGATTCTATTTGTATTCTTCGAAAGATTCAGTCGAGCTATCTACGTCGTCATTGGCTGGAGTCGAGTTAATGCAGTCGAGCTATCTACGTCGTCATTGGCTGGAGTCGAGCTAATGCAGTCGAGCTATCTACGTCGTCATTGGCTGGAGTCGAGCTAATGCAGTCGAGCTATCTACGACGTCATTGGCTGGAGTCGAGCTAATGCAGTCGAGCTATCTACGACGTCATTGGCTGGAGTCGAGCTAATGCAGTCGAGCTATCTACGTCGTCATTGGCTGGAGTCGGTGACGAAATCTGTGTTGAAGAGTTACCTTCATCTCTGTGCCTGAACAAAATCTCTGGTGTTGAAAAAATGTAGAGCAGACAGATAACGTTGACACAATGACTAGTGGTAGATCACAGGGACTGTGCTTATATTTCTAATGCAATTAGGGAGACAGCGTGACCACACTGGCCAGTGATAGATTAATGGATGTGCTGATGTTTCTAATGCAATCAGGGAGACAGCGTGACTACACTGACCAGTGATAGATCAATGGACTGTGCTGAAGTTTTCATATAAATTGTTTCAGAAAATCAGAAAATGTGAAGAAACAAATGTAATTTTATTGTACTTCGTGACTAAAAACACTTTTTTAGGGGGGGGGGGATTATTTAACATAATTGGGCTGAAAGGGCTGAATTTGTGATAGCTATTGACAAGGTAGGGAGAGGGTCAAAAATTAGCAAACAATAATTGATCTAATTTTTGGGCATAGCTGTATGCAACCTTTTGTCAAATATCGAATGTAATACGGGGAGATAACAAGGGCAAAATATGAACTATACATAAATATTTTCTTCTGTCCCTTGATTTACATGAGTGACTAGCTACCAAAATAGGTGTTATTTTTGTTTTGTTTTTTTAAACGGCGAATTCTGCATAGTTTCAACATACAATTTTGCCACATAGTAAAAATCATACTGGTGATTTAGTATACATTATTGCTTGCTCAAAATTCATGGAATAATTAGTTGAAATAATTAATTGTGAAATTTAGACACATGTACATATTCGAATATGCTGATACTCGTTTTTACACTCTGAATTAATCATTTTATCAGTTTTTGTCATCTTAAAAAACTTGGGGTCTTTGATACATCTAATATTTTATGGTAGTGTGTCCTGATATAACCTAATTGAACTATGTCCGCTGGTTGAAAGAGACACGCCTCTCCATAAGAGAAGCAAACTCACTAACTACTACAATTTTATCAGTTCATGAAAAAAATAAAATTATATCTTGAATACTTGGGGTCTTTGCTACCTCTAATTTTTTTTTATGGTAGTGTGTCCTGATATAACCTAATTGGACTAGGTCCGCTGGTTGAAATGCGTACACATCTCCAAAAGAGAGGCAACCTCATTAACAACATACCCGCCTATCATTTTATCAGTTTCTTATCTGGAAATCAAGTAATTAGGTTTATATCTGGCATATCTGAATCCTGAACATTGGAAATAAATTTACGTAGTAAATTTTTCTCAAAAGTTATGCTGAAATGTACCCAAAAATTGCACAGACTTTTGCTGATAGTGTTACGTGTTATAAATTCTGTTATTTCAAAATATGCACAGTCAAAATGTTTCAGTTTCCAGCTATAGAACATGCGCAAATTCACTGAAAATCTCACGAGTCTAGCTTGTAAAACTTGGACATGATGTAAAAATCCACAGAAATATGTCATTATTTTTGCGAATTTCACACATGCAAAAATTAAGACAAAACATCTTTTTTTATATATATATATATATAGCGTATCCTATTCAGGGCTTAGGAATCCACCCAGTATTTCTTGGCTGTATTGATTTTTTAGGCAATATAAATACATTCAGTCGTTTGCCATTGCTTTCTGAACAGTGCGAATGCACAATATCTTGTGGCAGGGATCGAACTAGGTACCTTATCCGTCACAGACTCGATCTCTACCACTTCCCCACAGAACCGGACCTTTTAAGACTTATACTAACACTGATACCCCTACCAATTTTAAATCGCTGTAACACAGAAACTGTATCCACTAATCACAAAATGTACACTGAATAAGAAAATAGATGCTCTGAGGCTCATGGTAATGTAACTTGTTTTGTTAAGCATGCAAAAATGATGTTAAAAAGAAAATAGCCCTGGGTAGGTTTCGCCCTGGGTTTGTTTCGCTCTGGGTAGGTTTCGCCTTGGGTAGGTTTCGTAGGTTACATGTAAATTTGACCGGTTCAAAAAAACCCACAGAACACGCGATATTTCTTATTGGTAATGTCATAGTAGACATGATGTTGTGGCAACTGGGGCATGGAAATGTAGATCTGGGAGCAAAGAATAGACATACTGTCTTCTGTCCACGCATGCCCTTTGAGTCGACTAAGGGATGACGGGGGATAGACTTACAACCTGTCACGTAAAAAAAATATATCTTTGTCACATTTTGTCTCAATTTCTCACCATGTCTCAATTTCCCACCATTGTCTCAATCTCCCACCATTGTCTAAATTTCCCACCATTGTCTCAATTTCTCACCATTGTCTCAATCTCTCACCATTGTCTCAATTTCTCACCATTGTCTCAATTTCCCACCATTGTCTCAATTTCCCACCATTGTCTCAATTTCCCACCATTGTCTCAATTTCCCACCATTGTGTTAGATTAAATAATCTACATGGTCGACTGAGAGATTCAGGCATGGGACATTGCACTTTTGTTACAATCTTTTAGGTGACGGTGATGTTAAGTGTGCAATAACTGCGGATTGATCAATAAATCTGACAGAAGAATGATGAAATAGTTGACCCAGAAAATTATGCTGAAATCCTGGCAGGACATGGTAATCCTTGTATACTATCGTAATGGTATTCATTCTTTCAGTGACTAACATGCATGTATATGGTTTACGGAGTATCCCTATCCGTTATATAACACGGCCTTTGAGTCAACCTTATATGAGGCCAGGTATCGCCTCAGTTACACAACTGAAAAAAACCTGTATTTTTGTCAGAAACGCAATGGTATGTCAAAAAGTATCTGCTCAAAGCTAAAGGAGTTATTTCATCATCATCATGTAGATAACCTAATGTAAGCGTATCAAAGGACGAAGCTCACTGTTAGAGGTAGAAATTAAATGACCAAGACTTGTTACTACACTATGGTAAGAATAAGATAAAATACATGACAATAAACCAAGTACACATTTAAGCAGTCAAATAATTCCATGCATGTCGTAAGAGGCGACTAAGGAGGTTATGGGGTGAATTTTGCTGCCCCATCCCATGTAGGGTCAAAGTGATCCACAATCATGCTAACGTCGGATGTGTCAGGCGGAAAGACGCGGATATCGCAGCAATGCTGTAAACCATGAAATAATGCATTACGGTCTCCGGATTACATCCTGCTAATCTTCAGGAGTTTGTGAATGATCACAGAAGAAGAAGAATAAAAATGTAACTAGAGAGTGCATGACAAAACCTACAATTTACAGGGGAAAAACCCCACAATTTTGCATGTATAATAACTTTACTTCTTCTTCCTGCACCTGGTTCGGATGTATTCTGGGTAAGATACTTTATATATGTGCCATTTGTAAACTTATGTATGTGTTCATTTCGAGCTTTACTTGTTTATTGACTCTTTATCTCCCGAAAAACCAATAACACAACAATTGGATACACCAGCTATTTCGGCAAGATTTTAAATCCACTATTTTTTATAGTGGCATCTAAATATTTTACGACTAGATAGGGAATCCGTTACGGAGATGAAGAGTTAAACTTACTTTATGGCTCTAATGTTGTGCTATGTTTATCATTTTTCCCCGCAATAATTTGTAGGTGTAGTAGTAGTAGTAGCTACGTGACAGGGAGCAAGTTAGAACCATCAATACACGATGTTCAGTCGTTTTTGTCGATATGTCATATCAGTATTTTGTTAAATTGAAAATCATATTACTCCGTGTTTTTGTGTGCTAGTCATGGTCGGTTTATATGTGTTGATGTATACGTCAGTGTGGGTAAACAGGGGAGTGGGCGTATACATATAAGTGCAAGTGTACATATCGCTGTAGGTGTACATAGAGTGTCTGTGTATTTATGGGTATATGTTTGCCGGTCGTGTAGAGCTGTCGTTAGCGCACTGGCTTAGCATAAGATTGCCCCCGAGTTCATTCTCCAGTTGGTGGAATTGTTTTTCAGATCGCAACGGCACCGGGTTCGGCCAGCCTTATTTGGGTTCCGGATTAATCCGGGAAGTAAAGATTGCGGAGAAGAGGAGATGGCTACCGTCCTCATGTAGCAGAGCCACTGAAACGTGAGATCGTTAACATCTCACACCCCTACGGTGTTAATAAATTATATGAGTTAACCTTACTATATACGAGAGTGTTGGTGTACATTTTAGCTTGGTTGTACATGTTGGTACAGGTGAACATGCGTATGTGGTAGATATGCGAGTGTGGTTGTACATATAATTGTGAGTGTATATGTAAGTGTGGGTGTACATGACAGTGTGCGTACAGCCGTACATTCGTGTTTGGATGTGCGTATGAGTGTATATACATTGATCACTGCATTACGTACGCGTTGCATGCTTGTTGTTGTAATCCATTTCCTGTTGAATGTATCCTTATTTTATTAGATGGTGTTCGTATTTTTTATCCCCAGTAGAATCACTTTACCTCGTTATTTTTATCCTTCATGTGGTATGTTCTTTATTTAGTAATATAAAAATATTGTATGTGATGCGTATCGTAAGTGAAATAGCATAGTTTAGTGGTAACACCGTGCCATGATAAGTCACATCCATGGTCAGCATCATCAGGTGCCACATCGGCTGGCGTAGGCGGTCATGGATCTCCACAGTTCTCTGTCCACAGTATTATGTATCAAGGTCGTTGTTGTTTCCTTGCCGTGCCAGGCTGTTAAACTGTCTAATATTTTCTCACGTTGTCGCCTTCTGTCTCTGTTGCCTTCAATTTTGCCTGTTGTGACTATGTTTTCTAAACCTGCCTGTCTCATGAAGTGGCCAAAAAAAGAAGATTGCCTTTTTCTGACATTGTTGATTAAGGTCCGTTTCTCATTTGACTCTTTAAACACCACTACATTAGTTTTTCTGACAGTCCATGGTATTCTAAGCATTCTTCTGTAGAACCACATCTCTGTTGCCTATAATTACCCACTTTCCAGTTTGTCCATGGTACATTTTATATTTACCTGTGTTTGTCGGTACGTCAAAAGTGTCACAGACTGTACAGTTTGTGTATTTATTCCAGAAGAGAAATATGTGTAGACTAAACACCTGTGAATATGTTGTTTGTTTGTTTGTTTGAGAACACCAGGGATTGCGAGCTATAAGCTCTTACTTTCTGTGTGCAGCTTGGTGCTTTTTCTGAACTTTCTTTCATACCCAGTAGACTTCAGCTTTCGATTTAGTACAATGCCTATTGAAGGAGCCTTCTACTCCGAGGGGGTCTATAATTGTATAGATGACATGCTACAAAGCTTCCATAAGACAGTTCCAATATAACGGCATGTCATCTACTAATTTTTTTTTGCATAGGTGGTTTGTCTAGTGGGCCATTGTTGAGACTCACAGACGCACCCGCATGCGTATGTTGTACATGAGACTATATTTATAATATATGTATATGAAGAATCTGATGATACACAAACACACGCACACAAAACGTATATATTCTAAAATATTGTCATATATCTGTTTCCATATGTTTCTTAATAATTGTATATATCTTATTGTTGAATTATGTGTGATTCTAATGAAGGTCTTTTCATGTGAAAGAAACGTCTGACTATTGTCTTAATTCCTTCCTACTTATATTACGTATATTATTATTATTGTGTGTATTATTTTACACATTTTTTTCATGAGATCCCTGGGGAGTATCACTTGGAGCTACGGAATTGCGTGCTATGAGTGATATTCTGGCAGGCTTGAGGGATAGGGTGCATATGGGGTAACCCAAGTGCAATGAAGTCAACCATCTACACCGTTTTAGCCATTTCGTCTTTGAATTTTTTTTTTAATCACATCAACACTTTTAAATATAATAATGGCTTTGTTTTTTTTTTTACAAATCGTGTAATTATGCTTGATGCTTTGTTGTTTTTTTTACAAATCGTGTAATTATGCTTGATGCTTTGTTGTTTTTTTTACAAATCGTGTAATTATGCTTGATTCTTTGTTGTGTGGACATGGTTGTGTTGCGAGAATCTTGTATTTTATAAACGAAATACTGGTTTAGACATTCTTTACAAAATTATTTCTCTTCTGCAGTTTTCTTGGTAGATGGCGGTTGGAGCAAGTGGACTTCCTGGACATCATGTTCTGTGACTTGTGGTGCAGGGAAGAAAAGTCGTTTTCGTATATGCAATGACCCAATACCCAAACATGGGGGTCGATTTTGTGTGGGAGATCCAATGGAATGGACTCCATGCGAACTTCACTGTCCAGGTATGACGTATTAATATTTGAAGAAATTACGTAAAAAAGTGTTAAACTGTAAATCTGTCTCAGTTAACAGAACAGTGGGAGTTAAGTGTCATGAAGATGCGTCTTATATAACAGAATAGTGGGTGTTAAATGTCATGAAGATGTGTCTTATATAACAGAACAGTGGGAGTTAATTGTCATGAAGATGTGTCTTAGATAATAGGACAGTGGAAGTTAAGTGTCATGAAGATGTGTCTTAGATAATAGGACAGTGGAAGTTAAGTGTCATGAATATCCGTCGCAGATGAAAAACACAGAGAGAGTAAAGTGTCATGAAGATGTGTCAAAGAGACATGGATTCTACAGTGACACATAAAAGATAAACAACGTGTACACTGACAGACATAAATAGAAACAACTGGTACAGTGACATATACACAGATAAACAAAATGTACAGTGACATATACACAGAGAAACAACTGGTACAGTCACATATAAAGACACACAACCATCACAATGACATATTCAAAGAAAAATAATCCACAATGATATCTGAAGATACAAAAAACTAAAATTAATCCAGAAATGCAATATTGACAGAATATACCAAAGGGAAATAACTGAAAATATTGTTTAGATTATATGGGAAGGGATTTAACTGTCACACTTATTTTCCTTTTATTTCGAACAGAAGCAATCCCGAGAACACCACTACATTCTCCTGACATCGACCCAGACTGTGCATGTGGATGCACCAGAACTGAGGATACGGGTCAGATAATTGCCACAGGTAGATGTCACGGATTATCTACCTGGTTAATTAAAGCCAGAGATGGACACGTTGTGGCCCTTCGTTTTGATTATTTCAGTCTAAACTACACTCGACAATGGGTCAAAGTTCGTGACGGTACATCCCCAGTAGATGTCCTGCTATTCTCATCTTCTAATCAAGGTCATCCTATGGAAGTTATCACTTCTGGTGTAACAATGAGAGTGGAGTTTATGACATCATACGTAGTACCTCCACCGGTGGCTATTTTCCCTAAGAACGCCACTCTCCCGATTCACGCACATGGTTTTATAGCAAGCTACGATATTCGAGGTAAGCACATATAAAAAAGTGTATATTTAACATTTAACTGGAAATATTTTAACCAGTCTACGAAAATGTGTACCAGTCGGATTTCCTGAAAAATTATTCGGCGGGCACGGTGCCGACCACATCGTATCTATGTATGATATTGGTCAATAAAAATACAGGAATAACAACGTACTCCCCAATATGCCCCAAAGACGTAGAGAATGGAACTTTACACTAGTAATTCGTCATTTACAAATATAAAATCTTATAGATTTATTGAATTCACTCTATAGAAGTGATGATATTTTCAATGGTTGTCCACATAAATAATATATAGTAATAAAACCATATATTCTCAGGGAATTAGGGGTTCGTCACTCGATACAAGAGCAAAAAATGTCCTCCAAACAGCTATACCCTCAGTCATTCGGAGAAGTGTAGAAAAATCACACCCAGACCATTCCTTGATGTTATCAATTCATTGTTTTCTCTCATTTCCTCTTCTCCTTCCACCTTCGACTGCACCCTTGCAAAATAATTTTAAAGAGAGAGAGAGTAGTGTCTGGTTACATGTCCAAACCAAATATTTTTACGTGGTTTCACCTCTGCCAGAAGTAGTTCTTGATTACCTGCAAGTTTATTAATTTGCTGTAGGACAAATATATTTGTCTTGTGTTCTATATAACTCTTAACAGACACCTCTAGCACTTGTTTTCAAAGCCTGAATCCTTCTTTCTGTGTCTGCATTACGCTTCTAACTTTCACAACTGTTTAAAAATATACTGAGCACTAACGATGTGAATAGATTGATCTTTACTGTAATACTGATCTTACTTTTCCAAATTATATTCAACCTAGCCATTGCTGCCATCGCAATCTTGAGTCCTAGCTTAATCTCATTTACCCGAATTACTGTCATCATATATTTGGAACAAAATATATTTGAAGGTGGTAACTTCTTCCAGTTTGTGACCCTTTAACTGGATATTCGTTGGTTCTTGTTTGGTTTCACTAGTCACCAATATGTTTATGTTTTCTTGTTACGTTTCACTAGTCACCAATATGTTTATGTTTTCTTGTTACGTTTCACTAGTCACCAATATCTTTTTTGGTTTCACTAGTCACCAATATATTGTTTGGTTTCACTAGTCACCAATATCTTGTTTGGATTCATTAGTCACCAATATGTTGTTTGGTTTCACTAGTCATCAATATCTTGTTTGGTTTCACTAGTCATCAATATCTTGTTTGATTTCACTAGTCACCAATATGTTGTTTGGTTTCACTAATCACCAATATGTTGTTTGGTTTCACTAGTCACCAATATCTTGTTTGGTTTCACTAATCACCAATATGTTGTTTGGTTTCACTAGTCACCAATATCTTGTTTGGTTTCACTAATCACCAATATGTTGTTTGGTTTCACTAGTCATCAATATCTTGTTTGGTTTCACTAGTCATCAATATCTTGTTTGATTTCACTAGTCACCAATATGTTGTTTGGTTTCACTAATCACCAATATGTTGTTTGGTTTCACTAGTCACCAATATCTTGTTTGGTTTCACTAATCACCAATATGTTGTTTGGTTTCACTAGTCACCAATATCTTGTTTGGTTTCACTAATCACCAATATGTTGTTTGGTTTCACTAGTCACCAATATCTTGTTTGGTTTCACTAGTCACCAATATATTCCTTTTATCAATGATAGTTTCAATGCCATATTTCCTACTGTCTTCCAACTTTGAAGTTAGTTCCTGGAGTTGAGATTCGAAACCAGCCAGGAGATTGATATCATCGATATAACGCAAGTTAAAAAGTGGCATATACCGTCAATAGTTAGTGAACTCTGGTGGTCTTGTAGTGTCTCCTGAATTATATATTCAAGATATAAATTAAAAAGTACTGGATAAAGTATACAACCTTGACGCACTCCTATATCTTCATGAAAAATTCACCAATGTCATTATTTATTAAAACTAACACTGCTTGCATTTGTATACAGCGCTTCAATAACTCTATGATGTTCGTATCGACGTTATATTGTCTTAGTATCTGTCACAGACCTTGGCGATACACACGATCAAATGCCTTTCCGTAAGATTTGGATACGGTGTGGCCGTGTTAGTAAAACGTGTTGACTCAATTGTGAGGCGAATAGGTGCCAACTGATCTTATTCACATCCTGCCTACTGTCTTCTAATTCTTTGAGGGATGTCAAGTGTAGTATGAGACACTAACAATTTCACTAACTGCATAATTGCTTGCCCATTCAAAATTTATAAAGTGTTTTGCCCTATTGCATTAACCCCCTATTTGCTCTATTGAATAGTTTCATGGGAAAGCCAACGTCAATTCGCTTTGAAACAAGCAGCACTGCAGGAGAGCCCGGTAGCATGTAGAGCTGTAGGAGAGCCCGGTAACAAGTAACGCTATAGGAGAGCCCGGTAATAAGTAACGCTGTAGGAGAGGCCGGTAATAAGTAACGCTGCAGGAGAGCCCGGAAACAAGTAGCGCTATAGGAGAGCCTAGTAACAAGTAGCAATGCAGGAGAGCCCGGTAGAAAGTAGAGCTGTAGGAGAGCCCGGTAACAAGTAGCGCTATAGGAGAGCCCGGTAATAAGTAACGCTGTAGGAAAGGCCGGTAATAAGTAACGCTACAGGATAGCCCGGAATTGTGTAGCTCTGCAGGAGAGCCCGGAAACAAATAGCGCTATAGGAGAGCCTAGTAACAAGTAGTTCTGCAGGAGAGCCTGGTAACAAGTAGCGCTGTAGGAGAGCCCGGTAATAAGTAACGCTGTAGGATAGCCCGTAATTAAGTAGATTTGCAGGAGAGTCCGGAAACAAGTAGTGCTGCAGGAGAGCATGGAAGATTTTTAATACACAGTCACATTTTGTTACTTAAGGACCTCCTACAAATAAAAAATGCGACACTTTAAAAAAAAATTATTTTTCATTGTTGATACATTTAATTGTGTTTATGCACAAATAGCATTGACCTTCGATTGGTATTACATGTAACAGCATTGTTTTGATGTATTTTCCAGCAACTTTGATCAGCAGCACAGCACCAGTGCTGTTCCAGTACACAGAAGAGACTGTCATGGGCAGCAAAATCACCATCGTTGGAATCGTCGTCTGCGCTGTTGTTATTATCGTCGCCATCATTTTCGTCGTCATCCAGCGTACCTTTTTCAGACAAAGAGTCAAATATACAATGACATCATCTGGCGACAGCCCTATTCATCAAAGCCAAAATGCTGGATCAGGTTCCGAACATCCAGCGTCTAGCAGTAGCCCTAGTAGCCCGGGCAACACAATTAACGTTGATATGGAAGTTCCTCTAACCGGAAAAACTCAACGAAAAAGCACAAATGGAAAGAATTCTAGAACATCTAGCTTATCCAGCATTGGCAGTCAAAAAGTGAGATATTTAAAATCTAAGGGAGACAACACCTCAACGGCTATGGGAGGTAATAACAGTCCCAAACCTGCAAATAAAGATTATGAACATGTAACTAGTATTTATGGTATAGAAATTATAGACATCGACGAGAAAAGCCGATCAGAAAATATTAGTCCAATTAGATTAAAAACGCCTAGGACACCCAAGATTCAGTCCATCACTCATAAACACTCACCTGTAACGCCGGCATCACCAGTTACTAAACTAGACATGTTAAGTAAAAAACGGCAGGAGAAAGTAGTCAAAGGTGTGACTGCTGATGCCGATAGAGACATCACAGGCTCGTCCGGGTCACGGTCACCGTCTACGACGAAAGCAGAAGTTAACTGGCCTCAGAGTAGTTTCGTTAGAGCTGCTTTAAATGAAGTCAGTAGAACATTAACTGACAAGAATAAATATTCTGGACATCGGCCACCATCAGAGGAGATTCCTCTCTTGGACTCTATGACGTCTAGCCAGGAATCTCCTTCTCATTTTAATAATATGGTCAAAAGTGAATCCACTGATTCGGCCACCACTTCATTTGTTCGTCCAATAACCAATAAAGCTAGGCGTCCCACATCCCTGACCGATTCATATTCAGTTGACTCTATACAAAAGGCAAGACCAAGTACAGAATGTCCTGCTTCTGGGACCGCAACTGTAGATTCAAAGTCAAAACCTTCTTCACAGCAACCAGCAATCTTACATGTGGATACGGTGCAATTATCATCGTTAATCAATCCTTCATTTATAAATAGCAACAACAAGCAGTCATTTTTATCTTCATCGTTATTATCAAAATCTAAACGTCCAATCAAACAGTCATCTTCGCAAGCTTCTCTCAGCGGTGATAAAAGTGTTCAGAAGCAGACAAGAACAGCATTTGAGGAGAGACAGACGATCCTACCTAAACCAGACGGGCAGAGTCCGAAGCTTCAGAGACGAGAGAATACTACAACAGGTGTAAGTGGTAAGGAGCCTGCAAGTCCTGGAAAAGCCAGCAGGGCAAGCAGTAGGAGCAGCAAGAACACTATATCGTCCCCAGCCCGCAGCATCACAACTCCTTCAGAAGCTGAAGGTCTGGAGTTAGAATATGATGATTTCATTGAAGACGATCCACTATCGTACTTTGATTATGAAGAAACACAAAAACTAGCTTTTCGTGGGGTAGAGAAGATTGGACAAACACGAGTAGAAGAAGAAGATGAGGATGAAGATGAGGTTTGATTGATGAGTGGATGATTAAATAAATTTACTTTCTCTTTCCTGAAGCTGGGTTTATGTCAGAGTTGCATGTGGTTGAAAGACAAACCCCTGAAACTGGAATCGAACCACAGATCACTGTGCTAGAAAGTCAGTGCAATATGCACTGAACCCAACGATAACTGTATTTACCATGAGCTTATTTAGGAATCTGGGGATTTCTTTATCTTGGTTTTGAGTGTATTATATGAGGAAATGTGTTGCAATATGAATTATGTATGGGTGTAATGGGGTATGTGTTTTCTTATGTATGTGTTTGTGTATGGGGTATGTAGGAGGACCACATGTCCCACCAATCGCCCACCAGATCATAAACCATGCAACATCAAACCTCTAGAAGATGACATGTCTATATATCCAGACTATCTCTTTGTCGACTTTTACCGCACACCATCTATACAATTTTGTTTCCTTTGTTTCTCTTTATGTTGTATATCCAACAAAAGTCCAGTGACTCTGAGTATCTGTATGCGCAATCAGACATGATATTATACAACAATATAACTCAGTAAATGTGTCACAAGAAAGTGGAGATGTATCTTTGATACCTTGTGCTACAAGAAAGTGCAGATGTATCTTTGATGCCTTATTTATGACTCATCCATGCAGTTTTGCGCGATAATTGTCAATATTCATAAACCTTCTATGGTTGGTCGGGAGTCAGAGAAGTACAGTACTGTACAGAACAAGAAAGGAGTGGATAAAATTGTTCTGTTTTCTATCGCTGATGCCATCAGGTAAAGATCGTGTCTTCTGAATACTTGGTGGCATGTCTGAAGCCATAGAGAAGTTGGACATACGTAGGCAATAGACGGTGATAGATGAGCACATTGAACCATATCTCGACTATATTAGCTTGGTCCAATGCAAAGATACACAACTACGTTCCAAGTCGTGTGGTGGATTTTTCTGGTGCCCGATATGTAGGTAGAAAATCCCCAGATTTCCCAATGTAACAATAGGAAAAAGAGCATCGTCATGCGTCAAGAACTATCTGCTTACAGCTAACGGAATTATTTCATCATCAGCATATACCTAACTTCTTCTTCTTCTTTTCGTTCTCAGTTGAATATGTCTGCACAACAAGTCCGGTTTTCGTAATAAATGCTGCTAGATCATATGCCAAGAGCTAGCTGCTTGCAGCTCAAAGAATTACTTCATCATCATCGTAACCATCATCATTGTAACCATCATCATTGTAACCATCATCATTGTAACCATCATCATCAACATGCGATAACGAATAATCTATTTGTTATTTTGAAAAACATTGTTAAATAGAGAATATTATCATAAACATTGAATCCCTCTCTAGCGCATCCTTCTATAACAAATTGTTCGTTTTAACAACACATACTCAAAATCCCAAATTATAATTATTCTTTATTTGTACGGTATAGAGCGAAATTTTCTTATTACATACATATTTTGTCGGTATGTGCAAGGTTGTTATAATGGACTTTAATTGACTGAATAGGAAACTAATTCATCAATTATTTCAAATGGACACTTATCATTTCTGAAATTTGAAGAAAAGCATGGGATAGAATGATTTAGTCATATTATGTGGTTGAATCCAATATTTTGCGTACATAGAGATTCAATTTCTATGTGACTTGTCCTAGAATACTGTCCTCATTACCACTGTATACGCCTCACGACTCTATGCTTTCTGTCTAGCCTCTTCAAATGCAATTATATTTAGAAGGTTTTTTTTAATCCTTAGTCTTAGTCTGCATCGTGCTTTACTTGCTGAAACCTTGCCCTTCATGATTAATCTTTCTAACTCATTGTGTCTTTTTACATGTAAAATAAATTAGTTTACGACTTTTGACAGTTTTGATGAGTCAAGTTCCTTCTCAAGACTTTACGGATATCTAATAAATATATATATATTACAAGATGATAGTAGAAAGAAGCAGAAGAAGACAGAGCAAAATTTGGATTGCGGGAGTGACCGACATTTGACTTCACAACTTCACTGCCATTTAATCAACACAACTTTATTTTTCCAGAACCATGATCATAATCATGCAATTTAATTCCTTCAATGCGCAAGTAGCGCTGGACAAACTTAAACGTTGCATAAACATATATATATGTATATATGTATATGTAATAGTTATGAGCTTATTTTACTTTCTTTATATGGTGTCTATAAAGTCCTTGTGCACTGAACTCCACATGAAATATATGTGCGCAATATGACGACATTAAAAGTTTTTTTTCCCCCAATGTCCCGTGTACAACGTGACTCAGCAGATTGCTGTTAGCTGTATAGATGACTTATTCGATGACAAAGAAATCCATTAATTGTGGTACCTGCTACTTTACCCAATAAGCGATTGAGATTAGCAGTAGTTTTTTTCCGTTAGTGTTTCAACGTCAATGACGTTACACAGATCTGCCCTAAATACCTATAATTCGTGTAACGTAATGCAACTAGCGATGTAAATTAGCGCATATCGACTTGTAGACACCCTGTATATCCTTTATATAGTTCTTCATACATTCTAATTCATAACTGTGTACATTCCTGTCAATAGATAATATCTAATTTTTAAATGATTTGATTAAAATGATTGCATGAGCAAGTCTTTCATATTTCCAAATATATTCAAACTATTGGTTACACTGTATATATGTGATGGAGTTAATGTGTTGTTTTATTAACAAGTCAGTGTGTCAGACTGTATGTCCGGGCTTTGCATGTTCTAAACAAGGAAGATGGTTTATTCTTTCAGATATTCGTTCTGATGATGATATTAGTGACGGTGCTGTTAATAGCTGTGATGATGACGATGACGATGATGATGGTGGTGATAGTAATGATGATGATGATGAAAATGGTGGTGGAGCTGGTGATGATGGCTGTGATAGTAATGAGGATGATGGTGATGATGTTAGAGGTGGAGGTGGTGATAATGATGATGGTTATTAGTTGAGGTGATAATGATGATGTGATAGTGGTGGATGAGGTGGTAATGATGATGTGATAGTGGAGGTGGTAATGATGGTGGTGGTAGAGGCGGTTATATTGATGGTTTTGACGATTTTGGTGGTGATAGTATTGACGATGCTGACGATGTGATAGTGGTGGTGGCGTGGGGTGGTGATGATGATGATGATGGAGGTTGTATTGGTGGTGGAGGTGGTCATGCTGATAATGATGATGGTGAAGGTTGTGTTGGTGGTGGAGGTGGTCCTGATAAATGAAAGATTATTATCATTCTGTTGTGGTGATCATCGGGGTAGAGGTGATAATGATTATACAGATGATGATAGTGGTGATGATAATACGAATAAAACCCCGAAGGAAATTGATTTATCCCTATTCAAGACTATAGCGTGAAACTAACGTTATGTACAATCAGCAGACTGGACAGGGAGCGCATGGTCAGGTTAGAATGCCGTTTTCAGAACCGGTTTCAGGTTCAATCCACGGTTGGGACAGGATTTTTTCTTTTTGAGGTAAAATCAAAGTCCTTCTTGTACATTTCGCGGCGTCTGATATGGCACAGCGGCCTTTATTTCTACATTCCATAGAAAGCCTCCCTGCACTACTTCACAGAAAAACATGCGGTAATTAAAGAAGCAGACTGGATTGTGTACAGCTGTGTTCATAGAGATGGTGTGCATGTGGCGACACCCGAGAACGAGGAATTCACACGTCTACACCGTCGATCCTGTGATCAAGCTGCCTATACCATGCGGTAGAGTTCACTTCCAACTTCAGATTGCTGTTTCTCTGACATTCTTTGTTTGAAGATGTTCCAGAGATTTTACAAGTCGTAGTCCGCCAATGACTATAAAATGAATACAGTGGAATCCCGTTGTAGCGCATCCTTTTATAACGAATGTTGATATATAACATTTTTTTCATAATAACCAATTATGTGTATTTTATACTGTTTGTACTATATATAGCGACTTTAAGTTATTACAAACATATTTTGTCAGTCTCTATCAAGTTGTTATAACGGGATTTCACTGTACCACACACTGTACAGTCACCTAGTCCGAAGAGGGAATTGACGTGACTTTTTTTGCAATCGTGAAGCGTAACCGCATTTAAAAAAGGTAAACTTATCAAAGCAGTTCAATCATGGGTCTTTATCAAGCTTCATCCCATCGATCATGTGATAGTGGAAGAGATAGATAAAGAGGACATGTTACAGTTTCAGACAACTGCTTCGTGTACTGACTCCGGCAAGTCACCGCCTCATATCAAACAGCGATATTTTAGTCTTTCGTAATACAGTTTCAGACAACTGCTTCGTGTACTGACTCCGGCAAGTCACCGCCTTATATCAAACAGCAATATTTTAGTCTTTCGTAATACAGTTTCTGATAAATGCTTTGTGTACTGACTCTGGCAAGTCACCGCCTCATATCAAACAGCGATATTTTAGTCTTTCGTAATACAGTTTCTGACAAATGCTTTGTGTACTGACTCCGGCAAGTCACCGCCTCATATCAAACAGCGATATTTTAGTCTTTCGTAATACAGTTTCTGACAAATGCTTTGTGTACTGACTCTGGCAAGTCACCGACTTATATCAAACAGCGATAATTTAGTCTTTCGTAATACAGTTTCTGACAAATGCTTTGTGTACTGACTCCGGCAAGTCACCGCCTCATATCAAACAGCGATAATTTAGTCTTTCGTAATACAGTTTCTGACAAATGCTTCGTGTACTGACTCCGGCAAGTTACCGCCTTATATCAAACAGCGATATTTTAGTCTTTCATAATACTCTTTCGTAATACTTTTGAAATTAAAAACTGATATTTGTATTCTATATTAATGTATGGCTCAGAATCATGGACACTAAATAAACAATCAGAAGACATAATTTTTGAGATGCGCAGATATAGAAGAATAGGGAGAAAATCATGGGAAAAAAAGAAAACAAAAAGTTAAAGAAAACAAAAAGAAAACAAAGAGAAAAAGAAAACAAAGAGAAAAAGAAAACAAAGAGAAAAAGAAAACAAAGAGAAAAAGAAAACAAAGAGAAAAAGAAAACAAAGAGAAAAAGAAAACAAAGGGAAAAAGAAAACAACGAGAAAAAGAAAACAAAGAGAAAAAGAAAACAAAGAGAAAAAGAAAACAAAGAGGTTATAACAAGACTTAAGAAGAAGATATAATTGTTATGGTAAATAAAGAACATGCACAAATAATAATTAAAAGACATGACACCTTGTTGAAAACCTTACTTGAGAATAAAGTTGAAGGTAAGCAAGAAAGATGTTGGCAAAGATACATGTGGGAGAGTAATATCACAAGATGGACAGGTTACAGTCTAGCAGAGTGCACCACCAAAACAAGAGACATTGGATATTGGAGGTATGTTGCAGTCAGCCTTCGCTGCGAGGACGACACTTGATGATAAATACGTGTCCAGCTTGTGCACGCAATTTTAGAACACAGTTGACTTTCAACGTGTTTAGGTAGTCAACTGCATGCACAAACAACCCTTCTCAGCTTCTTAACACATGCATGACATATCACAGTTTTTATTCTTTTGTACTTTTATCAACCTGTTTATCACAAGTAATGATGCCAATTTGTTACATCCACTTTTCAAATTCAATCAATCAAGTACCATGTCGATCATGTTTCTCCACGACTCTCTGTGTTGTCAATAAGCTCGGTTGGTGAACTTCTACCGTGCCACAATACAAGTCCATCTAGCTACTTCTCTCTTTGTCGTCCCCTATATCTTCTCCCCTTGATCTTTCCAGTGGTTATTAAGTGTTCAAGCTGTGTTCTTCTCAACACATGCCCTAGAAACCTTGACTGTCTGCCCCTAATGTTTGATATGATTGATCTTTTTACGCCAGCATCTATGAGAACCTCTATGTTATATATGTTTAAAAATTATATAGGGGAATTTTTTTCTAAAATGATGCGCTATAGAGAGATTCCAATGTATCTCATTTCAAAGGAAGCAATTCTCTTTATCTCTACTTAATTTGTTCATGTTTCACAGCTACATATGGCTACTTGGTAGAAAATACTTGTTCTCATGAGATGTAAATTTATTTTACTAATATTGTCTTGTATTGTATAATATATTAGACAGTGTGACAACCTGGAACGAAAGGGAAACAACAACGATCTCGATACATAATACTGGAGACAGAGCTGTGGAGAGCCATGATCGCCTACGCCAGCCGGATGCACCTGATGATGATGATAATGATTGTATAATATGTAAATGTATAACCTTGAATATTTTAGAAGAGTGCCACTAAAGCATAAAAATGTGCAACAAAGTGGCAAAAGAAAAAGAGGGAGAAAAAGAGACATTTCGCAGAATAATCATCAGAGGGTATTACTATTTGACTCGTACAAGTGTTATGCACAGCAGCATCGCATCGATCAGACGATAGAGCACCGGTTTCTGTTCTATGCACTATATTCTACTATGAAGGAACATGGATAGAAGGCTGACAGACAGATATATAGACAGATAAGTAGGTAGGCAGGTAGGTAGGTATATAGATAGACTAGATGGATGGGTGGATGGATGGACGGACAGACAAATAGATAGATGTATAGATATGTAGGTAGATAAATAAATATATACTTAGATAGATAAGTAGGTAGGAAGACAAATGGACTAGTTGTAACAATATCATTCGCTTCTACCAATCGTCAACATAAGACCTGCTTGCTCATTGAAAAACTGCGTTCTAAAGTGACCTATTTGACATTCTCTGCGATTTTAATTGGTCACTTTGTGTATATTTTGTGTCGACAGCCAATGAAATTCACGGGAGAGTCAAATGAGTCACTTTAGAACGCTGTTTTGTAATGATTCTACAGGTCTTACATTTTAGATTAGTATGCTTCAGGTCGCTAAGTCTTTAAAAACCTTGTTCATCCTTGCTATCTTTATTCATGCTGCTGTTATAGCGAGAGATATGTGGCTACTCTTTCAAATAAGTATTTATATTTTATGCATGAGCTAACATTAAAAGACTGCCTTCAAATTGGCGTACTTCGAATAGCAGCAATTCAGCGTGACCATTGACAATACAAAACAAAAAATGCAGAATCAAAACAAACCTTTAAAAAATATTTTTTCTGTATTACTTCCTTACATTTCGCTAGTCGGTTCTGGCAGGTGACACGAAGTATATACATAGTGATCAATGAAAATCACGGCAATAATCACGATAATCACGTATGAATGCTTGTTGTGATTCTGCTCCTTGGTTTATACATGACCGTCTCCAAAAGAAGACTTCCATACAGAATTAATTAGGCCTTCATTCGTTCCTTTTCTTGATTATTGTCCTGATTTCCATTGTTCACTATTATATAATTACCATACTAAAAGTCGCATACCAAAAATAGCAAAGGAGTCTCCACGTATATAAATAGGGACAACGGAAACACGACAATTATCAAAAACGTAACTGATTAAAGCATAATAAATTATGTTCAGTGGTCTTCTATAGCCGACGGTAAAGGTTTATACCGTTAAGGGTCACGAATTCAGTAGCTACCTTAAATCTAGAAAAAAAAAATCTTTTTACTATAAAGCAGAACTGAAATTTTAATACTGTAGACCTCCACAGTCGAATTTTCTGGACCATTGGCGAAAATAAAATGGTGACACAGCGTATCTTCGTTCTCTGGACCACATCCTGTTGACAATAGTAGGACCATCATTATCCAGCTATAAATGAGAATCAGAGGGAGTTTGAGAACAGACACTAACAGGCAGACAGAATACGGTATTAAGGAAACCAATGCTAAGAGAAACATATGCTTGCATACTTGAAAATAATTTAAACCAGTGGTTCTCACATTGGTTGGCTCGTGGTCCGTTCCCTTTTGTGACAAATTCTAAACTGTGGCTTCCCTATTGCCAAAAACAAAAGTGATTGAGTTTATTTACATCACCATGGCGTTCTATGATTCATTACTCTATATCGTGTTGTTTAGCACAGTGGAATCCCTTTATAGCGCATCCTTTTATAACACATCTCCGGTAAAAGTTGCTTTTGATTCTTCACTGTGCTATACATAGCGCAACGTTTACATTTGTAACAAGCCGACATCACGGATTTCCGTGTAACACCAATGAAAATTAATGGCTGTCGTGACGTCACATCTCCCGACACAGACTACCTCATCCATTTTTCTATCTGTCTATGTCTATCTCTATACGTGATCGTAAATATGATCTGAAGGGAGGGGTTATCGTAATAAATGGTCATTCATGTGTTTCCCTTTCGCTCTAGTTATACATACACAGATGTGTATTCCAGCCTACACTACTGTCCGCGTATTTTTCACTAATAATGACTGTCCATCTCATACTTATAATAATTGTCAAAGACATCAACTAACTCTCCTGTTCGCGGTGCATAGACACTCTAAACTGAAGCTTCGTGCCTCAGAATCATGAAACGCTATGATTTTATTATCTCATCCTGTGATACATTCGCATATCTTTTAGTTGATATGCTAAGGAGTGGCGTGATCTCCGTAATGAGGCCTGCTGGAGATATAAACCTAAACAGAATATAACCTTTCCTCATTAACAACATGCTCTATAAGATCAACGTTTCTCGTGTTTCGGATAATTCCGTTAAGTTTTTATTACAGTTTGACTTCACAACCGTCAAGGTACAAGACTCACATCCCACCTCGGGCAATTGTTTGTCGGGAACGTTTAGAAAGCAATAGCAATTTACTGAACGTATTTATCTCATGAAAATTAAGAAAGTATGCACAAAAATGGATGAATTATTTTTTAAGTTACCTTCAACCACCCCACCCCCTCCCTACACTTTACTGAGAACGCATCTATGGCCCAAGGAGTTATTCTGTTGATACTCTGGGCTACTTTTCAGATAATTTATATGTATCTATACATTCAGACATTTCTATCCATCCAGTCTTTCAACTATATCTACTCCGCACCATGACTATATGTGCAGTCATCTGAAATTTGAACCAGTGATATTCTATTATTCTACCCAGTTCCTCTTACTTCGTGCTTGCCTGCTTGTAAGTCAGGCAAAGCTCTCTTCTAACTTCGGATCGATGACCAAACATAAAAGACATCTACTACAGGTAGATGCACTTAATTATGCGCTATGACGAATGAGAATTCATTCACGCGTTGTCTTGTTATTTTTTCCCTTCCAACGGCTATTATTGGGATTTAGAATGGTTATTTTTGTTCAGTCCGAAGACAAGTCTGTTTTATTAACTTGGAATTTTCAACAGACACAGTCGTGTTTTATTTGATCAGTGAGAATTCACAAAAGTGAAGTGTTCCTTCTGGCATTGAGAACAACACATTCTGAAGATTGTACAGGTAATTATTTTCTAGTAAATCTATTACGTCGTGATTTTTAGCTCATTTTGATTACAATTCGGTTAAACTTGCTACAACCAGAGAAAAATTAATATATTACAATAATCCGAAAGAAACTCCGACGAACAAACTCTACTGTCCTAGATTGTCTAGGGGATGTTGAATGTAATAGTGTTCATTGAATAAATTAATATAAGGGTCTGAATTTGCCATCATAAATATAATAGAGGTTGTGGTAATCGCCCATAGCAAGCGATGATGACAACGGTTTCAAACCTGTATGAATGTTTCTCTGGTGTGTACGGAGATTATGACAACGGTTTCAAACTTGTGTGAATGTTTCTCTGGTGTGTACGGAGATGATGACAATGGTTTCAAACTTGTGTGAATGTTTCTCTGGTGTGTACGGAGATGATGAATACAGTTTCAAACGTGTGTGAATGTTTCTCTGGTGTGAACGGAGATGATGAAAACAGTTTCAAACTTGCGTGAATGTTTCTCTGTTGTGTGCGGAGATAATTTAATAGTTCAAACCTGGAATAGAATATTCTGCATAACTGTTCTTTTTTCACATGTCGTGTTCTTAGAGTCTCTTTATCTTTCTTATATTTCCGCGATAAGATTCTGCCTATATATATATATATATATATATGTGTGTGTACGTTATATGTTATGTATATCATGTTATGTTATGTTATATGCCATGTTATATATACATATAAAGGGTATCAACTCTAACTTGTAGCAGTTTATTCATTATCCATGTTTCCGAGACGTACACTACAGCAGTGTTGCAAATAAGCGACCAATTGTATCTCATCTCTGCGCAGGAACATTGAAACACAATTGTAAGATGTACATCAATTGCTGCGCAGGCGTTCCAAACCAAAAATACATCTAGTAAAATATTGTCTGGACAACAAATGACAAAATCGTGGTTTACAGCTTGGTTGCGATGTACGAGTCTTTCGATCTGACACAACTGAATTCACTGAGGCATTATGCAGTTACATCGACCTCCCACGATGCACGGGGGCCTACCATCGCACTCGTTATCGGTTGTTTCTGAGGACATGCATGACAGGCCACGATATTACTATTTTACGATGCTCTTTTGCGTCTCTATAAGACACGTATGGTTTTTTTTCCATTGAAATCTCGAAGTCATGCTTGACTGAATTTGGAAGTAGAAATATTCCTTACAAAGGTTGTAGTTTTTAACTTAAAAAAACAACAACTTAAAAATATTATATTGTTATGTAGCCCCAGTCCCTGCGTCCTTTTATGCAAGTATAATTGTTACTTGTTCTTCTTCTGTTGACAATCTTGAGATATGAATTGAGTATGGTCAAAGAAGGTCTGAGCTTAGCTTTTCTAGTCCAAGGCTAGCATTTCTAAATATTTATTTCTAGAAATGAAATTTAAAGAATTGGAACACAAAGTTCTGAATTATATGATCTAGATTATATAAGGTATAATATTGGAACACAAAGTTCTGAATTATATGATCTAGATTATATAAGGTTGAATCCAAGTCTCAGCACAAATAGCTCCACAATAAAGGTGCTGTCTATTTTCTATTTTAGCGATTACGGAAATCCAGAATACATGCTCAGAAGAAGCAAATTCTATTTTCTATTTTAGCATTTAAGGAAATCCAGAATCCATGCTCAGAAGAAGGAAATTCTATTTTCTATGTTAGCATTTAAAGAAAACCAGAATCCATGCTCAGAAGAATAAAATTCTTATATGAAAAATATTCTTTCATGCAACGTCACTTATCTTGGCTGATGAGGTTGATTATTGATCACTTTGGTGCACACTTTAATTTGGCAGCCAATGAAAATCACGGGGAAAGTTGGATCAGCAAAGATAAATAACGTTTGAGATCCGCGCGAACAATTATTCTGGAAAAATACTTCAGTAAATCCTAAACGGAAACTAAACACTGGTTTTGTTTGAAAATGTGGGGAAATCATATATATATATGGCTAGCGGTCAACCTGCTATCGTTATGGCTGATTTCTTCTGGGAACACGGTATTCCTTTGTTCATCACCATCAACATTACAAAACTTGTGGTTTAATATCTTTTACCGTTTAGCAAAAACTAATGAAAAAATAGATGGGATGACCTTTCAAGTGCTCTAAGATATAATATTTGCTTTTATTGACAGGGCATTTCATTTAGGTTTATACTCAAAACCAAAACAACCAAAGACGATGATGATACGGCGTATCCTTGCATATCCCCAGAACAATATCACTGTTTACACATTTTATGAGTACTCACGTGATTCAAAACATTTTCTACGGAAACCCGTGCAAAGTTGGGTTTTATTTTAGTAACATGTACAGTTTCTATTATATTTGTATTAGTAATAGTATGGGTTTATCACATACATTTATTTATTTCAATTGTTTACTGTCTTCTGTGTTACTATGGTCCATACCTGATCTCTGGTGTTTGGTAATTATATATAGTATAACGTAGTTCACTACTTGTTAGTATTACCGGTATGTCTGTAATATGCAATTGGCGTAGCATTTTCTAATGTTTTTGTAATTGTAGCAATTCTTGTAGCAATTCTTGTAGCAATTCTTGTAGCAATTTTTGTTGTAATTATAACAACTGCTGTATCAATTTTTGTTGTATGTTGGAATTACAGCAATTGGCGTAGCAATATTTGTTGTATTTTGTAATTGTGGTTTTCGTAGTATTTGTTGTACATATGTTTGTTGTATTTTGTATTTGCTGTAATTGTAGCGATTCGCCCGTGTGTTGCCGAAGCTTGAAAGGGGAGCAAAGAATAGCAACACTGTTTACCTTCCACGCATGTCGTAAGAGACGACTAAGGAGGTTATGGGATGGAGTTGGCTGTCTCATCCCATATAGGGTCAGTGACCCAAAGCGATGCTGAAGTTGGATGTGTCAGGCCGAAATGTGCAGATACCGCAGCAATGCTGTAAACCATGACACAACGCAATCCGTTCTCCGACTACATCCTGCTAATCTTCAGAAGTTTGTGAACGAACGCAGAAGAAGAAGATTGTAGCCATTTTCATAGCAATTTTTGTTGTACTTTGTAATTGTAATTTTAGCAATTATTGTAACAAAATTTATCGTAATTGTAATTGTAGCAATTGTTGCAGCAATATTTCCTAGTGATAATAGTTTTTGTTTAAAAATGATTCTTGAACAACCAGCCACTGGGAACAGACTAAGATAAAGTCAAAATAATTTTTACTTTTATCTTTTGTTTGGTGCACTTGAGATATGGGCAGTGATTTCAAGTGACACCTTGCTGATTTATTGACCAATAAATGCATGAGGGATCTGGTTGGGAATATCGCTTCATAAATTCTAGACTTCATTGAAGGTATTTTCATGGTTTGTTTTTTTCCATGGTTATAACGTTCAGATGTCGGTATGGCATTGCCTTTATTTGAGAACTGCGCGGTTTGAAAACGGTGCCATTTAGGTAGGTGTGGTTTGTGATTCCGGTCACTGTTAAGACAGTTGAATTTGGAGGAGATACTGTATTTAAATTACTTTTGTAATAGATATGCTGGAGATGAAGACATATTGGTAACGATGTGTAGATTATGTAGGTATGGCAATCTTAAGGTGAATATAGCAACTTACGTAGAAGTGCCCAAATTATGTAGTGGTAGGCAAATTATGTAGGGGTAGCCAAATTATGTAGGGGTTGGCAAATTATGTAGTGGGAGCCAAATTATGTAGGGGTAGGCAAATTATGTAGTGGGGGCCAAATTGTGTAGTGGGAGCCAAATTGTATAGTGGTAGCCAAATTATGTAGAGGAAGGCAACTTATATAGTGGTAGCCAAATTATGTAGTGGTAGGCAAATTATGTAGGGGTAGGCAAATTATGTAGTGGTAGTCAAATTATATAGGGTAACCAAATTATGTAGTGATAGCCAAATTATGTAGTGATAGCCAAATTATGTAGGGATAGCCAAAGTATGTAGGGGTATACAAATTATGTAATGGTAGGCAAATTAAGTAGGGGTAGGCAAATTAAGTGGAAGTAAGCAAATTATTTGGATGTTGGAGAATTATATAGAGGTAGGCAAATTATGTAGAAGTAAGCAAATTATGTAGAGATAAGTAAAATATGTAGATGTGGATAAATTATGTATAGATAAGAAAAGTATGTAGGGGTAAGAAAATTATGTAGATGTAGGCAACATTATTAAGAGATGTGCAAATTATGTAGAGTTAGGTCATACATAAAACTTGGGGTCTTTGTTACCTCTAATATTTTATGGTAGCGTGTCCTGATATAGCTTAATTGGACTAAGTCCGCTGGTTGAAAGAAGCACGTCTCTCTAAAAGAGAGGCAAACTCATTAACCTACCTACATGTAGAGTTAGGCAAGGCAAATTGTATGTAGGAACTAGTTTGTTTAGTAGAGTTAGGCGCATTAGTACAATAAGGAAGCCTGTTTAATTATGTACTTATACAAGGTGTATATGTTTACTTATATTTTTTTAAGTCCCTCTAGTAGTGAGGTATGCTACATTCAACCCCAGATGTTACTACAAATCAGTTATATCAGATCTTTTCTTTTACAATTATATAAATATATTGGAGGTTTTGTTCAACGGAGCACATTCTCCGAATTATAATTTTTAGCATTCAATGTTAAGGGAGTTCTAAGAACCGACTACACAGTCACGTGTGTACACAACTAATATTGACAACACAGCTACACGTACAGTAACCACAGGCTGAAGAACGTTTGATTCAAGAATGTCCTGAATATGAAATGCTGACACACACATACTGGCTCATAGAAATAAAGCTAGAATAAAAGCCCCGTGGAACTCTGTACGAATTACATAAGACATAAGACAGAAATATGCAGATGTGGACACGTCAGAACATTGACGAAAAAGAAGAAAATCACAGCACTTACACACAAGAAATAGTAATGAGACAACATCTAAATATTCACATTTTGGGATGAAGTTGACCGTGCTATCCCACATGGTGTCAAAAAGGCCCAGAAGCCATGATGAAGTCGTATGTATCAGGCCGAGAAGTACCGATCTCTAAGCTAAGCTGGTAACCGTACCCATAGCATGCCGTTCTCAGAACTATATCCTGGTAATCTGCAGGAGGTTGAGAACAAGCACGGAAGATGAAGAATAATGTGCGTGAAGAATGAGAGTATTCCCCATAGCACGTAACTCCGCAGTTTCAAGCGATAATTCTCAGGCATCTCTAACAAAACAGCATTTGTAAACAAAATATAACTGTTGGAGATAAATGTGCACATAAAATACATCAAATATAACTGTTAGAGATAAATGTGCACATAAAATACATCAAATATAACTGTCGGAGATAAATGTGCACATAAAATACATCAAATATAACTGTTAGAGATAAATGTGCACATAAAATACATCAAATATAACTGTTAGAGATAAATGTGCACATAAAATACATCAAATATAACTGTTAGAGATAAATGTGCACATAAAATACATCAAATATAACTGTTAGAGATAAATGTGCACATAAAATACATCAGATATAACTGTTGGCGATAAATGTGCACATAAAATAGATCAGATATAACTGTCGGAGATAAATGTGCACATAAAATACATCAAATATAACTGTCGGAGATAAATGTGCACATAAAATAGATCAGATATAACTGTTGGAGATAAATGTGCACATAAAATACATCAAATATAACTGTTGGAGATAAATGTGCACATAAAATAGATCAGATATAACTGTTGGAGATAAATGTGCACATAAAATACAGCAAATATAAATGTTGGAGATAAATGTGCACATAAAATACAGCAAATATAACTGTCGGAGATAAATGTGCACATAAAATACACCAAATATAACTGTTGGAGATAAATGTGCACATAAAATACATCAGATATAACTGTCGGAGATAAATGTGCACATAAAATACAGCAAATATAACTGTCGGAGATAAATGTGCACATAAAATACATCAAGTGACATTCTTTCCAGAACGTTGTCTTCGTCGTGGATACTCTGAATGCCTCTCTGTACCGGGCAGGCAGGTCTAAATTGGCCAGAGACGTGCATACATTCGTTGATGTAGCTGGTCCATCGTCTTCTTGGTCTTCCTCTTCTTCTCCCTTCTGACACTATGCCCTCTAGAATCAGCCTTTCTATACCATCATGTTGCTTTAAGTGTCAAAAATACTGTAGCTTCCTTCTTATGATGGTATTTAGAAGCCACCCTTCATTTAGTTTCAGCAATTAAAAAAATTCAATGTTCTTCTTTTTCTCTGTCCATGATATTCGTAGGATCTTTCTGTAGAACTTCAGTTCAAATGAATTTATTATTTTGGATATTTTCTTGTTTAAAGTCCAAGTCTCGCATCTTTATGTTACCAGTGGGAAAACACGTGATATTAAAAGGGTTATTTTAGTGTCGTTATTACTATTTTGTCATAGCTTTCTCATTTGTTTTAATTTGAGTGTTTCAATTGCGAGTTTTATAATCTCGACTGAACAATCTTCGGAACTGTTTCCACACAACAGAAGGTTTAAAATTCATTATAGAAAATCATGGACAGAACTACACAACCAACAGTGCAGATAGTTTTAGAGGGAGATAGAGTTAGGGTTAGGGTTCGCACGATGTCCTATAATTACTCAGCTACCTAGTCAGTGGTTGACAAGAACATGTATATATGTATGTGTGTGCGTGTCCGTGCGTGTGTGTGTGCGTCCGTGCGTGCGTGTATGTATGATCTTTTTTTATATTTTAGACAGATATTTTGCAGGTTCGTTTAAGTGTAGTGTTAGTTATTGAATCAACGATGCCTTTTAAAAAAATATTAAACCACAAATCACCATATCTATGATTACTATTCTACTGGAAACTAATTTCAGACTTTTTACGGATCCTAGCTTCACCTATCTTATGAAAACAGTACCATTATCTGCTTGGAAATGTTAAGGCGGTGGGAGTAAACGTGATCACATTAAGACCAGCTATGTCGTTGACCGCGTAAAAAAACATGCATAACACTGTATGCCTCAATACGCCTCAATGGTTTGAAAAGGAGCTACCTTATTTTTATTTTAAATATAGCTAAAGGTAGACAGATAAAACAGCTGCTTAAAATCATAAATAACTGAGTTTGTTTGCTGACACATGTTGATAAGAAATATGTAAGCTTAAAGACGGGGTGAAGTAACTTTGAATAGAAGTACAGAAGTACAGGCAATGTAAAGAATTTGAAAGTACCTTTTACTAACTGTATAGTTAAATGTATATAGACTAACTCATACATATCGAGTTTGAAGCAGGTTCGAAATGATGTTTATAGTTAAATGGTGTGTAGAGAAGAACTGTAGGGTATTTGTTAGTTGCGCTTATGTTCCAGCACTTTATGATGCTAGATAGAGATTCTTCAATTGTCAAATGTATTTTCGGGGTCCTTCGAGCTGAAATGCTACAGGAAGATACTTAGAATATCATGGAAGGATAAAATCAGAAACTCAGATATTATAAACACATTGAAGATTCCAGAGTGGTGGTTACTAAACACAATAACAAAAAGAAAAAATACGCCTGTTTGGTCATATAAAGAGACATAACTGTTTAGAAAGACAAATAATGGAGGGAAGAGTACATGGGAAAAGGAGAAGGGGGAGACCAAGAAGACGATGGACTGACGACATTAAAGATAACATGAATACATCGCTAGAAAATGCAAGCCACATCGCCCAAGACAGAGAGAGGTTCGGAGAGTTCATTGGGAAGACAACGTTCTGGAAGGAATACGTCACATGACACACATTTTCTGGGTAGTTATAGGATAACACGGTTTTAATCTATTTTCACCTGACATTTAATGATGATTATTATGATGATAATAATAATGCAATAATCCCGTTAGCAGTTCTATTGACGTCTACTTTTGTCTATCCCTTCCATGCACACACACACTTCCCCTTGTCAAATACTGTTAAACGTTTTCTGAAACCTCCCTAACCCCCGCCCCATATTGTTGACGAAATTTATGAACAGCTCTCCCCCCCCCCCGTCCCAAAACACTTGTATAATTGTTGTGCACATTTGATAGTGAGTCGTTCCTCCAATGTATTGTGTAATACTTGGAGGACAAATCCCATCTGTGTGTAATACTTGGAGGACAAATCCCATCTGTGTGTAATACTTGGAGGACAAATCCCATCTGTGTGTAATACTTGGAGGACAAATCCCATCTGTGTGTAATACTTGGAGGACAAATCCCATCTGTGTGTAATACTTGGAGGACAAATCCCATCTGTGTGTAATACTTGGAGGACAAATCCCATCTGTGTGTAATACTTGGAGGACAAATCCCATCTGTGTGTAATACTTGGAGGACAAATCCCATCTGCGTGTAATACTTGGAGGACAAATCCCATCTGTGTGTAATACTTGGAGGACAAATCCCATCTGTGTGTAATACTTGGAGGACAAATCCCATCTGTGTGTAATACTTGGAGGACAAATCCCATCTGTGTGTAATACTTGGAGGACAAATCCCATCTGCGTGTAATACTTGGAGGACAAATCCCATCTGTGTGTAATACTTGGAGGACAAATCCCATCTGTGTGTAATACTTGGAGGACAAATCCCATCTGTGTGTAATACTTGGAGGACAAATCCCATCTGTGTGTAATACTTGGAGGACAAATCCCATCTGTGTGTAATACTTGGAAGACAAATCCCATCTGTGTGTAATACTTGGAGGACAAATCCCATATGTGTGTAATACTTGGAGGACAAATCCCATCTGTGTGTAATACTTGGAGGACAAATCCCATCTGTGTGTAATATTTGGAGGACAAATCCCATCTGTGTGTAATACTTGGAGGACAAATCCCATCTGTGTGTAATACTTGGAGGACAAATCCCATCTGTGTGTAATACTTGGAGGACAAATCCCATCTGTGTGTAATACTTGGAGGACAAATCCCATCTGTGTGTAATACTTGGAGGACAAATCCCATCTGTGTGTAATACTTGGAGGACAAATCCCATCTGTGTGTAATACTTGGAAGACAAATCCCATCTGTGTGTAATACTTGGAGGACAAATCCCATATGTGTGTAATACTTGGAGGACAAATCCCATCTGTGTGTAATACTTGGAGGACAAATCCCATCTGTGTGTAATACTTGGAGGACAAATCCCATATGTGTGTAATACTTGGAGGACAAATCCCATCTGTGTGTAATACTTGGAGGACAAATCCCATCTGTGTGTAATACTTGGAGGACAAATCCCATCTGTGTGTAATACTTGGAGGACAAATCCCATCTGTGTGTAATACTTGGAGGACAAATCCCATCTGTGTGTAATACTTGGAGGACAAATCCCATCTGCGTGTAATACTTGGAGGACAAATCCCATCTGTGTGTAATACTTGGAGGACAAATCCCATCTGTGTGTAATACTTGGAGGACAAATCCCATCTGTGTGTAATACTTGGAGGACAAATCCCATCTGTGTGTAATACTTGGAGGACAAATCCCATCTGTGTGTAATACTTGGAAGACAAATCCCATCTGTGTGTAATACTTGGAGGACAAATCCCATATGTGTGTAATACTTGGAGGACAAATCCCATCTGTGTGTAATACTTGGAGGACAAATCCCATCTGTGTGTAATATTTGGAGGACAAATCCCATCTGTGTGTAATACTTGGAGGACAAATCCCATCTGTGTGTAATACTTGGAGGACAAATCCCATCTGTGTGTAATACTTGGAGGACAAATCCCATCTGTGTGTAATACTTGGAGGACAAATCCCATCTGTGTGTAGTACTTGGAGGACAAATCCCATCTGTGTGTAATACTTGGAGGACAAATCCCATCTGTGTGTAATACTTGGAAGACAAATCCCATCTGTGTGTAATACTTGGAGGACAAATCCCATCTGTGTGTAATACTTGGAGGACAAATCCCATATGTGTGTAATACTTGGAGGACAAATCCCATCTGTGTGTAATACTTGGAGGACAAATCCCATCTGTGTGTAATATTTGGAGGACAAATCCCATCTGTGTGTAATACTTGGAGGACAAATCCCATCTGTGTGTAATACTTGGAGGACAAATCCCATCTGTGTGTAATACTTGGAGGACAAATCCCATCTGTGTGTAATACTTGGAGGACAAATCCCATCTGTGTGTAATACTTGGAGGACAAATCCCATCTGTGTGTAATACTTGGAGGACAAATCCCATCTGTGTGTAATACTTGGAAGACAAATCCCATCTGTGTGTAATACTTGGAGGACAAATCCCATATGTGTGTAATACTTGGAGGACAAATCCCATCTGTGTGTAATACTTGGAGGACAAATCCCATCTGTGTGTAATACTTGGAGGACAAATCCCATCTGTGTGTAATACTTGGAGGACAAATCCCATCTGTGTGTAATACTTGGAGGACAAATCCCATCTGTGTGTAATACTTGGAGGACAAATCCCATCTGTGTGTAATACTTGGAGGACAAATCCCATCTGTGTGTAATACTTGGAGGACAAATCCCATCTGTGTGTAATACTTGGAGGACAAATCCCATCTGTGTGTAATACTTAGAGGACAAATCCCATCTGTGTGTAATACTTGGAGGACAAATCCCATCTGTGTGTAATACTTGGAGGACAAATCCCATCTGTGTGTAATACTTGGAGGACAAATCCCATCTGTGTGTAATACTTGGAGGACAAATCCCATCTGTGTGTAATAATGCTGCATGAAGAATTGTAATTAATACATGCATGTGTACACACGTCATTGTAGAGTTCACAAGTTCACAAACCGTTTACTTCACGAAACTACTTTATAAAATCAATGTGATCCCGCAAATCCGATTTAGTAGAAATAAAGTGCTTCGTCATCTCGATACATTTGAAAAAAGTTTCTTATTTTTAAATAGGATAAAAGGAAACACACCAAAATATAGACAGTATATTATAGTTAAATATAAATGCAAATTACGGCGTATTTAACTATATTAGTGAAATTATAACTTTTTAACACTCTTTATAATTAGCGGTTGAGTTTTCGTTAATGTCAACCTCATGCAATTATCATTATAATTTTTTATTTTTTTTCAAATTAAGACACATTGATAATTCTCTCTCACTGAGATATGTAAAATCCCCCTTCCCTAAACCGGCTAAGGGGGAGGGGTGAGTGTTCTATTGAAAATTGTTTTACGCTCAATATTTATAGTTTTCTGTTTTAGACGGCAATGTCATAAGAAACCAACAAATGGGTTCGGAGCCCGTGGGATAGATCAAGTAATGAATGGTTCCCAAGACAGAAAAGTCTCACTGTATAGGCATGCCATCTACAATGACAATAAACAAATATGACATGCAGTAAATTGAAAATTATCCTTCTAAAGTGACGTTTTCTGACTTTTTCATATTCTCATAGGTCTTGATTCTTGATTATAAAACTGGCCTCACAACACATGGGGCATTCCCATAAGTGATCCGCCCTCTGTTCCAGCAGCCATTTGACTAGATGGTGTTTCTAGTCCAATGCTGTCGAAACGGACGTTGACATCATGGCACAACTCTGGCCCTTGCGACAGGTTTCTTTGTTGTTCCGCCCACCCTCGCCGTGCCTGTAACTAGTTCAAGCACAACGTCGGCCTGTCGGAATAACGACCTCGTATTGTGCGTACTAGCCAATCACGGGAATAGTAAAATTGCATCACTTTAAAACGATGAATCAGCAGGTTTTTATATGTTCATGGTTACTGTAAACTGTCTCTCTTACGGCAACAAAAGCATTTTGAGTAAAGCGGTGTAAAGCTCCTATAGTTTGTTGTAAATAGAGCGAGGCAACTACCAATCTTCACCTTTTGTGTGCTGTCTCAAACTCTCGAAGATGAACTAGAATGTTTGTTTGTTTGTTTGTTAAATAGGAGTTTATGCCTCATATGGTCGAGGCCCGCCTCTTTCAACCTAGGACTGGTGTCCATATTGGTTATATCGAGGCGGTTGGGGACCTGTGGTTTTTGTGGCTTGACTGCCTGGTTTTTGCTAGGATGTGGCTCTGTTAGCCGGGTTCGCTGTAGGGCCTCCTAGCTGCAGTCCTTGTGTGGACTATGTCGTGGCTCTGCCTGTCTCTGGTATTGATGAGACTATAAGGTGGTAGTACTTAGAAGGACTTTGTGGTGATTGGTTGGAGCTCTTTCTTCTAGAATGTAAGAACTAGAATGTAACATGACCTTCTCCTGTAAAGACCTTTCAATATACTTAATTTGGCCTTCATTTGTGACGTTACGATTATTGTCACCAATTCGGTTGGGCGCTATTTATATACTTGAAGTCGTCGTGACTGTTTTTGGAGTGTGATTCTAAGTATACAAATCGTGGACACCGGAAAATACGAAAATAATAAAGAATAAGAACGAATGAAGGCCTAATAAATTCAGCTAACATGTATTCTATATTTCCGACAGTCTTAAATGTAGATATCCGTCATATTTGTCTAACATAATGTGGTCACCTGATTGTACATATGGCTGTATTTTCCTAGAAGGTATCATACTTATTTCGCTAGACTGTCTGTCCTGATATTTTATATAAATATGTAGTGAACAACTTATGTCGCGGGCTTTCTTTTTTGGTTACATCATTTCAAAAACTAGGCACAACCGGTGTAGAGGATTGACTTTACTGTATTCAAGTTTCATCATATGTACTCAGTCCCACTCAACATAACAGTACGCATTCTGCCACGAGTATCAATCACAACACATAATTCAGTAGTTACAAGTAATAATTTCAATGAGATCCGAAAAATTCACTTGTAAACAAGATATCGCAGCTTGAAATGAAAACTGCGAACTCATGAACAAAGGATAAACTGGCTACGACTACACCAAGAAGAGTACCATTGATAGGAGAACTACATTAAGATTTTAGTATAAGGTAATAACTGCTAGTAAAACTGTATGGAGATAGTATTTACTTAGAAAACAGGTGATGAAGTTTTACTGCACGATGACTAGCATGCTATCACAATCGGAAGCTCACGTGAAATAATATACACACGAAAAAAAAAGCTAAAATCATACAAGTAGAAATACACATGACATAATCAATGTTTGGACCAAGAGGCCTTTATTAAGCTACGCACAAAACATCAAATGACGACGAATAGAAATGATCACAACACACACATATGTCCATCCGAAATATGGATGCCTAATTTCATACTTCAACTCCCATATTTCCATATAAAGTCAACTTCCATATTTCGGTTGGACACGTTTGTGTATTGTGATCATTTCTATTCGTCGTCTTTTTATGTTTTGTGCGTATCTTGATAAAGGCCTTTTGGTCGAAACGTTGGTTATGTTATGTGTATTGTTATTTGTATGCTTTTATCTTGTTTTCTGTTGTGTGTATTATTTCACGCGAGTTTCCGATAGTGATAGCGTGTTAGTCGTCGTGCAGTAAACCTTCATCACCTGGGTTCTACGTAAGCACTATTTTCATTAAGATTTTACGAATATTTGGTCCCTGCTGTTTGCTTTCTATGCCCTACCAAAAATCAATGAAAACGTTGCTGTATTTAGATTTAGAAGCCTTATGTTTAATTCTGGTGTGCATTTTTCATCGCTGCATATACAGGATCCTGGATATCTGAAGATGTGTATATGTGTATATGAAAGGTTCGTTCCCGCATATGCAGGATCCGATGTACCTGAAGATGTGTATGTGTGTATATGAAAGGTTTGTTCCAAAATTGTGCGTGCAGACATTCATTTGCATGTAAGTCTGCAGCCGTGTGGTGGTATAAATGTTGGACACTTGGGCTCCTTCCTAACACAGACTACACATGGGAGAATTACTAGAGTATCGATCAACTCAGCTTCTTTTGCTGTAGATATCTTCTATACAATATATTAACTTCAGTTGGTTTCCATTGTTTTTTTTAAACGGTATAAATGCGTGCACAAATGTATACGACGGGTTTTGAACCCATTACTCTGGGCGTCAGAAACGTGCACCGTACCGGATACAGAGCGCAACAGGATTTACTTGAGATTTAAGAAAACGTGATTTGTTTTGGTCAATATGTCAATACTGTGTGTAAATGAGAGACAATACTGTGTGTAAATGAGAGACAATACTGTGTGTAAATGAGAGACAATACTGTGTGTAAATGAGAGTTAATGCTGTGTGTAAATGAGGGTCAATACTGTGTGTAAATGAGAGTTAATGCTGTGTGTAAATGAGGGTCAATAATGTGTGTAAATGAGGATCAATATTGTGTGTAAATGAGGGTCAATACTGTGTGTAAATGAGGGTCAATAATGTGTGTAAATGAGGATCAATACTGTGTGTAAATGAGGGTCAATAATGTGTGTAAATGAGGATCAATACTGTGTGTAAATGAGGGTCAATACTGTGTGTAAATGAGGGACAATACTGTGTGTAAATGAGGGACAATACTGTGTGCAAATGAGGATCAATACTGTGTGTAAATGAGGGTCAATAATGTGTGTAAATTGAGGATCAATACTTTGTGTAAATGAGGGTCAATAATGTGAGTAAATGAGGATCAATACTGTGTGTAAATGAGGGTCAATACTGTGTGTAAATGAGGGTCAATACCGTGTGTAAATGAGGATCAATACTGTGTGTATATGAGGGTCTATAATGTGTGTATATGAGGGTCAATAATGTGTGTAAATGAGGATCAATACTGTGTGTAAATGAGGATCAATACTGTGTGTAAATGAGGATCAATACTGTGTGTAAATGAGGGTCAATAATGTGTGTAAATGAGGATCAATACTGTGTGTAAATGAGGATCAATACTGTGTGTAAATGAGGGTCAATACCGTGTGTAAATGAGGATCAATACTGTGTGTAAATGAGGGTCAATACTGTGTGTAAATGAGGATCAATACTGTGTGTAAATGAGGGTCAATAATGTGTGTAAATGAGGATCAATACTGTGTGTATATGAGGGTCTATAATGTGTATAAATGACGGTCAATAATGTGTGTAAATGAGGATCAATACTGTGTGTAAATGAGGATCAATACTGTGTGTAAATGAGGGTCAATACTGTGTAAATGAGGATCAATACTGTGTGTAAATGAGGGTCAATAATGTGTGTAAATGAGGATCAATACTGTGTGTAAATGAGGGTCAATAATGTGTGTAAATGAGGATCAATACTGCGTGTAAATGAGGATCAATACTGTGTGTAAATGAGGATCAATACTGTGTGTAAATGAGGATCAATACTGTGTGTAAATGAGGGTCAATAATGTGTGTAAATGAGGGTCAATAATGTGTGTAAATGAGGATCAATACTGTGTGTAAATGAGGATCAATACTGTGTGTAAATGAGGATCAATACTGTGTGTAAATGAGGGTCAATAATGTGTGTAAATGAGGATCAATACTGTGTGTAAATGAGGGTCAATACCGTGTGTAAATGAGGGTCAATAATGTGTGTAAATGAGGATCAATACTGTGTGTAAATGAGGATCAATACTGTGTGTAAATGAGGATCAATACTGTGTGTAAATGAGGATCAATACTGTGTGTAAATGAGGATCAATACTGTGTGTAAATGAGGATCAATACTGTGTGTAAATGAGGATCAATAATGTGTGTAAATGAGGATCAATACTGTGTGTAAATGAGGATCAATACTGTGTGTAAATGAGGATCAATACTGTGTGTAAATGAGGATCAATACTGTGTGTAAATGAGGGTCAATAATGTGTGTAAATGAGGATCAATACTGTGTGTAAATGAGGATCAATACTGTGTGTAAATGAGGATCAATACTGTGTGTAAATGAGGGTCAATAATGTGTGTAAATGAGGATCAATACTGTGTGTAAATGAGGATCAATACTGTGTGTAAATGAGGATCAATACTGTGTGTAAATGAGGGTCAATAATGTGTGTAAATGAGGATCAATACTGTGTGTAAATGAGGATCAATACTGTGTGTAAATGAGGATCAATACTGTGTGTAAATGAGGATCAATACTGTGTGTAAATGAGGATCAATACTGTGTGTAAATGAGGATCAATACTGTGTGTAAATGAGGATCAATAATGTGTGTAAATGAGGATCAATACTGTGTGTAAATGAGGATCAATAATGTGTGTAAATGAGGATCAATACTGTGTGTAAATGAGGATCAATAATGTGTGTAAATGAGGGTCAATAATGTGTGTAAATGAGGATCAATACTGTGTGTAAATGAGGATCAATACTGTGTGTAAATGAGGATCAATACTGTGTGTAAATGAGGGTCAATAATGTGTGTAAATGAGGATCAATACTGTGTGTAAATGAGGATCAATACTGTGTGTAAATGAGGATCAATACTGTGTGTAAATGAGGGTCAATAATGTGTGTAAATGAGGATCAATACTGTGTGTAAATGAGGGTCAATACCGTGTGTAAATGAGGATCAATACTGTGTGTAAATGAGGGTCAATACTGTGTGTAAATGAGGATCAATACTGTGTGTAAATGAGGGTCAATAATGTGTGTAAATGAGGATCAATACTGTGTGTATATGAGGGTCTATAATGTGTATAAATGACGGTCAATAATGTGTGTAAATGAGGATCAATACTGTGTGTAAATGAGGATCAATACTGTGTGTAAATGAGGGCCAATACTGTGTAAATGAGGATCAATACTGTGTGTAAATGAGGGTCAATAATGTGTGTAAATGAGGATCAATACTGTGTGTAAATGAGGGTCAATAATGTGTGTAAATGAGGATCAATACTGCGTGTAAATGAGGATCAATACTGTGTGTAAATGAGGATCAATACTGTGTGTAAATGAGGGTCAATAATGTGTGTATATGAGGGTCTATAATGTGTGTAAATGAGCGTCAATACTGTGTGTAAATGAGGGTCAATACTGTGTAAACGAGATATTATTGGTCATTGACATACGATCTGAAGCAAGATTGTATAGAGTGGGATTGAGCTGGCACATGCGGAGCATGTCATTTTACTGTTAAATTTGCACATTTTTTATCAATTGAATCTGTTGTATAGAACGCATGACATCGCTGGCTTTACATATAATGCATGCGTGCTGGTCAAGCTCAAGGTAACTTAGCATGGCTGATTCTATTTGCCAGTGGCTTGCGAAACAAAATATACGCGATGTTGCCAATGATCAGTAGCGTACGTCGAGATGAATGACACGGTGTGAGGCCGGCAAGCAAAGTCTTTTATTCTTGATTTTTTTTTTTAAGCAACTAGCATCACTACAGAAGGGGCATTCCCACAAATCCATTGTTTGCCATTCTGATACCCATTTAAGAGTATAAAAGTTTAGTGTCCCAGTCAGTTCTTGCGTGTTCTTCTAATATTTTTCAAATAGGAAGCACTTTCCTAGTGTCACTCCCATTGCTATCTTTCTTTATACGTGTACATTTTCTCTGTCAGCATTCTCTTCATTGTTTTGTAGCATATTCACGACTGCTTTAATTCACACAGCTCTATCTCTGCTCATTGATTTGCCATACACCATAGTTTCCTCGCCAATCAATCAGCTCCTCTGTGGCTTCTGAACAAGACCGTCGGCTATAGAAGACTTTTTTTTTTCCTTTTTTCGTTACATTTTTTATTATTGTCATGATTTTCTTTTGATGTGTTGGTCACTATTTATATACTTGGAGGCGTATGCTAAAAATAGTTAAGGCCGACGAATGAAAATCACTGAAATAATCAAAATTGGTCTTTCAGATAATGTTTACATTCTCTGTGTACTGTACTTTTACACTGCAGACAGGTAATTTTCTGAATGAGAGAATTAAAACTGAAGAAACGATTGGTTGGACTTCTTGATTAGAAACTGGCCTCACAGCACGTGGGACATTCCCATAAGTGTTCCGCCCTCTGTTCCAGCAGCCATTCCACTCGATGGTATTTCGAGTCCAATGCTGCCGAAACAGACGTCGACATCAGGGCACAACTCTGGCCCTTGCGACAGGTTTCTTTGGTGGTTGGACTATTTCTCCCCACGTTCAACTATTCCTGAACTGCCATTTATTAAACTCCCAGAAATCCTAGTACCACGACGCAGGCTTGTCTTACATGTGACTTGAACTTCCGCCAATTCTATTCAGTATTGAAGGACAGAATATTTATTTATTTCTGAAAGTTATATAAGTCAGTTAAATTTCATATGTTCTTTCATGCGGAAACAACTGTATTTACTTATTTCCATGGATGACGCATACAGATATACAATTTATTATAGGATACGCATGGATTGCCTCGTATCTCGGTGCACAAGTTTTAAAACTTGTCAATATATAACGTTCCACCTTCTAAATTTTAATTGAACGTAGTTAATTTCTAGAATAGTTCTACTCGCAGAACCTAACGTAACTTATCTTGGCTGTTTCAAGTTTTTCCTAGCTTTTCATTAACTGTCAACACAAAGTATGTGATAAGTGACCAATGATAAGTCGCATCAGCCAACACAAGTGACGATTTTTGGGTTGGTACATTCTGCAGGAAAGAAGGATTTATTCTCATCATCATCAGGTGCCATGCAGACTGACGTAAGCAATCATGGCTCCCCACAGCTCTCTATCTCCAGTATTATGTATCAAGATCGTTGTTGTTTCCCTGCCGTGCCAGGTTGTCAAATTGTCTAATATTTTCTCACGTTGTCGTCCTCTGTCTTTGTTACCTTCAATCTTGTCTGGTGTGACTATGTTCTCCATAGCTCCCTGTCTCATGAAGTGACCAAAAATTAAGATTCTCTTTTCCTTATATTATCGATTAAGGTCCGTTTCATATTTGACTCTTTCAACATCTCCACATTCGTTTTTCTGACAGTCCATGATATTCTCAGGATTCTTCGGTAGAACCACATCTCAATTGTCTCTAATTTCCCACAGTCCTATTATTCTAGACAGACTTAACTCTAACCCCCGCATTTTTCCGCCCAAAGAAATGTGATTGAATTATCTACAGGTCATATTCGCCCACCAATGCCGTTTCTCTTCCAGAACCATTCAATAATATAAGTTGTAGGGTCAAGGTATGTCGATATGAACACAAGTTAACAGGTGTGACACTATTTGTTCATGTCAGAGTTACGAGGCGTTTAGTGTGCTACTAAAAGGCAAGGTCGAAATTTACTTCAGACTCAAGCCTTGCAATGTAAAGGGTATGTGTTAGAATGAGAAAAAGGAGTTCCTTATATTTACTTTAGATTACCAACGTTTTCACTTACTGCACATCTCGATATTCCCTAATCGT